>CM052894.1:31256676-31374520 GCA_028534135.1 Potos flavus | reverse complement strand
CTAGAAGGCCATTTCTAGATAACTTTCTAGATTTTTGTGCCTTTACTTGGTATAAATTTGCAATCTTTAGGAAATGTCTTTTGATCTTTATGCTTGATTATCTTTCCATGAGGAGTGGAGCTTATTCCGGAATTATCTGAAACCCTCTACGTTTCGTTCCCTTCCAGAAACCATTCTTTCAGATTCAGTCCCTTGCCACTACCAAATTCACAACCCAAATGTAAGTGCTCCCAGCCATCTTACATTACCCAAGACTGTAGCTCTGCATTGAGGAGAAAGGGGAATGTATATGAGTCTGGTAATCCTGGAAAGCAACTCTTGTATAATAATCTCTCTCTCTCTCTCTCTCTCTCTCCTCCTCCTCCTCCCCTTTCTTCTCCTCCTCCATTGTTGAATGCTTCTGTCTGTGAGGTAAGAGTTGCAGCACCATGCTTCTGACTGAGAGCTTCGTTCCAAATAATATTAATTGATAAATGTACAGTGCTATTAATTTATCCAAATCACTTTCTATGTTTTCCAAAACAGTGGTGAATAATCCAGAAATTCCCGCTAAGCATTTTAAGCAAGGGAATAACACCACTAGATTCATATTTTTAAAAGACTTCTCAGACAATGTTGTGGAAAATAAGTTTGAAATGAGTTAGAAGCGAAAGCAGGAAGTCAAATCAGGAGGCTATTGTAAGAGTCCAGGAGAACAATGGTAACACTTGGACCAGGGAAGCAGCAGGGGAGACAGTGAGGAAGCAGAGATCCATGAGAGGTTTATGAGGTAGAATTGACCTGAATGACTCCTCTGTGGTAAGCTGGTTCGTTCAAGGTAAACAATGGTTACTGTGCTAAATGGAGAACTTGGGAGCTCCTATGTGACTTCTGATGAGGGCATTAAAATGTTAAACTGTTTAATTTTGGGGGAAGGGATACTAATATAGTAGAAAACCAATAATCCTTCCTAAAAGTGTTTACAGGGATTTTTCCCCCTGTTTGTTATCCACCCTGGAATATTCTGTTTATTTAATTCTGTTTCAGCCAGGTAACTTTTTAGGAAATTTCTTTGTGATACAAAGAGTCAATAGCATTAGCTTGCCTTATGGGTAACCAAAACTGGAGAAATCACAGGATCTTTTGGTACTGTTGTCTGGGGTGCCATCTAGTGACCAAACTTCTGCACAGCCAACAAGGAGCCCTGAGGAAGTCACAGCTAGGAGTGATCCTGCTATGAAATTCATGTGGATTGATACCCTCACATCGCCAGTCCATAAGGTCAATGCCTGCCAAATACAACCCAATTAACCAGCTGCGTGATTTTAGGCAAGTCACTTCATCTCCGTTGGTCTCAATTTCCAAATCCATAAAATGTAAGGCAAATACTAGCTCATTTCTAAGGCACTAAAAAAGTTTAATAGTTCAAAGTCTTGTCTTTTTTTTTTTTTTCCAAACAGGTCAAAACAACAATCTGGGATGACACATATGGCTTTTATGTCTTTTTGTTTTTGTCACCAAAATCACATATTGTATAGTTAGCTTAAGGTCCTCTGAATGACCTCAAATTTTGCGAGCTCATGTTCAGCCATTTCCTCGCATTTCAGGTCCTTCCTTCATTGCCTCAAGTAATTGCCCATATTGCTAACCCTAGTGATTTTTCCAAGAGCCGAATCAAAAAATAAGATAATATATCACCATTTGAAACACTCCAATTGGTCTTTATAAGCCACAGCAATCATCTCCAAGATTTTAATCATTCATCCTCATCTGAAAAAAAAAATGAGCATGCAACTCCTACGTATGATATATATTAGTGAAATATTATTACCTTTTCATTTGATTGATAAATATTATACATCCCTACTACACTAATATAAAACCAGAGATGTTCAAAGGATAAGATAAAGGTGAAATGAAATGTTATTTATTGGTTTCAGAAAAAAACTGTTCTCATTAAAATATCCTGGCCCTTTTAAAAGAGATTTTAAAATAAGAAAAAAAGAGTCTTCTGTATTTACCAATATATTTCCCATTTCAGGTGCTCTTCATTCCTTTGTGTAGATCCAGATTTCTATTTGGTTTCATTTTCCTTCTACATTAAGGACTACTTTTGAGATTTCTTATAGTACTGGTCTGCTGCCAGTGAATTTCTTCAGCTTTCATATGCCTGGAAAAAAATCTTTGTGTCGTTTTCATTTTTGAAAGATATTTTTGCTGGGTATAGAATTCTAAATCCACAGAGGTGGTTTTTTTTTCAATAATTAAAAGATGTTGCTCTGCTCTGTTTGTTTTTTTTTGTGGTTTTTTTTTTGTTGTTGTTATTTTCTTATTCACATTGTTTCCAACAAGAAGTCTGTTGTCATTCTTATCTTTGTTCCTCTGCATTTAATTTGTGTTTTTACTCTAATTCCTTTAAAGATTTTTCTCTTTATCACTTACTTTCATCAATTTGATTAGACTGTGCCTTGGTGTAGTATTCATTTTTCATCTGCTTGTAGTTCATTGAGACACTCGAATCTATAGATATACAGTTTTCATCAGATTTGAAAGTTTTTCAGACATTATTTCTTCAACATTTTTTACCCCCAGCCCTTCCATTCCTCTTGAAACTCCAATTATGGGCATATTCAACGACTTAACATTGTTCCAAAACTCTCTGATATTCTTTAGTGTTTTAATGGAATAATTTCCATGCTGTTTTCAAGTTCACTAACTTTTTTTCTTCTGAAGTATCCAATCTACTATTAATCTCAGTGTATTTTTCATCTTAGACATTATATTCTTCATCTTCAGAAGTGCAGTGTGGGTCTTTTTGATATCATCTCAATCTCCCCTATAACTGTTCTTGTTTCCATGTTCATGCTTGAACATATGGAATATATTAATCACAGCTATTTTAACATTCTTCTCTCTTAATTCTATCATCTGTGCTATTTCTGAATCTGTTTCTAATTGATTGTTTTCCTCCTCATTGTGGTTTATCTTTTCTGCTTCTTTGCATGTCTGGAATTTTCTGATTGGATGCCAGACATGGTGAAATTTATATTTTGGCATGCTAGATTGTTTGTGTTTTCAATATTCATAAACTTTGCTCTAGAATGCAGCAGAGTTCCTTAGAAACAATTTAATCCTTTTGCAGCTTGCTGTGAAGCTCTGTTAGGCAGAACCAGAGTCACTTTTCATCTCAGCAACTGATCTCAACCAGGGATGATTCTGACCCCAAGGGAAGGGCACATTGGCAATGCATGGAGACACTTTTCAGTTGTCACGACTAGAGGAGTGTCATTGGCTTCTAGCAGGTAGAGGCCAGGGATGCTGCTAAACATTCTATATGATACACAGGACAGCCCTCCATAATAAAGAACCATTTGGCCCAAAATATCAATAGTGCCAAGACTGAGAAACCATCGTCTAAGCTATTTGGGCTCCACTACTGAAATAGTACCCTCTGACTGCTCTATGTGATGCCTCATTTATTAAGAAATTTCTCCATTCTGGGTGTTGGGAAGGTGAACTATTCCAAGTTCTTTGGGATGTCCAAAAATTGTTTTCCCTACTCCTTTCTGGTGGCCTGGTGTAGTTTCCCCATACATACATGCCAATCAGTTTTTTAGTTGAAGAGTGAGAGGACCCCTGTCTCTGTGATGCTTCTCCTTTCCAGTACCTTGCCTGGTGAATTCTAGCCGCCTTGGCCTCTCTAAATTCCTAGTCCTGTGTCCTGAACACAGGGACCTGCCGGCGTCGGTTTGGGATTGCCTTCCCCGCACTTTGGCCTGGAAACTCTCCGTAAGTAGTAAACCTGGGGTAATTGCAGGGCTCACTTCATTCATTTCCCTTCTTTCAGGGATCACTGTTCTGCACTGCCTGTCATCCAGTGTCTAAAAGCCACTCTTTCCTATTTTCTGGCTGTTTTTTAGTCAAATGATTTTAAAAACAGGCGAATTATGTGAAACAGTGGCTTTGATCTTTGGTTAATTTGCTAAGGCACAATATGCAGTTAGATCAGGATTCATCTCTAAATATATTTCAAATAGTCTTGGTAACTTAGAAGATTTTCCCCAGCTTCCTGTCAGCTGTAATTAGATTATCATTGTTTTTATCTCATTAGATGGATGATAAGAGGCTCATACTGGGTGGAATATGTCAGCTCTGCTATTTTGCTGTTGGTATTTTGCAGTATTTGTATTCTCTTCTATCTGTTTTATCTGTAAAAGTATATTTTATTCTTTGAAAGAAAAATTAAACTATACACAAAGGTAGAGAGGATGAGATAATGAATTTTGATCTGCTCTTCACTCAGCTTCAACAATTAACTCACAGCCAACCTTGTTTCATCTATATTCCCACCCACTTACAGCATTCCCCCAACTCTGGATTACTCGGAAATGAATCCCAGGTATCACATCATTTTATCTATGATTATTTCAGGGTATGTATCTAAAAAGCAAACCACAGTTCCATTACTGTACCTAAAAACGTAACAATAACTCTTTAATATCATGAATATATAATCCAGACTCAAACTTTCCTGATTATTTCAAACTTCTTGGTTTTTGTGTATTTATTTGAATCGGCATCCAAATAAAATTCATACATTGTGATTGGTTATATGGCTCTGAAGTTTCTTTGCATTTGTAATCTCTTCTCCATCTTCTTTACCCACTCCCTCAATTCATATGTTAAAGAAACACTCATTTGTCCTGTAGAGTGTCAGGTGACATTTAACAAACTCCTCAGTTCCCTGTATTTCCCACAAATTGGTAATTATTATGTAGAGATATGATCAAATTCAGGTTCAATTTATTCGGCTAAACTACTTCATGGGAGGTGTGTGATTCTACCAAGAAGCACATTTGGGGATGCTAGCAGCCCTAGATAATCACTGCATAAATCCATTAATTCATTAGGGATACGGTGTTAGTCTAATCTTATCATTCTTCATTTATTAGCTGGAATATGTGTATATAGGCAATCTTCTCTTCATGGTTATATATATTTTTTAAAGATTTTATTTATTTATTTGACAGAGAGAGAGGGAGATCACAAGCAGGCAGAGAGGAAGAAGCAGGCTTCCTGCTGAGGGAGGGGGGGAGGGGGGCGGGGGGGTGGGGAGGAGAGGGGCTCCAGGCTCGATCCCAGGACCCTGAGATCATGACCTGAGCCGAAGGCAGAGGCTTTAACCCACTGAGCCACCCAGGCGCCCCTCATGGTTATATTTTAATTCTATCATGCCTTCTTCACCTTGTAAATTGAATACTTCTATAAAGTTAATACTTCTTAACTTCAACCATTTCCTTTCCCAAGGAATAGAAATTATATAGGAAAAGAATAAATGCTAATCCTTTCCCTTTTTTAGTAGTTTTTAAAATAATAATTGCTTTCCTATCATCCTCCAAAGGTAACCAAAGTTTTTTTGTATCATTATGAACTCATGGATTTATACATATTTGATGTATATCAATTCATTGCACTTATTATTCTTGGTAAAGCTTGATTCTCTCATCTTTCACCAATGGAAGCTTATTCAATTTAACTCTTATGGTCTTTTGACATGACCCCAGTAGTCTCCTGGCTTCCTTGCTACTTGGCTTCACAGGATATTTCAGGCTTATGTGATTTTGCTAAATAGTATCAAGTCCACTCCATAGGGGTGGTACCATTTTGCATCTCCCCCCACCCTCCCCGCAATGTAATCGTGTTGGTTTCCCCACAGTCTCACCAATTGAGTATTGAGCCAAACTTGGATACTTGCAAATCTGATAGGTGATAAATTATATCCCTGTATAGTTTTAATTTCTATTTATTGCCATGAGTTAGACTGATAATCTTTAACATGGTTGAAAGTCATTTGCTGCGAACTGTCTGTATTCCAGCCCATTTTGCAGAAAGCTTCTTAGTAATCTATAGTTTCTTTGTAAGGCTGTCTTAAGCCATGTGTCTGTCCATTTTGCAAAGTCAGTTTAGTCAAGATGTAATATAATGTATCTGTCAATTTAACCAGGAAATATAAATTGAAATATGTGGTATGTGCTAAAAGGAAATAAAAACTGAAGGCCCAGGTGATAGGCTTTGAACTAGAGAGCTCCCATCTCACTCTGTCCTCCCGACACTTCATGTCCCAAATGTGACACATTGGACAGATGGACCAAGTGAAGGGGCCACGGTCTGTCCATACATTATAGCTTAGAAACATTTATTTTTAAATTTTTACACTAAAAATCTAATACAAGATACCTCAATAAAGTTAATTTTTTTATGAACATAAGCAGGTCTAGATTTTCTTTTCACCCTTCAGTAGCTCACTTTGTACCTCCCCAACGAGTAGGGAGAACCCACTTTGGAGAGCACTGACTGCAAGATAAAGGTTAAACCTTTTGACTTGGGAGAACAGAAAGACCATCAGAATGTGGCCCCTGCCCGCGTTTCAGCCTGTCACATGCCTCCGGTCCCCTTGCTCTAGCTATACCTATGTCCTTGCAGTTCCCTGCCCTGCTCTCGGTTTCAGGCACACTGTATCCTTCTCCCCTCTAACCACCAAGCTCCTACCATGGGCTATCACATAACCTGCACAAATACACCAGGGGCTCTGCTCCTATTCCACTATGGACAGACGGTTCCTCTGTGAGACCATCCTGACTTTCTCAGGCTGACTTAGGTCCTATCGTCCTCTAGGCTCACCTTGAACGCCGTGGCAAGACCACTGACATCTTCGTGAAGAATCTAGCAAGCAAGTGCTACTGGGCCTCTTCCCTTGACTTGAGAATCACCCTCCAACTCTCTTCCACTGGGAAGGCAGCTTCAGAGGAGACATAAAAAGAGGTGACTGAGAAGAGGTCCAGCCTGCACCTGACTTCCTCCACTACTCCCCTCATTGCTAGTGATCTGCCCAGAGAACTGGCTGAGGGCTCAGAACCCAAGTAGGGTTACTTGAAGGCAGGCCAGAGGCAGAAGTCCTCACTGGACACAACGGGAGAAACTGAGCTGGAAGGAAGAACTAAGCCCAAAACTGGGCTTGATAGGTGAGGTCGAAGTTCATGGAGAAGTCCAGTGGAATCCAACTGAGAGTAGCTCAGGGAAACAGAACATCAGTGTCATTCTGGAAAGGAACTCTTCTGTCAGTACCTGCCTTCTTGGGGACAGTAGGGAAGAAAGAGGGACTCAGTAGTTTACACCTGTCTACCAGGCAGAGTTACCATTTTCCAGCATAGCCCTACCTACCTCTTATCTCTTGATTCTTCCAGACCTGCCCAAAAGTACCTGACCCTGCCCCATTCTCCATGCACAAAGCCCTCCTTGTCAGGGCCTCCCTGCGATTCTCCAATTCAGGCTTCTAAACCCCCCCCCCCAATCTAATATCTAATGAAGAGCTGGGGGGCCCCAGCATATTTGTCCACCTAAGCCTGACCAGAGAGTGCTAAATAAAACCAACACTTAGATCCCCATTTGATTTCTTACATTGATTATTCAATGAATTAGAACCCAGAAGGCAGGTGGTTCGAGCTCCTGGCTTCCTAGAAATCACACAAGAAGTTTAACTGGGCATACCCAATCAACCGAGTGGACTTCACTTGAAGAAAGACTGGAAAGGAAGTGAGTAACCAACCTGAAACTACGTTTAGGTTTTAGACATCTTATGGAGAATTCATAAAATGCAGACTCCAGGGCCCTTCCCTTGAGATCTTGATTCTGAAAAGTCTCAGATGACACCTGAGAATCTGAATATTCAAGTTCCCCAGTGAATTTGGAGGCAGGTGTTTTCAGACCAGACCCTGAGAAACTGGTCTAGCTGACAAAAGGGGAAACTGTAAAGCATCTCAAGTTGCTAGGGTCATCTCAGCACTGCCAAGGGGCTTAGTCATTCCAAGTGTCGGCTGCTTCCAGGGTGTGAATGAGGTAGCAAACTACCGTTGTTCTGGGCGTGGGCTCATCCACACCCTTTTGGCCATAATTCGACTTCCCTGGCCGCTTGCCTGCAGGGAGATACCCTACAGGTCTGCTGACGTGAACATTCTGCTCTGTCCACAGCCGTCTTTCTCGTTATAAATCAATACACTGGCATTTGCTTCTATTTTCCTTTCTGTGGTTTTGCTTACTGCAGGTCCCTCCTGAAAAGCAGAGCTTCCCGCGTGGTGCGGACGGAAACCATTGTCTGCTACTACGGAAACGGAGCCTCGCCGTGAGCTGGCTCATCAGTCTCACACCCCGACAGGTCCAGAGGAATGTTCTGAACACTAACGTCCTGCAGCAGCCATCTGCTCTACTCCCAACGGCGACGACGGCGCTCAGAGCTCCGCCCCAGCCCCGCCTTTGTTCGCCGCTCCAGGGCCACCCACACTGTCACTCCTCTCCCGGGGCCCCGGGGGAGCCCCCTCCCGCCTTTCCCGGGGGCTTCTAGTTCCCGACCACCTCCTGTCTTTTAAATCCCTCCGTTCCGGGCTCTCTGATCTTATCTCTTCCCCTCCTGGGCTTTTGGTCTGTGTTGTCAATCATTCCGTTCCCTCCGCTTTTTGTTCTTTGCTTTCCCCTGGGATGGAGGGGCGAAGCTTCCAGTCCCTGCTGGCGGCGGAAGTTCGGGCGCAACAAAAGCCCCCTCTCTGTTATCTTTGCGGGGCGCACGCACGCCTGACCCCAGAGCCCCAGGCCGAGGGCGGAGGAGGGGAAACTCGTCTGCCAGCAGGGTTCAACCAGACCTTTGGCGGCGCTCAATTCATTACAGCGAATGTCACCCTGTGCTGGGTCTTGGCAGCCAGCTGGCTTTCCTGGGCGATACCCCAGCGCATTGCCTGAACAGCACGCATTAGCATTCACACTGCATCACCACTCAAGGAAAAGAACACAAGAAAAGCTCCACTAGATTAGTCCAATCTTCCTTCCCAGGCACTCCGGGGCTCCTAATAGCGGCCGTGACTGACAGGCTGCCCTCCAAGCTATTTACCTCAATAGAGGAGAGCCAGCCTCACACAGCTTCTCTCCTTCGGTAACCTGTTATTTAAGCCTCTCCTTTATTCCCTCTATCAAATTTGTCATCATGCCCTGCCAGTTTCTGTTGCCACCATCGTCGTTCTAATCCTCATTCTCTCACATCCTGGCTGCGGAGACGGTCTCATTTTTGTGATGTCTCCTACACACACACTCCCCCCACCCCACCCCAAGCGATCTGCAGGACTTTCATCATCTCACTCGGTGGCTCAGAGTCCTACTGGGATAGTCGGATCAGACTCCCCTTCCCAGATCTCGACCCCTCTTCCCAGCACACATTCCCCCCCCCAGCACTCCAGCCCCTGCTGGTCCAGTGTCCCAAGACTTCACATTCCTGTCTGCCTCCACTGCCCTCTCCTGTCTTTTCTTTGAAATTCTACCACTTTGGGGGCACCTGGGAGGCTCAGTCAGTTAAGTGGCTGCCTTCGTCTTGGGTCATCATCCCAGGGGCCTGGGATCGAGCCCCACATGGGGCTCCCTGCTTGTGGAGAGTCTGTTTCTCTCTCTGCCTGCAGCTCTGCCTACTTGTGCTCTCTCCCTGTCAAATAAATAAATAAATTTATTTTATTTATATAAATATATTTTTAATATATAACTAAAATTATTTTATTTATATAAAAATATATTTTTTATATATGGAAGAAAGAAAGAAAGAAAGAAAGAAAGAAAGAAAGAAAGAAAGAAAGAAAGAAAGAAAGAAAGAAATTCTACCACTTTTTAAAATGCCCATCTCAACCCCGGCTATTTCAAGTGGGCAACAGGGATAGGAGGAGATGCCGGTGAGCTTGAGGACACGCGACAGCGGCGGGGGAAAGGATTCACCCAAGGCTGAACAAAAGAGAAGTTTATTGAATATATCAAGGGAGGACTGGGCAGGACAGCAAAGGAGGGACCCTCTTCAAGGAGGGGGTGGTGAGGGGCCACAGTTACAGGACAGAGTGAGGGAATATGGGGAATGTATGGAATTTTCCCTTTTTGGTCATCTTAGGAACTGTGCCTGGTTGTAATTGGTTAGGGCCTCTGGCTATTTCAAGGTGGGTCACTTCGCGAGCCTGTTTGCATTCAGCTCCGTGGTCCCTGTGGGCCTGTTAGCCTTGATCAAGTTTCCAGGGCTCCAGCCTGTGGCCTAAAGGCGGCCTCCGCAGGCAGGCAATTTAATGTCTCTGAACTGCGGCATTATTAGACAATAATCCTACTCCACAGGGGTTTTGTACTCTTTGTTAACCACCTCAACTTGATGAGGGATCCACAGGACATGGTTCTCCTCTGGCTTCTTGCCTTCTGCCAGGTTATATCAGCTCTCCCTTCCTGGTCCTTGACCAACAGGTTTCTGGAAACTTTGGGTTATAAGAGCAAATCTCACTTCCAAATATTAAAAAGTCCAGTCCAATCCAAACACAAACCTAAAACTTTCTCCCTTGCTCCCACTCTCTCCCCTCTCCACCACCTCAGCTGGACTCGTGGCTCAGGGACTCACTCCTCTCCTGCTTCTGGATCTTCCAAGGTCGGGCAGGAGGAGGCAGAAACAAAAGAAAGGTGGCAGGCTCTCTGCTTTACTGGTGCTGTCTTAACCAAGGATGCCCTCTGTCAGGACAGAAAACTGAAGCCTGGCTCTTGTGGTAGCAGATGCGTGGATTCCTTGGAGGCCCCTCAAGGACCTCTGCCTTGCACAGCTCGGTGATCATTTCGATGGACCCTCTAAGCATCTTTCCACTGTAGCAAGCACCGCGTTATACATCATCTGCACAAGACATTGGAGGGACTGGAGGAGAAAGAGGCTTCTCTTCCTACTTCTAGTATACTTCCGTTTGCTTCTTTTTGATCCTACTGCAAAGCCGTAGGCGCTGTGCAGCATCGAACATCCAGTCATGCTCCCCATCACCCCAGCCAAGTGCCCAGACATGCAATGCCTTGGAAATTCACACCCCTGGCCCGGTGACCACCTCACTGTGGCCCTCTGGATGGAGTAACATGGCGTATGTTTTACACACAACATGGACGTGCACAGAATGTGTGCACCTGTTAGCCACTACCATCTCTCTGCTATGGGGGAATGAGTTGTTTTTATTTTATTGTTACAGAGACATCAGGAATCAAGGCTGAAGAAAAGAGATAGGAATTTTCGAATTTTAAAAGATTATCGACTTTCTCCTGTCTTTTAGAAAGAAAAATTTTTCCAAGTGAGACTGGTATATATCAGAAGGTTAACTTTCCTCGTGTAAGTGCACAGAACCATTACCTGGAGCTCTTTTATTGGTTTGGACTCTATAGAAATATACAGAAATAGAGCAATCACTTCAAGCCTATTTGCCTGCTACCAAAGACAATGGCAGCTCACCTGGGAGGATATTGTACCTAGAAAAATACGTCTTGTATTTCTTTCTCGAAACTTGGGAGGTAGGAGGAGAAATTAAAAGGAATAAGGACCGCAAGCAAATATGAGTAATTATACGTGCAATTGTGTGATTACTTATTCATTTGGGGTGTTTCATTTTGCCCTTGCAAGTGTATATTCTGAAACCACACAGGATGAGTAGTACATACCCTGAACCTCTACCTTAATTGCTTTATTGATTCTGATGTTCCATGAAGGAAAGCCCCAGGAAAAACGGGGGTGGGCGGTGGGGGGGTGGTATGCTGGGAAGGGGCTTGTATTGCAATGGTAATTCTACTGTAATACTTGTGAAGCCCAAACTCTCTGCCCTCTTCTCTGTGGGTTAGAAATGTTTGTCTCTAATATCAAAGTCAATTTATTCCTTGGCGTTTAGAAGAAAGACTAAAGTAACATAATCTCAATGTGTTAAATCAATTTCAACTTCTGGGAAGTGAAGTCATGTGTGAGTGTGTGCATGCGTATAAATTCTTTTCCAAGTCTCTTGGATTGTGCTGACACCATTGTTATTTCTTGAGAATAGATCCTTCCTAAGTCACCCACTCATATTTTGAAACTTGCCAGGATTTGAAATAATTCGATGCATTTTCTTCAGGGCTAAAATTATCCTTGGAGGAAAAGTTCTACACACCAAACGTTCACCCAGAAAAAGGGCTCTAAAAATGCTAATTTGGGGTTGTTCATGCCAGGAATCAAGGCTGGAGAAGTGAATTCATCCCTGCCCAAATTAGGGAGGGAAAAAAATATCTGCGGTGCCTCTCGAAGCACATCTCCCTCACCGTCACGGCTTGGAAGCCTGCTCACCATGCTGCTGTGTGCTCCCTCACCTCACTGTTGGCATTCTGATTTTTTAGCTCAGCAAAATGAGGAGTGAATCCAAGATGTCCGCATCTGGTGAGTAGCTGGGGTATAGGGATGGAATGGACAAAGACAGAGTGAATAAATCATATTGTTGGCTAAGAAACTTTTCCGTCTTTTTAAGGCAGTTGTTGTAGTCTAAAAATGCAGGAGTTTCTTTGAAGAAAAATAGACCACAGAAATAATCATGTATTTGAAATAGTACTGACACCATGATTTCATGAGTAATTATCGCTACTCCGATTAGGATTAGAGACACTGTGGTTTAACTAATAACTTTGATCTGGCGTTAACTATCCGTGGCTGAGTTATTTTAGGTACAGGTAACTGTTTTTCTAAGAAGCTTCCGTTACCTGGGCTGCAAAACCCATTCCTTTCACAATATCACATCCGCCAGGCACATAAATAAAAGACCAAAATATGATGATCTAGAAGATTTATTTGATCACAAATATGGCTTTTGTCTTCTAGCCTCAATAACCTGTGTTTCCTCTTTCTGGAAAAGTCCTCTCTCTCCATCTTCACCACTCTCTGCCCCCTACCTCACCTTCCTCCTCTCCCCATCCCCCCAACCCCCATGCATACTTCCTTTCATTTCCCACAAGAGAAATCCTGATCCTTCCTGATTCACTTTAGGTGCCCAATTCACTTCAAAGACCAACTTCAATTAGGTGCCCTTCCTTCGTGCTCCTTTGGCACCCCCACCCACATCACTGCACTTACTAAACTGAGTTGTAGCTGGCTTTCTCATCTGCCTCCTCACACCTGACTGCAGGACTTCCGGAGGGCAGTGATTGATGCTTTAATCCCAGCATTTTATTTGCACAGAGTGGACTCTCAGTAAATGACGGGCAAGAGATGTTACAATGCCGTGCTTCCCGGGTTTGGCTGAAGAGCCAATGAAAAGGAGACTGAGTTTCAAATGACAAGGCCCTTTTTAGGTGTTAGTTAGTTTTGACAAAATGGAATACACAAAAAACTCTTCTAAGTTCAGAACAGCTGATGCTTGCTACAATGAATAAAGGGAGTTAGGAAGCCAACGAATCTTTACTGATCATTTTCTCTGTGCCAGACTCTTGTCACATATTCTTATTAATCCCTCCAGCAATCCTGGAGGTAGATATTGATATCTCCATTTTAGAGAAGACAGTGGAGCTCAGAAAGGCCAAAACACTTGCCAACATCACACAGCTAGTAAGCGGCAGAGCCAGGATTTAATTCTGAGCTGTCTGCCTTCAGAACCCATGTTTGCTCCCCTACAGGAGGCTACTTTGGCAGAGGAAAGAATCTTGGGTCATAGATAATTACCTTGCTCATACCTATTCTGCCCATCCCCCACTCTACAGATCTGGAAAAAAAAAAGGGGGGGGCTCCAGGAGAAATTGCCTATGGCATGCAGCCCAGTGGTGGCTGAGTTAGGGATGGCCCAGGAATCTGCGCTAGTGTTGACCAGATGCTCAGATTCCAGGAAGGTGCTGCAGTTTTTGCACAGCCAAAGGAAAAGATATTGACTCACAGAGGAAGTCAGCAAATCCACAAACCACTGGAGTCTGATAATTAAATAAGTGTATTTTTCAAGCTCTATTTTTATCCCACAAATTAAGGAACATAGGAATTTTAAAAAGGATGTAAAACAAAGTCAGTATTATACATCCAAGAAGGGGAAGGTGAGAACCATAGCATGTGTTATAAAGTCGTCTGTATTATTATTAAGAACATAATCATTTATATATTATTATATAAATTACATTTATATGTGTTATATATTATTATAATCATAATAGATATAATCATGATAAAACAAAATCTTGACTATGATATGAAGGCCTATTTATTTATTTTTTTAAGATTTTATTTATTTATTTGACACAGAGAGAGATCACAAGTAGGCAGAGAGGCAGGCAGAGAGAGAGGGGGGAAGCAGGCTCCCCACTGAGCAGAGAGCCCAATGCGGGACTTGATCCGAGGACCCTGAGATCAGGACCCGAGCCAAAGGCAGAGGCTTAACCCACTGAGCCACCCGGGCACCCCATGAAGGCCTATTTAATCAGTTTGTCCCAACCTTTCCAATATAAAACCTGCAGGACGTTTGTGAGGTGTTTTGTGGGTACACCTGGGGAGGTAGGATTATAACATCAGGCTGAAGCACATTTGAATTTCACATGGAAGGCACCTAGCCATCACGAGTACACACTACGTATTTTAACAGTTAATAAAACACTAACTTCCTTTACTCGGGCTGCTCCTTCAATCGTGACGCAATACACATGTGCACGCACACACACAGACACATACACATAGAGCTGGAAAACTCCTATGCATTTTTCAAGGTGCTGCTCAAGTGTGACGTGTTTGAAAAGCCCTTCCATATATCCTTAGAATTAGAATTATTATTATTATTAATTATTTTCTCCTCTGCATGCTCATACATCTTTGTACATAATTTTGCTGTAGTTCCTTTTCACACTGCTGTGGCTAATGCCTCCACTGCCTGACCAAGAAACCAACAAGAGTAAGAACCAGCTCTTAACATCTCCCTATTCTCAGAGGCTATCTCAGTGCTAGACAATAGATGCTCAATAAACGTGAAGACTACCCGAAAGGAAATGTTTACTGCACCTTATACCCTCTTGACACCACTAGAGGGCAATGTAATCAAGATTACTGTACACCACTGACATAGTTCCAGATGAATAAACAGCTTTTTAAAAAATGTATCTTCTTTTTCAGATGTTCTTTGTATTTTTTTTTATTTTTTATTTTTTGGCCATGCCTGTTGATTAATTCTGTAGTTTGGTTTGAGCAAACATTCCACAAATATAAAAAGAACACTTGAAATAGAGGCTAAGCGCCAGAGTGCCAAGGCATCGAGGGATTAAGTCCCAGGCCTGGAGAGAGGAAATCAGCCACTACAAATGGAATTAAAGATGCTCCTTATTCCTCTCAGACATGAAGCAGGGATCTGAAACATTGGTGCTCCATCTTTTCATGTTTTAAGATGTTTGATCCTCCACATTCATCCCAGGGTGAAGTTACGCATCACCACATTTAAGGACAATCGGCGGAACGCGGGAATTACATCTCTGGGGTGTGTGCTGAGGGGGCACAAAGCGGGCGCAACTTTGCGTCTAAATAGTTACTGTGTATCTATGTCTGAGGCATAGCAATTCCACAGCTGGTTTTCCTTACTGTTCAGATTTCAGGCCTCTGCCAGGACAAGCATTCAAGGGGCGAGTTTCTAATGAGACATCTCCTCTGTAAAATGTAATAAACCTCGGAGGAAACGCCACTCAGTGACCATTGTCGCGGTGCCAGAGGACACCTCCATGAAACCTTTCCAGCCCTTCCAGGCACAAGAAAGCGCTCCGCCCTTTTAGCTCCCATAGTTCTTTGTTCCCTCCAGTAAACCACCCCCCACTACACCTCGTGCTGTATTCACGCAGGTACCAGGAACGTGCCCCTGCTCCGCTCCTAGGCGGTTACTCTAGTGGGCCCAAGACACCTTTCTGTATCCTGGTAGTCCAAAGAGTATCTATTAATACCTTACATATAGTTGGTGCTCAGTAAATTTCGTTTCGTGAAACCAAATGGAAAGGAGTTTGTGTTCCACCAATGGTGAATCTAATACCTGCTTTTTAAATTTTATTTCTTTAAAGCCTGCTTTTTTTTTAGTCTATTTCCACTTTCTCTTCACACAGCTGACTGAGCAGCAGCATTCACCAGTTTTAAACTTGGATAGACTCTTGTTTGATTAAAAAATTTCCTGTCATAAACATTTAGAACTGGTGCCATGATTTAGCTAACAGTTATATGCTTATTTAGCCTAACTAGTTCCCTCATCTGTGCCTTTAGAGTGGGATGTGGACAAAAATAATAGGATTTTTTTTAGATTTTTTAAATTTATTTTTGCGCGAGCAAGAGACAACCAGCATGAGTGGGGGTGAGGGGCAGAGGGAGAATCAGAGTCCCGGCTGAGCAGGAAGCCCAATGCGGGACTTGATCCCAGGGTCCTGGGATCGTGACCCAAGTCAAAGGCAGACACCTAACAACTGAGCCACCCAGGCACCCAGTAACAGTTTAAAAAAAAAAACAAATTAATAACTAATGTCCTTTTTGTTACTGTCCCCTGCCCAACAAGCCTGTGTTTTGAATGATTTGTCAAATCTAACTGCATTTCTACATACAAACAAGTTTATTTTATCTAATGAATTCAAAACATAATTGGCAACAGTTGAGTAACTGTGGTTATAATACAGACTTAATATAATTCTAGCCCAAATCTTTTATCATTTATTTATTTGTTCTAGGTTTTGTTCTTAATATTGTGCATAATGGGGATAACGTCTGTTCCAGTGAGGCTGAAAACAGGGGAGCTTGATGGTTATCAAGATCAAGTAAATCCATTTAGCAGTATTTAATAATCAATGTGTGACTTAATATAGGCTTTTTAAAGATGGAAACAGCTTGTAGTTTCACAGTTCCCTGTGTCTAGAGACCCTCTTTGTCTAGGAAACCAGTGGACTAGAAGCATTCTGAGGTCTCCCCTACCTTAAATATTCTGCTTGCATTTTTCTCAACCATATCCATTTTCTATTACAATGTAAAAAGTTACCACAAATTTAGCTGCTTAAGATAAGACACATTTATGATCTTACAGTTCTGTAGGTCAGAAGTCCAGGCAGGCTTTGGGTGGGTTTTCGGCTTAGGGTCTCACAAGGCTGGGGTCCAAGTGTCGGCCAGCTGGCTCGTCTGGGAAGAACCCACTTAGAAGCTCACTGAAGCTGTTGGTAGAATCCAGTTACTTGAGCTGTGGGACTGAGGTCCTGGCTTCCTGGCTGACTCACTGAGTCCTCTCTCTCAGATCCTTAAGGCCACTTGACCTTCCTTCTTGTGGCCTCCTCCATCGTCAAAGCCATGATGGCACATAAGTCCTTCCCACACTTTGAATCTTTCTGATTTCGCTGCCAGCCAGAGAAAACGCGCCCTTTTCGGGACCCGTGTGATTAGATCCACCTGAATAATCGCCGCGTCTTAAGGTCAGCTGTGCCGCATAACCCAATCACGGGAGAGATCTCATCAGCTTCGCAGTGGCTAGATAATAGGGCAGGATGTCTTTGAGGATCGGTTCAGAAATTCTGCCTCCGATACTGACCAATGGAATTTCCGCCTCAAGCAATCAGTCATTGGGGGACCGCTGTTGCCAGGCAGAGGATTTCACCCAAGCCACAGATGAGGTTTTCAGAATCATATTAGGTTATCTTATTTAATTGAATGGAAGTCTTTTAAAAGTGCATGTTGCGGGGCACCTGGGTGGCTCAGTCGGTTAAGCCTCCGACTCTTGATTTCAGCTCGGGTCATGACCTCAGGATTCTGAGATGGGGCCTGGTGTGGGGCTCCGCCCTCAGTGCGGAGTCTGAGATTCTCTTTCTTCCCTGACATCCCCCCACCCCCACTCGCGCACACTCTCAATCAATTAAACAAATAAATCTTAAAAAAAAAAAACAGTGCATGTTGCAATTTTATAGAAAACTTTCTAAGATTGTTTTGGTCCATTTTTCTTCGTGCCATTTTCTCAGAAAAAGAGTATCTTTTTAGGAAAGTAAAAGGTTAACCACAGATACGAGGAGCACCTCCAAGTAGAAAGAATATTAATATTAATGAGGTATCATTTATGGAAATCTTTTTATGCCTAATCCTCTAAGATATGGGTTAATAAACAATACAATTTTCTTTTGGCTGTTTTAATCTGCCGCTCATTAAATTTTAGCATTTCACTATCTTATCCGCAGAGTATAGATATAATGAGCTAATACCTGAAAGAGGAAGATGATAATAAAGGTGCATATCAATTTTATGTAGCATTTTTTATTTTTGTGAAGTTTAAGAGTAAAGGAGTTCTTAGTTTTACTTAAATTTTCTGATCTATTGACTGAGGTGACAGTTCAATTTTCACTAAGGAATGATTACATAAAGCCCATTTTCTCCACTTCACCACATAAGAGGCATAACAATTGTCATCGTGGTTGCAATGGAATCATTTCTTATGATAGCAAAGCAGAAAATGTATGATTTTAAGTTTTAAGAGCAGTTATCTTTGGCAGATGTATTAGGGACAGATGATTCAAACCTTCAAAATAAAATTCATTAGATATGATTCAATTAAACTTTTAACATTAACCTACATATTTTCCTTAGGAGTTTTTCAAACTGTTGATGAGGCAAACACCTCTACTCTCTGAAAATGAGATCTATCTAAACATATTAAACTGGGTCATTTTTCACCTACTTCAAAATCACCTAGAGTATCTTGTCTAACATGAGGATTCCGGGGCCCACCTCAAAGTTAGTTTTAATTTTAGAAGGCCTTCCTGAACCACCTTTATCTGGTTGATAAAATCAATAATTCAGTCACCAATGAACCAATATGCTTAATCTGTTACTATACAGCAGGCAACATACTGCCGTGAGTGTTTAGGATACAAGAATTACAAAACTATCCCCAGGAAGTTTAGAGTGGAGTGCAATGGTCTTCAAACCACAACAGCTAGGACTTACATTGTTGCAAATAACACACACACACACACACACCCCCCAAACAAACTTTTTCTCAAAAGAAGCAGGAATTAATGAGTCAAAGGAGTTGAGGGGCTCATCACTGTCATTGGACACATTAAACAGCTGGTTCCTTTTTTCCCCTTCCTTTCTGCCCTCCATGGTGTCAGTGTCATTCTGAAAAAAAAAAAAAAAGGTGTTTCTAGCTCCCAGGGAGATTGCTTCCTCTATTACATCTTGGAAGAGAGAGGAGGCTGTTCTTGCAAGTTCTCTATGTAAGGAAGCATGCTCTTCTAAAAGTTCCCAGAAAACACCTTTTCACCTCTTGTTAATGTGAATTGAGTCATGTGCCCATTCCTGAGCCAAATACTATGGCCAAGAGAAGGGATTGTGCTGACTGACTCTGAGCCATGTACCCACCCCTTCAACCAGACATAGAGATATAGTCTCCTAAAGCACATTGGGTAAAGATGGGAAGTGTGTGTTTACCAAAAGAAAGGGAAACAGATATTGGGAAGATACTACAATGCCCACTGTACTTCCCAGACTCTGCAGTCCCCCTGGCGGTACACTCACATACCAGAAGGTACATTCCCATAGATTACGACATGAAGACCAATCCTTTCCTTATCCCCCTACCTGATGATTTTTGCAACTTGGCAGCTCTAATCTTGGAGGAAGGCTGAAAGTCTTCATTTTAATAAGTTTTAAGAGAGGCAGTCTACTGCACATAAAAGTTTGAAGACCATTGCACTACACTGTAAACTTATTCGGCATAGTTTCATAATTCTTGTATCCTAAACATAATTCTTGTATGTTGCCTGCTGTATAGCAACTGATTAATGTCAATTAATTGGTCTTTGAATTATTGACTTTATCAACCAGATAAGGATGGTCCAGGAAGGCCTCCTGAAATTAAAACTTTCAAGGGGTCCCTGGGTGGCTCAGTTGGTTAAGCATCCAACTCTTGATCTCAGGGTCGTGGGCTCAAGCCCCAAGTCAGGCTCTGCACTCAGCTCAGAGTGTGCTTGTCCTTCTCCCTCTGCTCCTCCCCTCGCTTGCGTTAGCTCTCTCTCTCTCTCTCTCTCTCGGTCTCTATCTCTAAAATAAATAAATAAGATCTTTAAAAAAAATTAAATTAAAACTTTCGGTGGCACAAAATCTATAGTGGTGAATAACTGAGGACATTGCTGTTCAACCTGGCTTTTCTGGATTTGTAAGACTGGTGTCTCATCAGCAACCATAGAAATTACATTAGGGGCCATCACTAACAATCCAGATTTGTCCTTAGAAATGGGTTTCCAAAAGACGTTTGTAATCAGCATAATTATAAAAACATATGAGTATCAAGGTAGTTGTAGAACTTCTTAACTTTCACCATGAGCTTCTTTAGCAACGTATTACGACTTCTATGTTGAAAGCATTTTCAAGTAGATGTTCTAGTGCCATTTAGCATTTTGTCACTAAGCCAAGCTCCTGCATGATGAAAAGAAGGGCCAGATAAAAGAAGCTCTGGTCCTCGATCATCAGAATGCATTCGCACATGCCCTGAAGCCAGGAACTTCTTGAAATTCTGGAAGGGGTCCCCATGTTGGCAATCCTCATATCACAGAATACCTTTACCCTTGGCTGATGAAGTCACTCAGCACTTCAGTTCCCTGTGAAGAAAAATATGGTAGGAACAGAGTTGACCTAGGAAGGTTTAAAGCACCTGCTTTGTTTTTAGAAATTTACCGTGTGAGTGCTAATGCCGCCACCAAAGCAGTGATACTGGGAACCCCAATTTCATATTTGTCTGCCTTTTCAAAATGAACTTTCATACCTGATGTGTTTAAATAACACGGTTTACTAAAAATCTTTCCAAAATGTCCTCTGTCACTTTCCTGATCAAAGCATGATTGTAACATAGTACCATTTGCAGGGGCTCCTGGGTGGCTCAGTGGGTTAGGCCTCTGCCTTTGGCTCAGGTCATGATCTCAGGGTCCTGGGATCGAGCCCCGCATTGGGCTCTCTGCTCAGAGGGGAGCTTGCTTCCCCTTCTCCCTCCGCCTGCCTCTCTGCCTACTTGTGATCTCTTTCTCTCTGTCAAATAAATAAATAAAATCTTAAAAAAAAAAAATGACATAGTACCATTTGCAGAGCTCACAAAGGCAGAGTCTCTGTGAAGCATTTAACATTCATCTGTTCAATAATATTTGTTCATCCTGGGTGCCTGGGTGGCTCAGTTGGTTAAGCGACTGCCTTCAGCTCTGGTCATGATCCCGGAGTCCCGGGATCGAGTCCCAAATTGGGCTCCCAGCTCCACGTGGAGTCTGCTTCTCCCTCTGACCTTCTTCCCTCTCATGCTTTCTCTCATTCTCTCTCTCTCAAATGGATAAATAAAATCTTAAAAAAAAAAATATATATATATATATATATATATATTTGTTCATCCTGTGGGCCAGGAGGTTGCAAAACATTGGGGATTCTCCATATCTGTCCTCAAAAACCTCCAGAGGCAATAGGAATTACTAACCAAAATGCTTAACGTAGTTGTCACCTCAATAAGGGTTGATTATTTTAGTACCTCTAGGAGAAATTGTTCCTTTAGGATTTTAGGCAACAGAGAGGTGCTGGGTAGGCCTTCAGTAGCAGGGTTTCACTGTGGCCAAATCAGAGTTTACAACATCCTAAATGGTAAATTCAGGATTTCGAAAGGAATAAAATATAACTCTATTCCTGCCATAAACATTTTTTGAACAACTATTCTGTACTTTGTGGAGTATAAAGAGATGAATTTGCACATTTTACTAGATATGATTCTTTAATTTCCCCATATTTACAATGGAGTTGAGTTCTGTGAATCCAAATAAAGCAAACCTTATTTAAAATGGAGTTTGTGTCCCCTGGGTTACTCAGTTGGTTAAGTGTCTGCCTTCAGCTCAGGTCATGATCCCAGCGTCCTGGGATGGAGCCCCATTTAAGGCTCCCTGCTCAGTGGGGAGCCTGCTTCTCCCATTCCCTCTGCCGCTCCCCTGCTTGTGCTCTCTTTCTCTGTCAAATAAATAAAATCTTAAAAAAAAAAAAAAAAAGGAAAATGGAGGCCAAAAGGGGGAGCTCTCACACTTTACCATTTAGTCAAGCATAGACACAGACTGGGAAGAATCCTATTTACTACTCCTGCATGAGGAGGTAGGAAGGCTTTCTCCTTGCCTAGCCAACAAGCTCAGCCAGTGAGAAACCATCATCAGCCTGAACTGTCCATTTCCTCCAATGGCCTTCAGTTCAAAGCAGCCGCTCCCAACTTCCTCCTTTTCTCTATAAAGTTCCTCTCCTTTGATCTCCAGACTTGCCTATGTTTCCCCACAGCTTGCATGTCCTGAATTGCAATTCCTCTGCTATTTGCTATTTCCAAATAAACCCATCTGCTATTTCACTTTTTTTTTTAAGATTTTATTTATTTATCTGACAGAGAGAGAGAGATCACAAGTAGGCAGAGAGGCAGGCAGAGAGAGGGGGAAGCAGGCTCCCTGCTGAGCAGAGAACCCGATGTGGGGCTCAATCCCAGGACCCTGAGATCATGACCTGAGCCAAAGGCAGAGGCTTTAACTCACTGAGCCACCCAGGTGCCCCTACTTTTTTTTTTTTTTCTAAGGAGGCTCCATACCCAGCATAGAACCCAACATGGGGCTTGAACTCAACAACCCTGAGATCAAGATCTGAGCTCAAATCAGGAGTCAGGCAATTAACCAACTGAGCCACCCAGGCACCCCTGCTATTTTTCTTTTAAGGTCAACAGTCTCTACTCCATAATAATATTAAAAGTAAGGTTCCTGAGGAGAATACATAAACCAATCCTTGGAGAGTTCTTAGCACAGACTTGGTACCCAGTAAGTACTCATTAAATTTATTAAAATGCATCACAATTCATGGAGCACCTTGGCGGCTCAGTCGGTTAAGCGTCTGATTTCAGCTCAGGTCATGATCTCAGAGCCCTGGGATCAAGCCCCACATTGAGCCCTGCCTCATGCTCTGAGCTAATGGAAGAGTCTGTCTCCCCCTCCCCCTCCCCTTGTTCATACTCTTTCTCTCAAATAAATAAAATCTTTTTTTCTAAAATGCATCACAATTCACAAAGCACTTTGCGTGTTTTCTCATTTTGTCTCACAATACCCGTGCAAGGATAAAGAAACTAACTCAAAGACAAAGTGGTTTTGCCAAAGCCACGTAATTAGTTAAAAATTGGAAGAACCAGAACTAAAAGCCTTTGGTTTTGCCAAAGCCACATAATTAGTTAAAAATTGGAAGAACCAGAACTAAAAGAACCAGAACCAAAACTCCTAATTTTACTCTTTCCAATACTTCAAGTTGAAATAGAGAGTCATCTTTTCTAACTCTGATGGGAAATGTTTATGCTTGTACAAAGGTTATTGCAATTTCCAAACTATTGGTCTTAGAATTAAGATGACACATTTTACTTGATTAAGATTGTGTTTTCATAACTGAAACAAAAGTTTAAACCAGTAGAAATTTAATCAATTTACTAGTTTTGGCACCAACTAAGACGCACACACAAAAAAAGACCACCTCTGTGTGTGTATGTGTGTGTGTGTGTGTGTGTGTGTGTGTGTATGAGTGCATACATGTGCACAGACTGTGTGTAACAGGGTTACAAATGCAAATGAGAGAATAATCAATTAACACTAATTTAAGCAAGATAGGGATTTGTCTCACAAAACACGAAATTCAGATTTGGCAGTCCAAGCTGATATATCAATTCCACAATTTCAGGAATATTCCAGATGTCTTGTGTCATTCCACCATATTGTCCTTAGTGTTTTGGCATTCATCCTCATACTTGCATCCTCATGGCTACAAGATTGCAGCACCATGTCCACACATCATACATCATACACTAATTTCAGGCAGGAAAAAGATAGCAAAAGTTTGCCTAAAACACTCAGCTTACCCATCATTAGCCTGAATTGTCACATGGCTGCAAGTAGGTACAAGGAACAGAAAAGAAGCCACCTTTAACTGGGCATAGTGCCATCTCACACTGAATCAGGGTCCCATTAGCAAGACAAAGGGAAGAATGAACAGCAATGTCTGCCATTTTGACTTATTTTGATGTCTTCAGCAACCTTAGAACATATCATTTCTTTAATTTCTTTTTATTTTTTTAAAGTTTTATTTATTCAAATAATCTCTACACCCCATATGGGGCTCAAACTCATGACCCCAAGATTAAGAGTCGTACCCTCTTCTGACTGAGCCAGCCAGTTACCCCATAAAGTGTCTTTTAACTTAGATTCATGAAAGTTTCAAATGGATGCATCACGCAGGGGACGTTTTTGTTGTTTTGTAGAAACAAATATAAAATTGGGGTTAAGATTTAAAGCAACATTTATCTACCTATATTGAGGTATCTAGGCACATGCACGCATGTATGTGTGTGTGTGTGTGTGTGTGTATTGATACATTAATAGTCCTTCGGAAATATCTAAAGAAGTCATCTAAAACCAACTTAAGAACACATACAGGCATCTTGATTTTACTGCCATTCATATTTTCTTCTACATCGCACTGGGCTAAGACAAGATGTTTCATCCACAAGTGCAAAGTCCTGTGAAAAGAGAATAAGAAAAAAAAAATAATTTAAAAAAGGAAGAAATGATTGAGGCTTTTAAGCTTGTTATCAGAACTCTTTTAGATCTGCCCTCATTCTTTGGGGAAGGTTTGCTTGTATATGTTCTAAAGAAAAAAGTTAAGATACGGTAAAGCTCTTTAATGAAGATGCCACTAAGCTGGGGGTACTTCAAAAAGACTTTTAAAAAGTTGAGATGGGACTCTAGAGCTCTGCTGTGCACTAGGGCGGCACTAGTTACATTTGGCTACTCGAATATAAATTAATTTAAATTAACAATTCAGTTCCTCAGCCACAAGAGCCACATTTCAAGTGCTCAGTAGCCACGTCTGGCTAGTGGCTATGGTATAGGACAGTACAGATAGAGAACACTTTGACCACTGCAGGGAGTTCTAATGGACAGCACTGCCCTAGAAGATCCAGGCTTTGAAGAAGCACTATCAGACCAAATTATTTGAATGAGGGCAGCCCATCCCTTGGAGCATTTTTGTAATTCCTCTTTGGAAACCGTCCTCAGAGCCCTTACAAGACACGCTAAGAAAACATCTTATTTCATTTATTCTGAGCATATCAAGTGCCTCCTTAATAGTACACTCCAGGGATTCAGGGAGTAATTAGACATGCCCTTTCCTCTCTATGCCATGACCTACTGGCAGAATAAAAAACTAAGACGTAAGGTAATAGGTGTATAAATGTGTGTACAATATGCTCTTGGAGCAGAGAGAAAGAAATAATTGATTTTAATTAAGAAAATGCCTTCTTTGTAAAGAATTCAGATAGATGCTAAACGAGGGGTTTCAAAGCTTTGTCTTGAAAGATCCCTGAAGCATTTTTTAAACAAAGGACACAAAGTTATGTATTTTGAAAAGATCATTCCTGTAGGAATTGGAGCAGGTAAAACACTGAAGGTGAGATCAAGTGGCAAGCTAGGGAAATAATTTGGGTTGGAGATGTTGAGGGCCTTGACTAGGTCAATGGCCTTGGGAATCCAAAGCGAAAGAACAGAAGTCTGATTCAGAATTCAAAGCTTGATGATCATCCACTCTGTTCGTTTTGCCTCTACATAACATTGCACATTTTTTAAAAAAGACTTTATTTATTTGAGAGAGAGAATATGAGAGAGAGAGAGCATGAGAGGGGAGAGTTCAGAGGAAGAAGCAGACTCCCCACCAAGCAGGGAGCCCAATGTGGGACTTGATCCCAGGACTCCATGATCATGACCTGAGCTGAAGGCAGTTGCCTAACTAACTGAGCCACCTAGGCTCCCCAACATTGCACAGTTTTTTAAAAAGTGTCATACTGGGGGTATTTTAAAGAACAAGTTGCACAGATTCAAAACAGTATTTCAGTATGTTCTGTTTTTGTAAAAACAAATCAAGAAACAGTATGTGTGTGTGCAGCTAGATAGAAGATTTTGTAAAGAAACAGACCAAGGTCTTGGCAATTATCTGAAGTTGGGTACGATCCAGAGTTTATTGTCTTCATTTTGCTAATTTGTATTTTCTATCTTTTTCTGTAATGACAACGTATTGTTTATGTAATAAAGAAAATCTGTTTTTTAAATAGTAATTTTAAAAAGCCGCAGTCGTTAAACCTAAGGAAGAGTTCTAACAATGTTTTTAACAATGCCAACGTGGCTAAAATAGTTTCTTTCGCCAAATTTACTACTACTTTAGGACAACACTCAGTTGAAATATGAAAAGGATTTTTTTTAAGAAAAACAAGTTTACTATTTCACCACCATACCTGCTATACTTAAGGTATTAGTTATAAACCACTCTTAAATGATCTGCCAGAATTTACTTTGCCATTGTTCACTGGATTAGTATTATTCTATGTAATTATAATAGAATGTTATCTATAATTAGACCTTCCATTACCTTGTAATTTGCTCCTTCCCTTTCTTCCATGGAAACAACCAGTTTTCTAACCTCCCCACCCCTCAAACTCCTATTCCCCATAGGTATAATTAATGAGCTTGGTTTTCCATTTGGATTTAGGAAGGTGAAATGTTCTTCAGCCTCACTCCCAGTTTTTCCCAGGCTAATGAGTTTATATTTGGATGCCATCACTGTTGCACTTTTGGCTGACACTTACATAGCTGAAAAGCAGCTTCACCACACCTTCATACAGGCCAGCCAGAGCCCTCAGCATGTCCAGCTCCACAACCCTCTCTCTCCCACCTGAGCCCCAGAGGCATGCTGGTGGCAGTTGGGAATGTGCCTTTCAAGGCCACTAGTTCCCCAGGGGCCAACACCCTGCAGTTTTCTAGCATCCCCATCTGGACCCCAACCCCCACCCTAGAGTTCATGTGCATGAAGGAGGGATGGAGTGGTGACTGGAGAGCAATGTATTTAATAGAATGTAAAAGAAAACATCAGTGGATTATAATTTGGGGTATGTAACTCACAGGCGAATTAATCAGTGGACTTGTTTAGAAATGAGTTATCTATACTGGTGCAGTAGCAGAAATTAAAATTTCTGACTTGCCTTGTTTGCCAATATTTAGGCATTTTGTTCTATTGAATGTGACTACATGTACAGACACACTTTTATTTAGTCTCACACATGAAAAGAGAAAGCATAAGGCATGTAATTCAAGTGGTTTCTCATCCAAGCATTTTTATCACAAATTACTAAATCTAGTTGAAAACAGTAAGAAAAAGGATACTTCCCCCCTCCCTTGGTTCTCCCCCCCGGTATTTGTTCTACCAACCTAACTTGGCAGCACAAAATATTTTGAATTGTAGTTAAAATAAAGGTTTCCCTTTCTAAAACATTTGAGTTGTTGCCATATCAAAAGATCAGCAAGCTGACCTGCTAAAAATAGGATGTGATTGTAGGTTCTTCTCTATAGGATGAATATTTCGGGGGTTTAAGAAGGAAAGAAAATCCTGAAAAAGAATTCAAGAAAAATAGAAAGGAGAATGCTTCAAAGTAATGTCTGTATACATCATTTCCCTCCAAGGCTATTTAGCACAGAAATACTTTTTTCAGACTGTTTGGCACTTACTCCATACCTTTTACGAATTAACATTTAAATAGGTGATGACAACAACTATATTAAAACTAGAAAGCCTGTCTATAAATGAAAGTCAGAATTTATAACTTAGAAATTACCTGAACACTAACTGTTATATCCATTACATTGCGTGCTTCAGATCTGCTTGCTACAAATTCTGGGTTTGAAAAACAGGCAACCTCATCTCAAGGTGCACTTTAAATAGTACTTAGTTATGCTAATAATTCTGAATTATGTAAAACAACAGATAACCCAAACATCATCTTCAGCTTTGTTTCAGATATATTTTTGGTTCTTACATTTGGATCTGGGTATCCTCGATCTGAAAATTCACTCAACCTCAAATAAAACAACAAAGCCACAGCTTAAAAATCTGAAGACTTGAAATGTCGAGAAAGTCCCTATTTTTAATAAGCGATACAGCGCATTCTTAGTCTCTCTTTTCTCTTCTGCAGGTGTCTCCGCTGCTCCAGTAGACTGAGAAAAGGAAAAGGAGGGGGCGACAAGAAAGGAAAGGAAATTGTCTGTGTGGCTTGGCGGGGTGGGATGGGGGTGGTGTTAATATTATGATTAAAAGCTCTCCTCTTCAGTTTCAAAGTTCTTACCCATATTAATGATCTGACATTAAGGAATATGAGTCTGAGCAATAGCGGAGTTTGAGTCCGTCCATCTGTAACTTATAAAAGGAAAGGAACAAAGCAAGGATAGGAGGCAGGAAAGAGATGCAGGGAGAGAACGAGATGTAGGCGCGTGGGGACGGGAAGGGAGAGGCGGATTTGGCAGTCAAAGGGGGGGACGAAAGGAACAGGAATGGAAAGTGTGGCCTGGCCGTCCAGCCCTGTGGTGGAGAAGGTGGAGCCCACGACGTCTCACTTCCCTCCACCCCCAGGTTTTTCCTTTGTAGGTGGGGGTTCTCGGCATCTGGAAAGAATCGGTCGGCTAAGAAAGGAAAGGCTGTCGCCTGAGGATGCGCAGGCTCGAGACCGCCTCTCTTGGAGCAGGCGGGCGGGCAGGGATAGCAGGGACAAGCAGTGACCCTAAGGCAGACGG
Organism: Potos flavus; assembly: GCA_028534135.1. Classification (NCBI taxonomy): domain Eukaryota; kingdom Metazoa; phylum Chordata; class Mammalia; order Carnivora; family Procyonidae; genus Potos; species Potos flavus. Next base: position 31,346,059 of record CM052894.1, on the reverse strand, counting down.
TTTTGTGGGCTCTGGGGGGAAAAGGCCACCAGCCCAGCCCCACGGGTCTGGACGCCCCAGGCCAGGGCCGTCCGTGCAGGCGACGTTGCCGCGCCCGCCCCGCGCCCACCAGCGGCACTCGCGCGCTCTCACTCCCGGCCCGACCCTCTGCGGGCCTCGCCTTGTCCCCTCAGTCTGGACCCTCTAGTGCAGACCCCTCCTGGCCGGGTCTGGCGACAGTCGGCAACATGGCCGCCAGACGTCGGCCGTGGCGCCTCCGCGGAGCCGAGGCTGGCAGCGGAGGGCAGCCCGACCCGCCACCCGCGAGCGCGCGGCGGGGCGGGGGCGGCCGAGGCGAGGGGCGAGCGGGGGCCGCAGGGAGCGGCGGTCGCGGGCCGGGCGCGCGCGGGGGCGACGGCAGGGCGGGGCATTCGGGCTCGCGCGCGGGGCCGAGCGCGGGCGCGGGCGCGGGCGCGCGCGGGGGCGGCGCGGCGGCGGCGGTTGGAAGCGGCGGCCCAGAGCCCTCTCGCGGCCGCGGCGGCAGCAGCGCCAGCCCCAGCAGCACCCCGGCCGCCGCCGCCGCCGCCGCCGCCGCCGCCTCGCGCTCCCGCCGCCCGGCCCGACATGAGTGAAGCGGGTCGGGTACCCTCGCCCGCCGCGCCGCCGGAGGTGGCAGCGGCAGCTCCGGACGAGAGGAAAGGGAAGGAGCCTGAGCGCGACAAACTGCCGCCCATCGTGTCGGCGGGCGCGGGAGCTGCTGCGGTAGGTACCGGGCGGGGGCAGCGGGGCGCCCCGACGGCGGGCGTCGGGAGGGAAGGCAGGGGGCGCCCGGCGACCCCCGGGGCCGCCCGCGGAGATGCCCCCAGTCCGTCTTTCCCCGAGCTGCGGTGGAGTGTGCCTCGTGGAAAGCCTCGAACACTTCTCGAGCTGCACCTTCCACAGTCGGGAAATGTGGGGTGGCCGCGTCCGCTGCCTGTTCTTGGTTATTGACTGGCTGGGGTGGGGGGGCACTTTCTCTAAAGAAATGACCAGTATCTTGGAGGCGACGTTATCATCTGTTGGGTGAGGGCAAGGTATCAGGCAGGGGGGAGTGGGTTTTCCACAGAGGTGCCTGCCTGCCTTTGGGGCGCGGAGATTTCCCCCCTTGTCTTCGATTTCCTTTTCCTTCCCCCCACCCCCCCACCCCGGATTGAACAGGCTGTGCGGCGAGTTCCACTTAATTGTGACCTTTCCGTTGCTGTCAGGATAGTGGGAGGTAGATGCCTCAGTGATGGTTTTATTTTTCATATGGTACAGACATGTGACGTAAGGTGGGGAGGCTTTTTTAACCTTTTATTTAAACCCAAGTTATCTAAGCTTGACAGAGATGATTTCCCAGCTGGATCTTCTTAAGGATTAATTGGAGAGCGCTCTGAAGCTTCAAACTACATATTGCCAGATGATGTAATGGGACAGCCCCCCTTCCCTGTTTTTACTGGTGGCTATGACTCTGGTTACTTTGGAGCACACACACACACAAATTAATCTCTGATTTTTGAGATTTTTATTTGACATAACATTTAAATACTTTTTGAAAGTTTGCTTTGGTACGTTTAAAGGCCATGACTTGTCATGCATCTGTGCTTGACAAAATAGTAAAAGTTTAGAGAACATGATACATTTGCTTTATTCCTACTTGCAATTCGTTTCTTAAAACCTCCCTCTTAAATGACTAAGAAGTTACTAAAATAGCTCACTCTTTAAAGTGTTAGGAATAATGTTTTGATTCTGTAGGTTTTTAAAAAATGTCTAGGGACTGTGATAACTGGAAATTGTTAGAACAAACTCTGATCATTAAATCAGTGCAGCAAAGTGTGGACAGTAATAAAATGACACACATAATATAGCTAGATTGAGTGGTAAATTGAAGTTGTGTGTTGTTAGGAATCACTTTGGGAAATGCTTTGAAGGAATTTGTCATCCAACTGCTTGCAGACCCAGTTCTTGTGTCGGTACCCTAGGCTTTCATAGTTTATCTAGGACGTTCTTAACTTGCAAAAAGGCAGTGTTTTAAAAGTTCATTCCTAAATCAGTTGTTTAAAACAATGAATGCATATGCTTATAAGAAACAGTTATATGAATGGGTTTAGGTCCTCAACTGAGCACCCTCCCCAAAACATACTTATCTCAGTTTAACTGAAAAATTGAAGGTTTGGGATAAAAACTTGGAGAAACTGATATACTATGGACCCAGGTCTACAGACTGTTTCCTGAAGAACTTGGAGTTCGGAGTTTTGGAATTTAGAGTTTTTCAGATTTTAGAAAGGCAATTCGATACATATGTCATATATGGTATTTGCAGTGAGGTCCTGGCCCATTCTTCATAATCAAGCTTGTCAGTAGTTCTGCAGTGAAATGTATGTGTATTCACACCAAGAAAGGTAAAGTCAGACTTAATAGCTTCATATCCGTTCAGATCAGGTTGGATTGTCAGAGTTCAGGTCAGGTACATGTTTTGTCACCGTATGAGGTACAAAAACCTTTCAGTTTTAATAGCTTATAGGATTTCAAACATGTGAATAAAGAATTATGGACTTTTACTACTAGTCAAACAAGAATAGAGTTCAATAAGTTTTTTAAAACCTTGAATTAAAGAAAATTGAAGAAAATATGTGTTTGGTCCTCCAGAGGGCAGGAGAGCTGGGACGATGTCTCAGTTCACCAGCAGGTGGGGAAGGGCTTGGTGTGGAGGGACAGGGAAAGACAGTTTGTGGCCTGTTGGTTGTTTTTCAGCCACCACTGTGGACTAGATGAAGCTTCTGGAGGTTTGCTTAGGAACCTGATTGCCAAAAAAACAAATTTTTCTTTGGGACACTTTAGTGATTCTTTTTGCCCTCGGTGAACAGTTCTATGTACACTGAGTTTATGACTCAATTAATGCAACCCTACATTACTGGCTTTTCTGAAAACCATTCTATTACATTTTTATGGGAGTTTGGAAATAATTTAGAGTGACAGCTCCCTTGGAATAAATAGAAGGCCATGTTATGATGACCCTAAGTAAGCTTGAAGAGTTGAGACTCTATCCTGGAAGTGTAAATAAGTATGCAGGGGTGGGATTGAGGGTGCTGGAAAAAGCAGCCCTAAAGTGATTGATCCTAAGACCACCTAAGTGTGAAGGAAGCCCGTTTTGGCCAGAAAGTCCCTAACACAGTGGTCTCAAACCTGACTAACCAGAGTTTCCCTGGTAGCACATTAAAATCCTGATTCCCAGATCTCACCTCAGAGCTCCAGTTTTCAAACTTTGATGCACAGTAGAATCACCTGGGGAACTTTTAGAGCCATCAGTGTCCAGTTTCAATTGCAAACCAGTTCAATCCATTTCTGTGGATGGGGCTCAGACTGTTTTTAAATTCTCAGGTGTAGCTAAGATTGAAAATTCATTCTTTATGTACTAAATTAAGAGCTCCGTGAAATCTGTTTTAACTACATTTCTTCAAGTCTACTTAGTTTATGGAGCAGCATTTGAAATGGACTGTGAAAGGTATGAATTGAGTCGGTGAGGCACAACAGAAATTAAGGGTGGTGGGAGAACTGAGAGAAATGTTGGTTAAAGTGGTTCTAGTTGGAGATGCTCAAGAGGCTCAAGATAGAGACCTCAGAAAACCATCAGGGTGCATGGTTTGGCCTTGCTGTTGTGGAGAGGTGATGCAAGTCCACAGAGTTGAGGAGACTAAGGAATTGGAAGCAGGACATGGATACAAAGGGGTGGTGGTATGAACATTGAATTTACTGAGTTTGACAAATTGGAGTGGAGGAGAATATTATAAATTAGTTGTTGATATAATATAGAAGTTAGAAAAAATGGTGAGTAAGGAAGAAGAAAATGGTCAAAGTAAGAGCAGAAATAATAGTGGCAGAGCACATGGGTGGCTCAGTTGGTTAAGTGTCTGACTCTTGGTTTTGGCTCAGGTCATGATCTCAGGATTGTGAGATCAAGCCCTGCATGGGACTCTACATTCAGCGTGGAGTCTACTTGAGATTCTCTGTCCACCCCTGCCCCCCCGCCAGCTCATGCGAGTACTCATGCTATCTCTTGCTCAAATAAAATAAATAAATGAAATCTTAAAAAAAAAATAATAGTGGCAAGTGAGGATTCCCAGTTTGACTATCTACTTCAACATTTATATTCAGTGAACAGGAAAAGGGAGGAAGTTCTCCACAGGATAGCATAGCAAGGAATGAAATGTAAGAAATGGGTTCTAGCAAGGAATGAAAGGGCTTCAAGCAAGAGCTATTTAATTAAGTCAGGGAGGTGAAGGGAAATGGAGGAAATCAGTTTAGGATTTCAAAGGGAAGTTTGCCCACAATGAAGGCCAGAAGACTTGTCAAGTAGGGGGAAGGTGAGGGGAAGATTTTGAGGGAAAGTGTGAAGTTTGTGGAGAGGATTTGATAGGAAGTCAGTAGCAAGAATGAGAAGTTCGTGTACATTGTGTCAGGTGTGTGTAAATGGGCTTGGTGAAGCCACTAGCCAAGATGTAACTACCAGTTATGGAACATCTATTATGTTTAGCTTTGGGCTAGATGCTACAGAAAACACAAAAACATGGTTTAAAGAAAATTCCTGCCTCAGAGGAGGCAAGGCTAACACATGGAAATATAACAAAGCCATGCAATGTGTATAAGTCACAATGAGCCATAGAAACAATTTGCGCTATAGGAGACCAGAGAAAGGAAATCAATGTGTGCAGAACTGTGAAGAAAGGCCTTGAAGTAAAGGTAATTATTTAAGCTGGCTGGCCATTGAAGGATGATAGGATTTGGATGGGCAAAAGAAAGTGGGATAAGTAATCCAGTGGGGAAAACAACACGAACAAGGCTTAAGGAAACGCATTAGGGAGTAATACAGTGAGCCCAATGGAAGCGTGCTGGGAACTTGTGGGAGGTAAGTAAGATTGCTTGGGGGCTGGAGCCAGATCACTAGGCACAGAAAGTATGGACTTTTTTTTTTTCCCCCTGTGGTTAGTGGGAAGCCACTGGAGTTGCTTAAATAGAAGAACGATATAATGAAATCCATGGTAGAGATTAGTGGTAATTAGCCCAGAGGGGGAGAAGGAAGAGTGCAAAGAAGGAGCTTTGAAGTTGGTACCCAAGGTAAACAGATGCATTCACTCAGGTAGTGGCCATGTGATAGCGGGAAGGGATGGAAGAACCCACATGATATGGAGCCTTATTAGACAACAGAACGGGAAAGAAGGAAGATTGGTACAGACAAGTATTCTGCACTTTCCAGACAAGTTATCTCAGAGAAAAATGTTTACATCAAAAGGCAATCCAGCCAATAACATTTCAAATAAACGTGTGTGTGAACTCACATAAACCCTGCCCATCTACATGTTTGGAACAATCTCATACGTGGGGACACTTACGCCCTTTGTCCATTATGTCCTAAACAAGAGGTGAGATGGGAAAGAGTGAAGGCTACAGTGCCAAAGGTGTTTTAAGCAATTTAATAAACCACAGATATTATAAAAAATACATCATATATGTATATGCTTAATATATATAAGTAGTATAAATAATAGCTAGTATTTGAGTACCTACCCTATGCCGAGCATCTTCCCTGTATCTCTATTTAGTCAGATTGCAACCAAAAATAATCAACAACCACCATGATGGTGAGGAAGGTCGTCTCATTTCATAGAACAGGAATCTGAGAGTCAGAGAGGTTACCCATTCCTTGCCAAAGGGTAAAATGGCGAGTAAGGAGCAGAGCTTGGTTTAAAGTTGAGACGTTTCTGACTCAGAAACCCATGCACTTTCCATATACCATATCTATGGCCAGGGCATTGTGGTTCAAAGAACCTACACCTATAGCAATATTTGTTCTTTTTGGAAAGAGGATGTGATCTAGTGACAAGTTTGTTCAAAATTTTGTTAACCAGAGATAGAACAATTATGGAGGAGAAAATGTGTTCTAGGATAGCTGATAGTGTCAGTTTTAATGATGGCATGAATGGATGAATTTTCTATGTAAAATAAAGCAATTTCATTAAGGAAAAATAATCTGAGAGTCTTGAGACATAAAAAGCAGGGTGATAGCTATATAAATTCATATCCAGGGTGTCTCTAATTTTGAGTGGGTTGTAAAGTCTGTTTGTCAGCTTTTTTTTAACTGCACAGCCGTTATGTCATTGCGTGCTTATTCTCTCATTCATAACTAATTCAGAATGTTAGGACACAAGTGATTTGACGGTAACAATTGGAAAAAAGTGGTCATTGTAAGTTGTGAAGTGGGGCACCTCCAAAAGTGCCCTATGTGATACTGAACCCCCCTCATAGGGTAAGTGAGAAGACTAAATTAATACACATAAAGCATTTAGGAAAGAGCCTTGACAAAGTGAGCACTCAATAAATGTTGGATGATGATATTATTATTGTGTTGTTGTTGTTGTTGTTATTGTTATTTGCAAACCAACATCTGTAGCTGGGGAGCTGTTTTTAAGCCAGCCCACCCTTTCTAATTCTGGTCTGTGGCTTTGGTACTTTCCTTCATAACCTTCTATATCAAGCCTCCAGTCCTGTACCACCCCATCTTCCTTCTCCTTTCCTACAATGTGCATGCACACAGGCACATTCATGAGCGCCTGCGTGTGTGTGTGTGTGTGCGCACGCACACACACACACACACACACACACACACACTGGATTAAAGGACATTATGCATTCTCTGAGCTTTTCAGGACTGGTGTATGCCAAGGTTCATATGAATTTTTTTTTGAAGAGGAAAAGAAATAGAAATAAGAAAAGGGGGTACAGCTAGTGTTGCCAGAGTAGCACGTTATTTAGGCATAGTGTTTGGAAATTAACTTGCTTATTTTTAGTTTGAGTTGAGGAAGAGAGAGTAGAGAACGATCAACAGGAGACAAGTGAGGAAGTGGGTGGAGCTGAGAAAGCTCTGGGAAGCTTTGATTTTTCTACTTTTTTCTCCTGTTTTTGTTTTGTTTTGTTTCTAGTATGAGTTTACTCTGTAGGTGAAGGATTCCTTTTTGCATTGCAAAAACGTTAGATTGCTAAACCTTATATGAAGGATTAATTGTTCCTAAGTTGGTATTTGTAACTTAGTGACATTTTGGTAAGCAGACAAAAAACATTTTTGGGGGAATGATTATAGTAGACAAATATGCCTTTGAAAAATAGAAATTATTAAAATTTTAGTAATTCAACTGAATTGAAAAGTCTATCTGAAGTCTGAGCCTAGTCAGTGAAGAAAGCTTTATTTCAAATTAACTTGTTTTTTATCCACATGTTTTTATTAAAGAACAACAAATTGGTTGAGGAATTGTGATTGCATTTAATCATACAATTTAAAAGTAGTATTTTACTGTATAACAGTAATATATTGATGCCATTTTTTTTTCTTTTCCTATGTTGTAAAATAAGCAAATAAAATCTCCCATGCCACCTTGCCTTCCTGTTGAGTGAACACTGAATTTTCTGTTTCAGGACTAACATTTCTTTTATATTAAGTAGGGTTAGTTTTCAGTAATTTATAAGATTAATTGCATTGTGACTTTTTTGGTGTCAGAATTTTGCTTCAGAATCCATATCTTTATTTCCTATTCTCCTTTGAGATTTTTTTTTTTTTAATTTGACAGAGAGAGAGATCACAAGCAGGCAGAGACACAGTCAGAGAGAGCGGGGGAAGCAGGCTCCCTGCTGAGCAGAGAGCCTGATGCGGGGCTTGGTCCCAGGACCTGAGATCATGACCCGGGCAGAGGCTTTAACCCACTGAGCCACCCAGGCACCCCTTTGAAAGAGGTGGTTTATATCACTTAAAGAAAGCAATTCCACTTGGACTGGTGCAACTTTGTTTGGGAGGAAAGTTAACACCTTGAAAGTAGCTAACTTTTCACATCTTGGTAGAAGGCTGTCCAGCAGTTAGCACTTCTGATTTTATAACCCAGCATCCTAATAGGGAACTGTGAAAAAACATACAGAAAAGAAAAACAAAGTATCTTTACCCAGTAACAGGGCCTAAAAATAGTCTCCTTTGTAGACTAAACACAGTTGAGGCCTCTCAGCTGATATGGCCCTCCCTGGTAATTTAGGTCAGTTTCTATAAAAAGTTGGTGTAGGAGACCATCTTAAATGTTTTTAATTTTAACTTAAAACATATAAATGTACATTTGTTCACCTGTCTTTTGACACAGTAGCCTTTGCTCAAGACCACAGGAAGCTACTTATTCTCTGTATTTTTTCTATGCATTATAGGTAGTTTCTTGACTCATTGATACTGAATGATACATGCATTATGCATTATATTAGGAGCACTTAAACTGTTGCTGAAATATTTATCTTTGGATTTGCAAAATGTATTATAGTGAGGTATGGCCCAAAGTATAGATTGCTGTGAGATAGATAGATCTATATCGATATCAATATCTATATCTGTATATATATCTCAATCTATATCTATATGGATATATATATATGTATATATATCAGAAATTACCAAAGTGAGACACTCAGTCTTTATTCGTTCAGATATATTTTATTCTTTGTCTATAGAGTATTTTATACCATATTTAAATTCACTACCTTTCCAGCATATCCCTTCTTCCAAAAATGATGTAGGGATATTCTCAATTGGAATAATAATTCTGTTCTTTTTCCTAAGATTTTATGCTGTATTGGATCTAGTTTAGGAAAATATGTTTTCATCTGTCTAGATCAGCTCTGTCCAGGAGAAATATAATGTGAACCACATATGTAGTTTAAAATTTTCTAATAGCTACATCAAAAAGAAAATAAATAAAGAGGTAAAGTTACTTTTAATAATATATTTTATTTAGCCCAATGTATCCAGAAATTTACCATTTCAATATTTAATCAGTATAGACACTGGCTGAACTAAATTACTTTACCTCTTTTTCATAGTACGTCTTTGAAAATTGTGTATTTTATACTTACTAGATATCTGTTCGGATTAGCACATTTCAAGTGCTCCATAGCCCCTTTAGCAAATGGCCATATTAGACAGTGCAGATCTAGATGATATCTTCTTGTCCTCTCAAGATTTCTTAAATCCATTCTTAGTTTTAATAATTGTTTATCACTATTGTAGCAGTCCTCAAAGTGTTATCTTCCACATCCTTATAGAGGTCCATGAGGTTGAAACTACCTTTAGGGTACTAAGATGTTATTTGTCTTGTCTTATTCCCACTCATTCTCCTGAGTGTAGTAGAGTGTAGTTTTCTAAAGGGTACATGACTGAGTATTGCAACAAATTGAATTCAGAAGCAGAAGAATCCAGCTGTCTTCTGTGAAACCAGATGTTAAAAAATAGATTTGCAAAATGTAAAGCCATTCTTCTCACTAAGATTTTTTGTTGTTGTTTGAGAAAGTATATTTTCCATTATGGTTTTACTGTTATCTTAAAAGGAATTGATACATGCAATAATTTTTAAGAGTATAAAGGGATCCTGAGACCAGGAGCTCGAGAACTGCTACTATATGTTGAATTTCCTTTGTTTGCTTTTTATTTGGCATTATTGATGGCAGGTATGCTACACAAGTGTATTTTCCAACTAACCAAGCATTATTGAACATTTTAGAATGCCCAATCATCATTTATTGTGTGGAGCATTTTCTAAAATACATTATGTAACTCTTAAATAGAAGATACTGAACACAATTTAACATGTCCTGTTGACTGGATCCCTGTGACAGCTTTGCATCCAGAGCTGCCCTCACCACAGAGCTCCATGCAGAGTCCGTTTGTAGTGTTTGTCTCTTAAGTACAACTTCAGCCAGTTGATCTAAATAGCTAGACTATAATATTAATTTTCACTTGATATAGTTTAAAATGCAAGCATTTCCCAGCTTGTTCACAAAACTAGTTAAATATGTTTAAGATATGTTATGAATGATGAATTTTATAGATATAGGAATTCAATTTAAAATATTTTAATTCAAAGACCCTAAGGTAGTGAGATATTATGGCTTTAAAAGGCGTTTCATGATGGAACAGAGGCAGCATATTATTCTTTTATCAGTGATTGGTTTAGGAAGTGGACAAAAATGTTTTATCTTCTACAGCAGCTTTTGGGGAATAGAGGAGGAGCAAGGTAAATTTTACCAGAATTTTGAATATGGTAGAACTTGGTATTAAGTACAAAAACTATCATGGAAAACCATGAATATCCTTCTTATTAGCACCTGATATAAAATATGATAAAGAAATCAGAAATTTAACTCAGGTGTAGTTTGTTCCTCAGGAATTTGTATAAAAATTTAAAATAAGATCTACAGTATTATATGTTAACAATAGCAGAGCAGGTACCCTAAGTATTTATTTACATTTTTTTGAAATTATTTGTGATTATAAATTGTCAAAGAGACCATTGAGGTCCATGCTAGGTATTTGTGAAATATGCTCTTTGATTAGTTATGTAATTACTACATAAAACTTTTTGCTGTTTATTGAATCCATGGTAGCCTCTGCCTAGAGTTAAGTCTACTATTTATTATGCCACGTTGAAATATTTTGAGTTTTTTTCCTCAATGATTTCTTGGTGTTTTTTTCTCTGTATTCCCTATTTGTGCTTATCTTCAATCTGTAACAGCTGGTTGCGTATCCCGCTACTCTCTCTTCTTCAACACATCCAGCCCACTGCTTGGAGGCTGGCCACATTCCAGGACTTCATCCTTAGTGTTCTCCTTCTGTAGGACTCCTAGATTGCATTTCCCAAACTCCTCAGGAAACAAGATGTAATAATTGTGATAGATCCAATTCTTAGAAGGCTCATAAAGAAATGTTCTCTGATCTTTAATTTAGTCTGATGTTTGATGTCAATACCCAATAGCTTCTTGAGTTGATTCTCTAATTTTTAGTTTACCATGGCACAACATGCTGCCCTGTTTTTTCTTGTGAAAGTATTAGGTTATGTGTAAGATTTCTATTGTACGAGCTAGTGTGGGGCAATGGCTATTTTGTGAGTTTTCTTTTATTAATCTGTAGTGTACTGTCAGCCTCTGAAATTGCCCATGATTTGTTTCAGGTCATTTCAAGTATAAATTATCAAGAACATAGCCATCTTAAAATAAGAGACTTAGTAGACCAAGGATTTTTTTCCATGTCGTTTAAATTTTTTTTTTTTTTACAAGGAACAGAAAGCTGGGCCATATATGCTTCCCTTAGGAAAAAGGAGGATTTATTGGAATGATACATACATATAGTTCAGAACCAGAAAGCAAACTGAACAGAGATTGGCTGCTCTCTGTGCCCCTGCTATTCTCTCACTCTTGGCTGACATTCCTTTGCATATTCCTTCACCTAAAATCTGGGAAGACCTCCTCTGATTACATACTAGGAAGCATCAATGATTCCCTTTATGCCAGGCCACCCTAATGAGTAGCCACTCAGGCTACAAATGGCTGCCCTTTTGTTGAGTGCCTATCCCTGCTCCCATCCATGGCCATTCCTGCACAAAGAATAGGAATAATGCTCTGGGGACCACAGAAGCAAACATTGGATTTGGCAGCCATGAAACATGCTCAGTGTATCTTCCCTCAAACCTTTACACCCTTCCAACCACTGTCCTTTCTCCCCTTCTGTAAAGCTTCTGGACAGAGCAATCACTGCTCATTGCCTCCATTTCCTAACTTCCCGCTCATTCACTAGTCCAGTTCATATCGTTTCTGCCACCACCATTCCCCTGAATCTGTTGTCTCCAGTGTCCCCAAGATTTCACAGTTGTTCATTCTAGTAGGCGTACTTTTGACCTAACCGTTCTCCGTTTAACATCATTGGCCACATTTTTTCTTGATCCTCCCTTCGTTTTTAACACATCACCTTTTCTTGGATTTCATATCTCCTTAGCCATTGATCCTTTATCTTCTTTGTCAGCTCATATCATACAGGCCTCAGAGATACTGCAGGTTTAGTTTAGACCACTGCAATAAAGCAAAGATCACAATAAAGCAAAGTGAATCAAATTTTTTTATTTCCCACTGCATATAAAATTATGCTGTCACTATACTTTAGCTTATTAATTGTATAAAAGCATAATATCTAAAAAACAACGTACATGTCTTAATTTAAAAATACTTTATTGCTAAAAAATGCTAACCGCCATCAGAGCATTTAGTGAGCCATAATTTTTTTGCTGGTGGAGGATCTGGCCTTGGTGTTGATAGCTGCTGACTGATCAGGGTAGGGTGGTGGCTGATGAAGGTTGGGGTGGCTATGGCAGTTTCTTCAAATAAGACAATGCGGTGTGCTGCATCAGTTGACTCTCCCTTTCACAAATGATTTCTCTGCAGCATGTGATGTTGTTTGATAGCATTTTACCCACAGTGGAACTTCTTTCCAAATTGAAGTCAATCGTCTAAAACCCTGCCTCTGTTTTCTCAACTAAGTTTATGTATTAATCTACATCTTCTCTTGACATTTCAACAATCTTCACCAGGACTAGATTCCACCTCAAAAAACCACTTTCTTTGCTCATCCATAAGAAGCAATGCTTCATCTGTTAAAGTTTTATCATGTGATTGCAGCAGTTCAGGCACATCTTAGGCTCCACTTCTAATTCTAGTTCTCTTGCTATTTCTACCACATTAGCAGTTACTTCCTCCACAGTCTTGAACCCCTTACAGTCATCCACGAGGGTTGGAATCCACTTCTTCCAAACTCCTGTGAATATTGCTATTTTGACCTCTTCCCATGAGTCACAGATGTTCTGAATGTCATGTAGAATGGTGAATCCTTTCCAGAAGTTTTCATTTGACTTTGCCCAGATGCATCAGAGAAATTCCTATCCAGGGCAGCTACAGCCTCATGAAATGTATTTTTTAAATATGACTGAGAAATCAAAATGACTCCTTGATCCATGAGCTGCAGAATGGATGTTGTGTTAGGCATGAAGACAACATTCAATCCATTGTACATCTCCATCAGAGTTCCCGAGTGACCAGGTGCATTGTCAATGAGCAGTGATATTTTGAAAGATACCTTTTTTCTGAGCAGTAGGTCTCCACATTGGGCTTAAAATACTCAGTAAACTATGTTGTAAACAGATGTGCTGTCACCTAGGCTTTATTATTCCATTTATAGAGCACAGGCAGAGTAGATCTAGCATAATTTTTAAGGGCCCTAGAATTTTCAGAATGGTCAACAGGCATTGACCTCAACTTGGAATCACCAGCTGCATTAGCCCCTAGAAAGGGAATCAGTCTATCTTTTGAAACCAGATATTTACTTCTCCTTTCTATGAAAGTTTTAGATGACTCTTCCTCCAGTAGAAGTCTATTTCATCTGAAATAACACTGAAAAGCCTGTTGTTTAGTGTACCCACCTTCATGAATTAACTCAGCTAAATCTTCTGGATAACTTGCTACAGCTTCTATATTAGCATTTGCTGCTTCCCTTGGACTTTTATGTTATGGAGATGGCTTCTTTCTTTAAACTGCATGATGCAACTTCTACTGGCTTCCAACATTTCTGTAGCTTCCTCACTTCTCCCAGCCTTCATAGAACTGCAAGAGTTAGGGTCTTGCTCTGGATTAGGTTTTGGCTTAAGGAAATGTGGCTGGTTTGATCCTCTATCCAGATCTCTAAAACTTTCTCTATATCAGCAGTTAGGCTATTTTGTTTTCTTATCATTTGTGTGTTCACTGGAGTAGCACTTTTAATTTCCTTCAAGAACTTTTCTTTTGTATTCACAACTTGGCTGTTTGATGCAAGAGGCCTAGTTTTCAGCTTATTTCATACATCAGCGTATCTTTTTCCCTAAGCCGAATCACTTCTAGCTTTTGATATAAAGTGAGATATGCAACTCTTGCTTTCTCTTGAATACTTACTTAGAGGCCATTGTAGGGTTATTAGTTGGCCTAATTTCAATATTGTTGTGTCTTGGGTAATAGGGAAGCCCATGGAGAAGGAGAGAGATGGGAGAACTGCTGGTCCATGAAGCAGTCAAAACACACACATTTACCAATTAAGTTTGCCATCTTACATGGGTGTGGTTCGTGGTGCCCCAAAACAATTATAGTAGTAACATCAAAGATCATCGATTATGGATCACCATAGTAATAATGATGAAAAAGTTTGAAATATTGCATGAATTATCAAAATGTAACACAGAGACACAAAGTAAGCACATGCTTTGGAAAAGTAGTGTTGACAGACTTCTTGATCCAGGTTTCCCAAAACCTTCAATTTGTAAAAATGCAGTATTTGCAAAATGCAATAAAGAGTGTTAAAAGGAGGTATGCCTCTATTTCCCACAGATCTGTCCTTACATTAGTTTTGCACGACAATTGCTACATAACAGTGACATAATGATAACCCTGTCGGTTAGGGAAAAATCCATTATTTTCGCATGAGAAACATGCTTTTGCCTAGTGAGCATTGATTACTTTTCTGGTCACTCACAAATCATATTCTTATAAAACCCAGTCTAGAATTTTCAAGTTTTTACATATTCTTAAATCATACACCCTCTTGTTTATGGTGAGATGTCAAAGTATGCCTGTTCTCCTGAACTTGGAAATAAAGCATTTTACATTACTCGTTTATTTTGTAATTCATGGGAGGATTCTGTGATTCCCATTATGCTTCACATTTAGAACTGAAGTAGCTGTTACATGTTGCCATTGTTTTGGCCCAGCCTTCCATGACTCTTCATTCCCTATTCCTGTAGTTGTCTTGGTTCAGACTTTGTTTCCTCTGATATAAAAGTCCTCCGAGGTCTGGTTTAACTATAGGTTTACTCCCTCTAGCCCCTTCCCTACGCTGCTGATGGAGTCATTTTGCGAAGATACAGATATGATCATGTCACTCCCTGCTTAGAAGTCCTCAGTGATTTTTCCCTTTCTCCTTCCTCCAGCACATCATCTCTACTCTGTAGCTTGAGGGCTTCATGATATGGCTCCTTCCTGTCTTTCCAGTCTCTTCTCACTGGGCAATTCTCCCTTTCCGATTCTCTGTTTCCACCACACTGCTCCCTAAATCCTATTGTTGCTCAGTCTTAGATAACAGTTAACTGTCTTTGACAGTTACCAGTGAAAAAACAAAAACGGCCCTTGCTATATTAAATTATTGAAGATATTTAAAGCTAAATCAACACAGCTTCTTTCCTGAGAGGCCATTCATTGATCTCATTTTACAAATTGGTTACTTTTTATTAATTATTACGTATAAAAGAAATATATAGTGAACAAATTTGACATTTGTTCCCACTAGTATTTAGGATGTTCTATAGAACAAAAGATACAAGTAACCAAACTTGGCCTGAGTATTTAATAAAATTCTTATTTAAGTATCCTAATATTTATAGTAAGGAATGATTTACTTTTTCTTTTTTTTTTTTTTAAAGATTTTATTTATTTATTTCACAGAGAGAGAGAGATCACAGCAGACAGAGAGGCAGGCAGAGAGAGAGGGGGAAGCAGGCTCCCCACTGAGCAGAGAGCCCGATGCGGGGCTCGATCCCAGGACCCTGAGATCATGATCCGAGCCGAAGGCAGAGGCTTTAACCCACTGAGTCACCCAGGCGCCCCTGATTTACTTTTTCAAATGTATAGTTTATTTTGATTTTATTTTCCTAAATCAACATACTAGTTCTGTGAATTTGAGTGTATTACTATAATTTACCAAGATTTTGCAACTATTAGAGATTTGAATTGATAGCTGCTAAATGGATTTGTTGATTGAATCAGTTACTCGTTATTTTTTATTATTCAAAGATTCCACAAATGAACTAAACATTGTTCTTTGGGACCTTCTTTTATTGAGAAAGGGTAGAAGAAGAAGTAGGAAAATAAACTATTGAGTCTTTACTAGATTTCTAGGACACCATTTCCTTAAAATACACTTAGTTTTTCTCCTTATGTTGATTTCCTCTACTTACATGAGTTGCTCCTAAAGCTATCGAATTTCATTCAGCCTATATCTGTAAAAGACGAGAAGATAATAGCCACAAAGTGTTGTTGTGAAAACAAGCTGATATGTATAACATACCTACTGTCATAGGATAAATTCTTAATAAGTGATAGCTACTATATTGAGAGACTTCGATATATGGTGGTTTAAGGGTACAGACTTTAGGGTCATTCAGAGTTTGAATTCTCACTTACCAGCTCTGTGAACTTGGGCTTGGTACTTCAATTTCCTTATTCATAAAGTGGGGTGTAAATACGTATCTCATAGGAATGGTATATTAAGGTACTTAATATTAGCACCAAGCCTGTAGCAAGTACTCAGTAAGTGACTTGTTTTACTATACTGTTATCACAGGAATAGTCATTTGTTGAGCCACTCATCATGTTGTAGGTTTTATACAAGACCCTAGATGATGCTGTTTATGATTCTGAAACCAGATTCATATCCTACACATATTAGAAGATGATTTTAGTTAGGCAATATGTCTAATAGGCTGGGTCACATAGACGAATCCTAACAGAAATATTAATCAGTCTTCACTGAGCCTAAATCTAGTCAGTACACAAGCAAAATTTCTACTTGTGACCCTATGAGAATGAATCAGTTGGCCCCATTTATCTCTAAGAGAGTAGGAAATGTGGGACAGTCAGTTCTTGGTAATCATAAATGTTTTTGCTACATGGTGTATGAGCTGATTTTGAAAAGGCAAATGGAAATCAATTCAGTGGATTAGGAAGGAGGAGAGGAAAAGGAAACTATTGTGAAAGCAAAGGAATTACCTTTAGAGTAAAGGAGTGAATATTAAGGACGAAGTTGTATTCTATTAAACATCAGTAAGCTGGAAAGAGAGCTGAGAATAAACCCTGAGGTAGCTCTATAACTGAATGTTGCCCTGGTAATATTTTATTTATAATTATAAAATACAGATGAATTACATATTATGGACTTTACAGTTACTATTTTGTGGGAAGTGTGTTAATGGATAGATTCTGTGCTATAGAAAGATTGCACTGTTAGATGCACCTGTGGATCCCTAAGTGCTTAGCATTATCTTTTTCTCCCCCCATCACCTATTTAACCCAAAGCCATCACCTCACCCATTTCCCTTCTGTTAACCATTAGTTTGTTCTCTATAGTTAAGAGTATTTCTTGGTTTGACTTGCGCTTTTTCCCTTTGCTCATTTGTTTTGCTCCTAAAATTCCACATATGAGTGAAATCAAATGATATTTGTCTTTCTCTGACTTATTTCACTTAGGATAATACTCTCGAGCTCAATCCACATTGTTGAAAATGGCAAGATTTCTCACTTTTTATGGCTGAGTAATATTCCAATGTGTACCTATGCCACATCTTCTTTATCCATTCATCAGTGGACACTTGAGCTCTTTCCATTAACTTGGCTGTAGTAGATAATGCTGCTGTAAACAGAAGGTTGTATGTATCCCTTTGAATTACTATTTTTGTATTCTTTGGGTAAATACCTAGTAGTGCGATTGATGGGGGGGTAGTTCTATTTTTGACTTTTTAAGGAACCTCCATACTGTTTTCCAGAGTGGTTGTACCAATTTACATTCCCACCAACAGTATAAGAGAGTTCCCCTTTCTCCACAGCCTCATCAACACCTATTGTTTCTTGTGTTGTTAGCCATTCTGACAGGTAAAAGAGGATACCTCATTGTAGTTTGGATTTGCATTTCCTTCATTAGTGATGTCGAGCATCTTTTCATGTGTCTGTTGGCCATCTGTATGTCTTCTTTGGAAAAATGTCTGTGACTTCTACTCATTTTTAATTGGATTATTCACTTTTGGGGTGTTAGGTTTTATAAGTTCTTTATATATTTGGGTACTCACCCTTTATCAGATACATTATTTGCAGATATCTTCTTCCATTCCGTAGGTTGCCTTTTAGTTTTGTTGATTGTTTCCTTTGCTGTGCAGAAGGTTTAACCTTATTGAAGTCCCAGTAGTTCACTTTTGCTTTTGTTTCCCTTGCCTCCTGAGACATGTCTAGTAAGAAGTTGCTGCCAAGGCCAAAGAGGTTCCTGCCTGAACTTGGGTGTGGTACTTGGGTTTGGTTCTCCTCAAGGATTTTGATGGATTCCTGTCTCACATTTAGATCTTTCATCGATTTTGAATTTATTTTTGTGTGTGGTGTAAGAAAGTGGTCCAGTTTCATTCTTCTGCATGTGGCCGTCCAATTTTCCCAACATCATTTGTTGAAGAGACTGTCTTTTTTCCATTGGATATTCTTTCCTGCTTTGTCACAAGTTAGTTGACCATATAGTTGTGGGTCCATTTCCGGGTTCTCGATTCTGTTCTATTGATCTATGTGTCTGTTTTTGTGCCAGTACCATACTGTCTTGATCACCACATGTTTGTAATATAACTTGAAGTCTGGAATTGTGATGCCTCCAGCTTTGCTTTGCTTTTTCAAGATTGCCTTGGGTATTCAAGGTCTTTTGTGTTTCCATACAAATTTTAGGATTGTTTTAGCTCATTAGAAAAAAAAAATGCTGTTGATATTTTGGTAGGAATTGCATTAAATATGTAGATTGCTTTGGGTAGTATAGATATTTTAACAACATTCGTTGTTCCAGTCCATGTGCATAGAATATCTTTCTATTTCTTTGTGTCACCTTCAATTTCTTTCATTGGTGTTTTATAATTTTCAGAGTACAGGCTTTCACCTCTTTGGTTAGGTTTATGCCTAGGTAGCTTATTATTTTTGGTGCAATTGTAAATGGAATCGATTCCTTAATTTCTCTTTCTGCTGCTTCATTATTGGTGTATGGAAATGCAACAGATTGCTGTACATTGATTTTGTGTCCTGCGACTTTACTGAATTCGTTTTTCAGTTCTAGCAGTTTTTTGGTGGAGTCTTTCAGGTTTTTTATGTTTAGTATCATGTCATCTGCAAAGAGTGAAAGTATTAACTTCTTTGCTGATTTGGATGTCTTTTATTTCTTTGTGTTGTCTGATTGCTGTAGCTAGGGCTTCCATTACTATGTTAAATAACAGTGGTGAGAGTGAATACCCCTGTCTTGTTCCTGACTGAGAGGAAAAGCTCTCAATTTTTCCCCATTTAGGATGATATTAGCTGTGGGTTTTTCCCCTATCACCTTTATTATGTTAGCGTTATCTTTTTAAATCCTGGTATACCCAAAGTATAGTCACGGTGCATAGAAAGACATGAGCTCTAAAAGGTTTATCTTTTTACCTGAACTGTTAAAGTTGCATCAAAAGAAAAGAAAACCTCCAATGAATCAACATATGAAATATCACATGCATGTTAACTATTGAAAATAATATTTGCGGAGCTCATAAAAATAGTGTTACCTAAATACAAAGTCAAAAGAGCCATTAACATGAGTGGAGCATGTACAATGTATGAGGGGCCTTGCCAGTTACTTGGTATGCATGATCTCAGTGAGACCTCACAGTAACCCCATAAGGAAGATACTATTCATATCCCTGTTTCCAAACTTTATCAGTTTGTAGGCATGGTACAACTATTTCATTTTATATTTAAAACAATTTGGTCCTAAAAAGGTAAGTCAATGTTATATATTTTATCTATATATCATGTATCTGTCATCAAATTAAAATCTCTATTTAAGTGTTTATGATTTCTGCAGTAAAATAGTTTAAATATAGCTAGTGGGAATTATACTGCAACATTAACTTTTCTGTTTTTAGGGTTTGGACAGAGGATCCAAAGGCCAAATTTCCACTTTTAGCAGTTTTATTTCAACTGTTAACCAGAAGAAAGAAGCCGCTGAAAACAGAAGTTCACCTACACATCTTGTTTTCCCTAACATCAAGAATGGTAAAATAGTAATAATAATGATTATTGAAAGTACACATAGTCTGTGTATTTTGGCGAAAAAACATTATCAAAGTATTAAAAAGAAGTTTTTTGGTAGGTGAAGTTAATTAATGCAATATGAAAAAGAAATAAGCTGTATAAATATTTACAGAAAGGAGCAAAATTGTTATTTTTACGTGATTGTTACCTAGGGTATGAGTGACATACAAAGCTTGTGAATAATAGAATTTGGTTAGGCAGCCAGACACCATACAAATATATGAAAATTCAGTAGATTTCCTCTATTTGAAGAATAATCAATTAGAAGACTTGATGGAAAAATAATGAAATACTTAGAAATAAACCTAAAAGAAAGGGAGCTAAACTTGTTATGAGAAAAACTGTAAGTCTCTATCAAAAGACTAAAATGTCGTGGGATGGAAAAACAGGAAGGTGTCAGGCATACCCAGTTTACTCTACATTTAATACATTTTTCAGCAGTGTGTGTGTGGGGGGGCGGGTAGGATCTTAAGAAAATGATGGTCTATGTGATCTTTAAGAATCAAGTGTCCAAGAAGGTGCAAGCAAAAATAATGAAGGAGCCCATTCCTCTGTAGTACATACATTATAAATCTATTGCATTTGCAGTACTGCCTCAAAGACAGCCAAATAGATCAGTAAAAAATATAGTATATAAGTGGTATTCAGTTATTCAAAAAGTGGAATTAGGATGACTGGTTAACCTATTGAAAATAATGAGATTTTTTTAAACTACAAAAGTACTAGAAGAAAACACAGGTGGTTATTTATATTAAAAAAAATCTCTTGGCATGATAACAATGCCAAGAGCCATAAAACAAAAAATCGACAAGTTTCAGTATATGAGAAAATTTAAAACTTCCATAGGAACTTTTTAAAGTCTTACAGTATAAACATCTACAAATGTCATAGTCTGTGAAAAACATATCCTTGATCATAAAGACTATTAATAAAACAATAAAATGAACATTCCAATGAAGAAAAGGCAAGGAATCTGAACAGACTAATCAAAAGAGGAAATGTGAACAATAACTACACATGTGAAAGGATGCTCAATCTCACTTGTATTTAAAGAAGTACAAATTACAATAAGAAGTTAACATTTTTCTCTGCGGTTGCAGAGAATGAAAGGATTTATACCTGTGATGTTGTCTAGGGAATGTGAAAATTGGCACTTTTATGAATGGGTGGCTTGGAGTACTATGCCTCTATTAAGAAAAATGTGATATGTGTATAAAGTGTCTAGGAGAAGTGCCCACAGTACACTGTAAAATGAAAAACGCAAGTTACATATAATAGGTGGACTATGACTCCAGGTTTTTAAGTAGGAAACCTTTTATACTTCTTTGAGCATATAAAGAGGTATGGAAGGATGCCCACCAATTGATTTAATGGTTTCCTCAGGAAAGTAGAATTGGCTGTATATTATAAATATGCTTTATTTCTTTATACAACTCTGTATTGTTTTGTCACAAGAAACATCCATTACTTGCATAATTTTAAGTTCCCCTGGCCTGTAACAAAACAAATCTGCGAAGGTTTAAATGTCCCTGCACCCAAACAACACAAAACAAACCTAGAAATGTTTAAGGACATAGTTTTTGGTAAATTGCTGTGTGTGGCATAAATTATTCTCACACAGATTTTCAGTTGACACTCCATGCTGGTGCTAGACATATATTCTACACTTTTGCTGGTCGTATTTACCTTATTTCATTTATCAACCTTTGCCTTTGATGACTTCTTTCTTCCTTTATTTATGCACTCACAGTGTGCACACGTACACACACACATACTCTATCACCTCAGTCTCACTCCAAGGAGCCACTAGTGCCCTTTATGTCAGTCCCCCAACCCACAACAAAACAAAACAAAACTGCAATTGTGGTACCATTAACGAAATAAAGAAAATGAGCCTATTTGATGGGGAGAGGAGTTGAGAGAAATGATACATATTTTAGACATGTTAGCTAGATAACTATAAATCATATCTGTGTATTATTTGTGTATACATTACTTAATTTGAGCCTCACAACAATCACATAAAATAGAATAGATATTAGAATTCCTGTTGTATTCTTTTTCTATTGCTGTATAACAAATTACCACAAACCCAATGGTTTAAAAGCAACACTCATTTATTAGCTGATGGCTCTTTAAGTCAGAGGTCTTGGTGAGTGTGGCTGGGTTTTCTGCTCAGGGTCTCACAAGGTGTGGGCTGGGCTGGACTCTGAGGGAAGAATCCTCGTCCAGGCCTCTTCAGGTTGCTGGCGGAATCCCTGCTGACTGTCAGCCAGGGCCGCTCTCAGCTCCTAAAGAGACCACCTACACAGTCTGCCACCTCCGCTCACAGACCTCTTGGAGTGGTGTAGCTTCCTGTTTTAAGGCTGGCAGCAGGAGCCCTTGTGTTGAATCCCCTTCATGTTTCCAGTCTCTCTGACTTTATCTTTTGCAACCAGTGGGAGAAAACTCTGCTTCCAAAGGTCTCATGTCATTAGGTTTTGCCTACCTGGATAATCTCCCTATTTTAAGGTCAACCAGTTACTTATTTACATTTGCACAGTCCCTTTTGTCATGTCATGTAATGTAATCCTGATGGAACACCAGAAAGCTGAGACTCATGGGGGCCATCTCAGTTTCTGTTTATCACACTGTTTTAGAAGTATGGAAACAGGCTGAGAGAGGGTAAATGACTTGGCTGGGTCACTGCTAAGTGTTAGAACCAAAATCCAATCCACATTTTGTGACAACAAAACCCTTGTTCCTCTATCTGACAGAGGAAATTCCTGATTGACTTGTTTCTCTTGCCTGATTAATCATATCACAGTAATCATACAACTCTAATTACATCATCTTCATACTCCCTAATGCTTCCAAAATTAAATAAAAAATTTTTACCTTGACACTCAAGGACATTCAAAATATGACAGCTTTTCAACGTTATCTCCCACTTTTCTCCTACATATAACTACATTTTCTATTCTCCTGGATGCCTCATACCTTACCTCAGAGATTTTGCCAGTTTGTTCCCACTGCCTGGAATGCACTCTTCCCTCTTTTCCACCTGATACATCCTATCTATCCTTCAAAGCTACTTCTTTATTAAACCTTTGCTGATTCTCTCCAACCAGATATAGTTCTTCCCTTCTTTGACTTTCCATTTAGGCTTTCTTTTTTTATTACCTCTTATCAGTCACCCAGTCTTATGTATTATCATTTGAATACTATAATCTCAGACTGTAAATTCCAAGAGGAAATAAATACCTTTGTAATCCCCGCAGCCCCTAGGCAGTTACCTTGTCCATTAGTGAGTCTTACAAGCACTGTTGACCAGTTGACTCTTGAATGACATAGGTTTGAACTGCATAGACCCACTTATATGCAGATTTTTTTCAATAAATATAGTACAGTACAGTGAATGTATTTTCCTTGTGATTTTCTTAACATTTTATTTTTCTAGCTTATTTTAAGACTATGGTGTATGATACATATAACATACAAAATATGTGTTAAGCATATATATGTGTTATCAGGAAGGCTTCCAGTCAAGAGTAGGCTATTAGTAGTTAAGTTTTGGGGGAGTCAGAAGTTATACATGGATTTTCAATTGTATGAGGGGTTGGCACCCCTGACCCCCAAGATTGTTAAAGGGTCAACTGTATTTATTGCATAGAGTCAAACAAAAGAGAACCTAGGACAGAGGAAATAGCTGTCAGAGTGGATGCAGTAACAGCAGCCATGACAGCAGCTTGATATAAGTGCTTACTCTATGCCGCTCACGGTTCCGAGTGCGATACATATAGGAATTCATTTAGTCCTTATAGCCACTAAAGGTTGGAATTCTTTTCCCATTTCAAAGGTAAGGAAACTTAAGCCACAGAGAGTTTTAAGTGGCTTTGCCCTGCATGAACTTACCTAGCTAATGAAATGGCAGACATAGAAAAAGGAAGAGAGCCAAGGGTAGTTTTGGATAATACCTTTATTAAAAGAAGAGTTGGTGAAAGAAAAGAAAGTGAATCCTGAAAGAGGGAAAAGAACCATGTTGTGCTGTGACTTAGAAATTAAGGGAAAAGAGGGGCGCCTGGGTGGCTCAGTCAGTAGGGAATCCAACTCTTGGTTTTCGGCTCAGGTCATGATCTTATGGGTGATGAGATCAAGCCCCACGTGGAGCCCTTCATCAGTCTCCAGGCTCAGTGGGGAGTCTACTTAAGATTCTCTCCCTCTGCTCCTCCCCCAACTTGCATGCATGCTCACTCTCTCCTTCTCTAAAATAAATAAATCTTAAAAAAAGAGAGAGAGAGAAATCAAGGGAAAAGAAAATTTAAAGAAGAGGATTTGGTCTGTGGTGTCATTGCTAAGAGAGGACAAGATGAGTAAGCACTGAGACAAACAACAAAACAAAGGATTTGTTGTTTAATGTGTTTATTGGTGATTTTTAAGAGTACAGTTTCAGTAGGATGGTATGAGGAGAATTCAGACTGTAGAAAGTTAAGAGGCAGATCAATGGCAAGGATGTAGGGGCAATGTAGACTGCCTCGATTTAACTGAAGTTTGGCTTGTACTGAAAGAAAAGCAGGATCTTGCAGAATAGTGTGGTCAAGGGAAAGGATCTAATACAGAGGGAGAGACTAAAGTTGCAATAGGAAAATAGAATAATAAAATGAACTCGTAGAATAGAGAAGTGGTATGAGGATAGGATCAAGGAAAAATGCAAAGCACAGGGGTTGGGACTTCAGCACCAGCAAGTTAGAAGAGCACTCATTACTCACACTACAGAATTAGAGGGAAGAGAGGAAGTAGGAAAAGGAAATGGAACTAGAATACTCAGTTCTTCTCACCTTGAATTCACTAATCTCCTTGGAGAGTATATTAGATTCTTCCTGCTGCTGTAACATAGAACACAAACTTGGTAGCTTAAAACAGCAGAATTTTTTTCTCTCATGGTTCTGGAGGCTAGAGATCTGAAATCCAGGCATTGGTAGAATTGGTTCCTTTAGAAGGTTCTCAGAATCTGTTCCATGTCTCTGTCCTAGCCTCTGGTAATTACCAGCAATCCTTGGTGTCCCTTGGCTTGTAGATGCGTCTCTCCAATCTTCGCCTCTCCCTTCACATGGCACTCTCTCCCGTATGTCTTTCTGTGTCCAAATTTCCCTCTTGTAAGGATACCAGTCATTGAATTAGGGCCCACCCTAATTCAGTATGACTTCATCTTAATTTGTTTGCATCTACAAATTGCCAAATAAGGTCACATTCACAGGTCATAGGGTTTAGGACTTCAAAATATCTTCAGACATATCTATTTGACAGACACAGTTCAGCCCACAACAGTGTTAAGAATCTTAAGAATATTGAAATGTCTACTATGGAGAATGATAGTCAAAAAGAAAGTCATGAGTGGCTCTAACCTTTTTTGTTTGGACTGTTTGTTCAAATTCAATAGCCTTTGCTTCCACGCTGATTCGTTTATTCCATTCTGTCTATACTAAAATCCTGATGTCTGAACCAACTTACTTGCCCACAACTTACCTGCCTCCTCCTTGGGTAGATGCATTGACTCTGAATATGGTCCATCTGTTTGAGCCCCCATCACTTGTCTGTTTTCCTCTCATCCGTTCCAGTCGTATGGAATCTAGACTCAGCCCCAACCTGAACTTGGAGTATTTGTATTCACCACTCTAGAGGAATAGCCCTCTTAGCAGACTTCTTTTACTTTATTGGAATTCCTAGTGCTGACTTCTCCTAGCTGTTCTGTCTGGATGCGCCTTAGGTTCAGGTGTGACTTGGAGTTCATATCTCAGGGCTGCTGCAGAAAGAATTCCTTTATTGAACGGGAAGTTAGACTAAGTCTTCCCAGTGTAAGCATGTTTATAATTCCTTGATCTTTTGGGAAGCCTCTTTTACTTGCCAGTAGGATTGTTTCCTCAAAGATGCATCATTCTTGGCAGTTATCACAGTTTCCTCCCTCTTCTCTGGTGGCAGGACCTATGCTGGGTATTCTCTAACAGCTTGTCTCCCCATCTGATCTTCAAGTGGTATTAGAGAAGCTGCAAAAGCCCAGCGTGGGTTTACCTAACAGCTGAGGGATGCCTTTCCTCCCTGTAGATCACATGACTAGGTCTGCCTGTCGAGTTGGCTGTCCTTTTGGAGATCAGAGAAGTGTAGGAGTTTTACCTACTACAACAGCTGTTAGGGATGATACATCTTCAAAGAAACAATATAAATGGTAAGTAATGGTGGAGGGGGGGTTAGCACTATGTTCTCTCTTATTCTTTTGTATCTTCTTTCTAAAGTGATTATGCCCTGTCAGACTTCTTTAAAACACCTTTAAGCAGCACAGAACATCTTTAAAAGAAATGAAGCAATTTCTCCCCATCTCTTTTATGATGTCTTTGCACTCTTGGTCATTCAGAAAAGAGTAGACAGGAACTCTGACGTTTACCTCGAGGGCACTGTTCCTCTCCCAGCTCAGTGCATTTCATGAGTTTACTCTAGAAGAGCGCTGATAGAACATAGTGAGCCCTGCAGTTTTCTACCTAATTCTGGAGCAATGCGTCCCATGGTCTTTGCCGCTCTGAAATAGCTCAGGGAAAAACAAAGTGGTCTTTAGCTCAAATGGTGTTTGGATCCGTGTGTGGTGGTGTCCTATAATCTCCACACAGGTGAAGTACCACAGAGTTTTCACAGTTCCTCCAAGAGCAACTTTAGAGACAGAGAAACAAGCTGTTAGAAGAAACCCATCGCGGGACTTGCCATCTGGGGAGAGAAAAGGACTTGAAATAGCTGCTTTAGGAATCTTACCCTAGAAGAAGTATCTCCAAAGCCTCAGATGACCCCATCTCCAGGTTTCTGTGGAGAATGAACTGATTTTAGACTAAATCTCCAAAATCCTTCTCTGGGTCAGAGTGAGCACCTTGGACTTGACTTTCCTAACTGTGCCTATGGGAGAAGTATATCTATCAAGAACTTGGAGTACCCTGCTGCATTTATTTGTTTACTTACCTGTCTCTTTACTAGTCTGTAGTAAATTCTTAAGCCTCTTTTCAAAGCCTCTTAGAAGAGGGCAAGGGCTCTTCTCTTTATTTTTTATATTGAAGTTAATTTTTTGAATAGGTAACACATTTGTGTGTTTCAAAGAATCAAAACCATAAAAATAGTATGTTTCAGATGTCTCGTTTTTATATTCTTCCCTGCTGTCTTATTATATTCTTTCTGTGTGTCTTATACAAAGGAAAACAAATATACATACATTCTCATTTCCTAGCTCTTCTTAAAGAAAAGGTAACTGCCTATACATTGTCCAGCACCTCGTTTTTAGTGTATCCTGGATATTTTTCTACATCAGTACATAAAGAGCTCTCCTATTCTTTTTTATAATTATATTCCACTCATAGGATGTACTATAAATTATTTAATAAGATCTTATTAAAAGAAATGAGTTGTGTCCATCCTTTTACTAAACAATGCCACAGTGACTGAATCTGTACGTACATCTTTTTGTGTTTCTGAGGAATTCCTGGAAGCGGGATTGTTGGGTCTGAGAGTAAATGCATCTACATTCTCCTTGAATTTTTAATTCATCTGTGTATCTCCAGGATCCAGCCTCTATGATACATAGAGTCTTTACTCAGTAAATAGTTTGCTGAATGAGGAAGTGTATGGGAGACAGTTTTTCTGGGTTTCTGGTCAGTTTTCCCTGTTGGAACGCCAGACCCATCTCTGTACTAAATTCTCTAAGATATGTCCAGTATAAGGCATCTGTTCCACTAAAGGAAACCTTCTGGAAAAAGGACTTTTGAATAGTTTTATAACTAGACCCGTAAAAGAACATTTCACCTGTGTTTTTGTTGCAGTTTTACATACATAAACATCGCTGAACTTAGTAAAAAGTACATTTCCAAAAACTAATGAATATATTGAAATATACTTAGCTCTGGTGGCTAAAGTCCTGTGAGTCAGAAGTTTTTTTTCCCCTCTTTCTTCCTTTCTCTCTCCCACCTTCTATTTTATTTTTTGTCAAATGTTCAGAAAAGTCACCCTATAGACAATGAGGTAAACACCATCTTTATGACTAATCCGCTCTGGTCTCCCTGTTTCAGTTGCTGCCACTACTGACATAGTAAGGGATCGTTCAGTTTGTAGTTCATTTATTACCTGCCTGGTACTCACACACTGTAAATTATGATATTAAATAAGAACTGAATATTTGAGTTAATTACTACCAGCAAGTGTCATTGTGACCTTAGACATTACACTTAGCCCTCATGAGCCTTCATTTGCTCATTTATAGAATGAGGAATTGGGGCATTATGAGTTGTAAAATATCCTCTACACGAAAGTTTTATGATTTAAAGGGTTCATTTTCAAACCTATTGATTTTGTTTGATCCTTGTTGAGTTTTGTTTTGACATTTCATAGTTTACCAGGTCCTACTTCCATGTAAATTTAGGATTAAGTTTTGCTACTTGTTTTTATACATGGTAGAAGGTTTGACATTATTTGATAATAGAAAAAACATGGGTGTTGTAACTTATCTGCATGGGTTTGTATCCTGGCTCTGTAACTTACGATCCTGGAAAAGTTATTTAACCTCTCTGTGCTCACTTTTCCACCTGTAAAATAGCATAATAAAGAAGCTACCTCATAGGGTTGTAAGGATAAATGAAAAAAAGCATTTAAAAACATTCAGTTCCATGCCTTATGAAATTCAGTAAGATAATATTATGGGCAGCTAAGTTGTAGGGAAGGGATTGTGATGGGCAGGAGTTTCTATTACTCTTATTTCATGGGTAACTGCACAAATTTTTAAAAATTTGAAACATCACACATATAGAAGAATGTAATCAACAGTAATATATGGTTTTAGTAATAATAAATGGAAAGCACATGAACCTAGTGCTAAAATTAAGAAAAAGAACATTACAAGCTCCTGTGAACCCACCCAGTTGCATTGCCCTTTCTGTCCAGAGGTAACTACTATTGCCTTGCTTTTTAAAAAAAAAAAAAGTTTTGTTGTCTTTATACGTACGTTCCTATAAACAATATACCGCTTAAATTATATCTGTAACTATACACACACACGCACATACGCACTGCCTAGTTTTAAAAAACAGAATGGCAAGCACAAACCTTGGATGTGTAAGGGACAATATTGCCAATAGAGGTGAAGAGATGATAGTCTGAAGAGAGTCTCTGAATCAGATCTGGCTTCAGTTTTCGCAAGAATGTACGAGTCCTTTTTGGGGAAGTCAGTGAGTCAAGGTCATGAGTGAGTCCTGGGAAACAAAGGACAACTATTGGCATATCTGACAGAGCTGTGATTTGTTGGACTATATATGCATGAGATGTCTGGCAGAAATACGACCTCTCCAGCTGTCAGGAGTAGCCCAGGTTAAAGGAGTGAGGTGAACTGAGCGCCCTCAGCTGATTCCGATAGCACAGCAAGAAATGGAGAACAGGGATTTCATCGCCCCACTGGCGAGACAAGCCAAAGTACAGATGACAGTCTGGCTGGGCTCACCTGTTCCTTCTCTCTTCAGTTAAAAAAGAAGACTAGAAAGGTAGTCAGGATCTTCGTGATGGCAGGCACTAAAATTACTCTTAGGCCACTCAGTTCTAGTGTGTGCAGAGCACAGCCCTCACCTTCCTGTCCTTTGTATAAGGTGTCTGTCGCTGGAAGCTTGTAGAACCATCCATCTCCTTGTCTCGGAACTTCTGAAATTGCACAGAGCTATGCTTGGTGTGGGTCTAGTTTCATCCCTTTTGCTACATGTTTGGTAGGCCCTTTTCATCTAGCAGTTCATGTCCTTGAATTCCAAGAAATTTCCTAGAAACTTTTTATTGATGATTTCCTTCCATCTGCTTCTTCTCTCTTTCTGAATTCCCTATTAGTCAAAAGCCAGACCTTCTGAACATCTAGTTTTCTTTTTTTTTTTCACTTTTATTTTCCATTTCTTTATCCTTTTGCTATATATTTTAGGGCATTTCCTCAAAGCCCTTCTACTAAGTATTTTGTTTCTGCTAATATGCTTTTAATGAACAAGAATTATTTTTTCCCCTCTCTGAATATTTCTTTTTTGATAGAACCCTCTTATTTCCTAGTTGTACTGTCTTTTATCCCTCTAACTAAATTAGTGATAGGTTTTTATTTTTATGTATGTACGCATGTATTTTAGTCTTGAGGGTTTTTTGGGGTGGTGGTGGTGGTGTTTTACGCTTATCATGACGTGAATTCATAGGGAATGGGTTCCAGCAGCTCAGGCTCGTTTCCATTGATTCTTACAAAATGTGCTTTGCTGGGTGGGACAGCTGGCACTTCAGTTAGACCCAAGTACCTTTCTCTTTGGTGTCCTTCTTTCTCTGATCGTTTTCCTTCATGAGCTTCAAGATGCTATCTCTGCTCCTTGAGTGCTTAATATGCTCAATATATACATTCATTCTCTTGGCAAGAATCTTGCCTTTAACTTGCTTGTTTACAACAATGCCAACAGCAAGCTGGGTAACACTGTAGACTCTTCCAGTTTTGCCATCATAACATCTGTGGGGCATTCCTTTTTGAATAGTGCCCATTCCCTTGATGGTGACAATATCACCTTTCTTGTAGATTGGCATCTATGTGGCCAAAGGAACAACTGCATGTTTTCTAAAAGGCCTAGAGAACATACAGTGGGTGCCTTTCCCCTTTCCCTCTGAGTCGATGATTTTGGCAAATTACTGCAAGATGGTGGTTCCAGTGAAAGACTAGTGATAGGTTTTTACATTTCTTTCCCCTCCCTGCATGATTTCTGACTCTTCCAGGTTGCTCTTGTTTATTTGCTTTGGTTTCTACAATATTGGAATCCCTGGAAGGCTTGTTCATTCATATGCTGGTGGTTGATGCTGGCTTTAGGCTTGGACTTTCAACAGGTTCTAGCTGGAACACCTGCACCTGGCCTTTTCATGGACTACTCGGCTTCCTCACAGCATGGAGACTGGATTCCAAGGTCGAGCACCCCAAAAAGAGACAGCCAAGCTGTATTGTATTGCCTTTTGTAACCTAGTCCTGTAGCATCACTTTGTCACATTTTTTCATTAGTGGGGATCCACTATGGCTGGCCCACATTCCAAGGGAGAAAAGTTAGACTACATCTTTTCATGGAGGAATATAAAAGAATTTATGGACTTATTTTAAAACAACCACATCATGTGAACATAAAATCCCGAAAGAGAATCCAGATCTTTTGACTCTTATGTTAGAACTTAATCTTCTACCCTGTTGTAGGACAGAAAGTCATAACTGAAATCAGGTGTTTAGATGACATAGGCATGTTAAGCTTCCATGCTGCTTCAATTTCTCTATTAGATGTCCCCATATAGTTCACTCTAATAATTTTTTTAACTTTTTTGTTTGTTTTTTAAGTCCTATCCGTTTTGTTCTTAAATAGTTATAGAGATGGAAGTTAAAAATTATTAAACTAGTGATTTTCAAACCTATATTCATTTTTATTTTCATAGCAAAATACTTTTTTTGAATAGTAAAATTTTTCTTAGAGCATCATATTAAGCAGAGAAAAGCTGAGCTGCTCTGAGTAAACACATCCAGCAGCGCCAGTCCCGTGAGGTGGCCCTTGAAGTTCTTTGGAACCTTGGGAACAACTGACTTAGGTCACCTGTTTTATTTTATAATGTCAAAATTGAGGTTTAAGGAGTTTCAGTGACATGTCTAAAGTTATGAAAGTTAGTAACTGAGCCAAAAACAGGAGCCAACAATAGGACCAAGTCCCTTACTTCCAAGGCTGGTGCTTTTTTTGTTGTTGTTGTTACCTATTTATTATTTACTTAATTACAAATTATTCATGATGAAGCTTAGAGTGTAACATTTTGCAACAGTGTGTCACCAGCAGCAAACCTTTTAAAACAGTAATTCCTTTCCAGCAATAGAGGGACAAGGAACAGGCCCAGGGTCCTCCCACTGAACACCCAGCCTCCGTAGAGACTCCTGTTTACCTCGGATGCTGGTGTTGCCATCTGTGCTGGATGGCCAGGAACAACCTTCAATGTCCTAATCATGTGGCCAATTTCAAATGTCAGTCTTAATTTTGGTGGCTACAGTTGTGGAAAACCAGAGTCAGCTTATGATAGCTTCTTGAAAACAGTGAGTAAGCTGGCAAATTTGGCTGATAATCTCAGACTGTTCTACATAGTTGTATTATGATCTTCACAGTTTTTTTTTTCAATATACTTCAAGCTCCCACCAGAACCCTTATTCTTCTTGCGCTGGTTTCAAGTGTTTTACTTAATGTTTCTAAGCAACCAACTAAAATTGGCAGCACTATATTAAAAGCAAGGGAAAATGATTACTGCTTATCAATTTAGCACACAGTGTTCCCAAGTATTGGCTGAATGAAACCAAAATGACAGGTTTTCACTGATAAATATATTTTGGCTTTTTTCAGTGTATTTACGGTATTCTATATTGCAGAAAAAACCTGCATGTGATAGAACAAAGAATTGCCTGTTCTATTTATAATATCCATTTGAGATTTAATTAATCTCTCATCACCACATTTATTGATTTTCTCTTTTGAATTAGACTTTAATAACCATCTGTGAGAACAGACTGAAAGCCTGTCTCTGGAAACAATGCCTTGATATTTAGGGACATGAGAGCAGCTGTGAGCTGTTGTTCTTCTTTCTTAATAGCTGAATGTCACATCCTGTAGTTTGGCTTTCATTCACTAATGTGAGCAAAGGATCTGCCTTTCTTTCTGACTCAAGTTCCATTTACATAGTATGTTAACATTCTGTGTTACTCTTCAGTCCAAGTTACCTTGTGACCTAAAAATAAATCCTGTCTGGGCCTCTGGTTCCAATCTCACCCTATAATCCTCTTGGCCTTAGCATTACTATTTCTCTTATATAAGATCTTCCCACTCTCAGGCTTTGCCAAAACCCAGTTCTCTTACTAACTAAAATTCACTCTTCTTCCACCTCAGCATGGTATTAATAAAAATGAGTGGGTATAAAAATGTGTATATATGCTCTGTGAGTGAATAATTTATATTTGAATGAGTCTGTGTGTATCTAATAGTGGGTGTTTATAGCCAGGTTGGAAAAGGTGTGTGGGAAGGGATAGGAAAGGGTAAGCCTGGTGAAGAGGAAGAGAAACTGTAGAGGAGCCTCAAGACAATAGTAACAAGACTAGTTTTGGAGAGAAGTGACTATCATCTGTTTCTTTGCTGCTGAGATGCCCATTTCTTTTTTATTAATAAAGATTTCCAAACATAGTAAGAAATCATTTGTAGAGGTATCTAATTTTACTTGCTAATGAAATGAACCTCTGTCCAATATGTGCCTAAAGTAAAAATTACTAGAAATTGGATATTTCCATATTTAATAAAGGGTATAAAAATCAGTTATAGCAGTGAGTTAAAGAAATTTAATGTTTTGTACTTTCAGCATCATTGTTCTCTCCTAATACTGAACAATGTTTCTCAGACTGACCCTCAATGACCCTCAGACTGACAGCATCAACATCATCTGGTAACATGTTAGAAATACAAATTCCTGGGTGCCACCCCAGACCTACCGAATCACAAACTTTGGGGATAGATCTAATAAGCTGTGTTTTAACAAGCTCTACATGTGATTCTGATAAACAGTAAAGTTTGAAAATCATTGCTGTTAATTTTAAGAAATTGGCATCTCCGTAGTATCTTCTAATATGAAAGATATTTTACTGTAAAAATACCCTAACACTAATGAAATTAATCTTAGTTTATTGAAGTTAGTGATAGATCCAAGGATAGATATTTAATGGGGAGAGTGGATAAGGAAGGAACGACCTTATAGCTATGTTCCTACTGTGATTATTGATATAGCTATGTTTGCTTAGTTGAAAATACATCCTGATTATGTAAGAGTAGAATTAAATTCCACGTACGTACATTTGACATTGTAGAATTTAGAATATATAAAATATTCACCTATTCTATTGGTTTGGAAGTATTAATAATTGAGAAAATACAATGGCCAAAATAAAATGCTTAGTAGATGGGCTTAACAGCAGAATTGAGGAGACAGGAATAAATGAGCTGGAATATAGTACAATAGAAATTACCCAGTCTGAGCAATAGACAGAAAATAGACTAGAAAAAAAAACATGAATTATCTCAGAGACCTGTGGGACTGTAACAAAAGAGGTTACCTTCTGGTCACTGTGTCTTGGGAGGACGGGAGAAAGAGGGTAAGCTGGAAAAGTACTCAGAAATAACTGAAAGCTTCCTATATTCGGCAAGAGACATAAGCCTACAGGTTCAAGAAACTGAGCAAACTACATACAGGATAAACCCAAAGAAATCTATGTCGAGACTTATGATGATTAAACCTTTGAAAACCAGCCAGAGAAACACAACACCTTGCCTTATAGGATAAGGTAATCATAAACCGAGAACAGTGAAGAAATATAAAAGGTACAATTTCTATACTTCACTCCAACTGATAAAATGATAATACCAGTAGACTATGATAAGTTATGTGTATATAATATAATATTTAGAGCAATCTTTGAGAAACACTACAGATGAATCAAAATGGAATTCTAAAAAATGTTCAAGTAACCCACAAGAGGATAGGAAAAATTAAGAAAATAGAAAACAAAAAATAAAATGACAAACTCAAGCCCTAATGGATCAATAATTACATTAAATGTAAATGGTCTAAAATACATCAATTAAAAGAGATTGGCAGGGTAGATTAAAAATATGACCTAACTATATACTGTCTACAAGAAACTGAATTCAAATATAACAATATAGGCAGGTTGAAAGTAAAAGGATGGGAAAAGATATTTGGTAGTGGCTATATTAATATCAGATAAAGTAGACTTAAAACAAAGAAATTACTCTAGAGAGATACAGGGACATTATATAGTGAGAAAATTGGAATTGTAAGGAAACAATTAGAAATATTTTTTTAAATTTTAGAAATAAAAGAGAACAAACACAAAAGCAAACATACATACCAGATAATGCCTTAAGAGAACCAGAAGATGAAAAGAAGGAAATGTTTAAAATTTAAAAAGAAATGAAGAAAGACCTAAAAAAATGGAAAGAAATTAAGATTGAAATAGGCAACGTCTAACATCTGGGTAATTGGAGCAAGGAGGGACTTGGTAAGAGTCTATTCCTCAACTGGTTAATGGCTTCAGAGGTGTTTATCTTATAATAACTCATTAAGCCGTACATTCCTTTTGTAAGATTTTTCTGTATTTGGTTTGTTTTATAATTAAAAGATTATGAAATGCAATAAAAAGGCAAACAGTGAACTAGCAAATATTTGCAAAAAAAAAAAAAAGAAAAAGAAAAAAATTGATTTTTTTAAAAAGCTAAAACTATAATAAAGAATTACAAAGGATGTAAATAAATGGTTTGCATATATTCAGAAAGGTAATAAACACTAAAAACATTGAGTCTCAGTGAACTACTTCCTGGAAGACAACTTTCAAGGAAGGAACAAAAGAAAGAAACTTTTTTCATTTTTATTTTTTTTAAAGATTTTATTTATTTATTTGACACAGAGAGAGAGAGATCACAAGTATGCAGAGAGGCAGGCAGAGAGAGAGGGGGAAGCAGGCTCCCCGCTGAGCAGAGAGCCCGATGTGGGGCTCGATCCCAGGACACTGAGATCATGACCTGAGCCGAAGGCAGAGGCTTAACCCACTGAGCCACCGAGGCAGCCTGGAAAGAAACTTTATATTACATCTGTGGATAACTTTTAATTTAAGAGATGGCCTAATATATGTTGTGGGTGAAGTTGGGGTTAGAAGGGACTGGTGGCAATAGAAACTTTAGTAGGTGCCCTTTACTGTGGTAGGTTTTCTGTTGTATGATCCCAAGGTGAATGCAATACAAAATAATTTGCTTGTTTTCTGTTCATGTTGAGTTAGCCTGACATTTTATAATTTGGGAATTTTTTACTATTATATTGAATGCTTTTTTATACTTCACAGTGAGAGACCTACCACCAATTGGCCTTGATGTTAGACAAAAACAACGTGTTTCTATAGATGCATTACCATCTGAAATGAAGGCCCCAGTTCTTCCAGAATCTGTCCTTCCTAACCAGCCCAAAACTATGAAAGACTTTCAGTAAGTTTCAGCTCACCAGTATATGAAGATATATAGTCATCTGCATGCCAGTACTCTACATAATTTAATATTTTTGTGTGAGAAATTGATTGAACTTGGGGCTCTTTATAAGGCATTGGTCAAGAGTGAAGACACAAAAAACTAGATGTCTCAAGGTCAAGGTGAAAACAAATGTATAAATAACAGCTAAGGGGTAGATAATGTTGCAGCAAAAGAAACACTAAATAAGAGAATATGAGTTAAAACAGACAAAAGAAAATAAAGATGATGATAAAATAATAAAATGTTTCCTTTTAAAAAAATAAGATTTCCTCTGCTATGTGACACATAAACCATAAAAGCTATGTCACTACTGGAAATAATCCAAATGAATACTTGAAGGATTAAGTGTTAATGAGAAAGTAGAGACAGAGAATGTAAACAAAATCTCTCAAGTCTGGCTATGAAGTAAGGGAAAGAAAGTGTTAATTGTAAGGAGCATGTCAGGAATGACTTTTTTAAAAAGCAAATAAATGGAAAGCTGAATTAATATCATGATCCATTTAAGAATTATAAGTTCGTAAACTATATTTATATTAACTGGAACATATTGTGTTCGGCTTCAGTATTTCAAATTACATGTTTGGTGACATTTCTTTTTAAAGAAGTAATGCTATTTTATCTGAATAATATTTCTATTGTTATAGTTAATGTTTGTTTTCGTTTTAGGGAAGATATAGAAAAAGTAAAGTCATCAGGAGATTGGAAAGCAGTACATGACTTTTATCTAACTACATTTGATTCTTTCCCAGAACTAAATGCTGCATTTAAGGTAATAACACATAAAACACATTTTTCACTTTTAGTTTTAAATTTTCCAAAAAAGATACGGTAGCTTAGCTCTTTTTCTACCTAATATTGACTTAAGCAGCTATTTAAACAAACATATATATGTATTAATTTCAGAAAGTATACATATCACAAATAAATATTACTTAAGTATTATTTTTTTATTAACATATAATGTATTATTTGCCCCAGGAGTACAGGTCTGTGAATCATCAGGCTTACACATTTCACAGCATACTTAAATAGTATTGTTTGGATTTGTACTAATGATGATGTTTGACTCCATTCTTTCAGTTTTAAAAAGCAAAGTGATTATGCTGGCTAATTGAACATGATAATAAAAATAAATAAATGTAAAAAACAAAGTGATTAAAATAATTCTTATACATTCATTTTTATTTCTAACAACTTTGCCCTAAAGTTCTTTTTCATCATCCTACTAAAAAATACTAGGAATTATGAAAGAATAGTTATGGCTCAAAATTACTAAAAACAGCCCTTAAATGTTATATACACTTAATTCATTAATTGAATTTGCAGAAAGATGCCACTGCCTCCTTTAATACCATTGAAGACTCTGGGATTAACGCTAAATTTGTGAATGCTGTATATGATGCCTTACTTAATACTGTAAGTATTATTAATGAAGAGATGGAAGCAGTATAATTCTTTGTCTCTTTTGTATTTCAAAAGCAGCCACACAAATATTGCAATAATCACCTTATAACATCATTATATAATTGTGTAGTAAATTTAATTGGAATTCTCAGAAAGTTAGATATTTTTTATTTTTTTTAATTAAATGAGAATTAAGCAGAAAATACTTTTATGTCCAGTCTTTCTTTAGGATGGCTCGCTGAAATAAAATCATGCTTCACTTAGGCAGCAAAAGGAGATAAATTATTTGGTTGTTTTGGCATTGCACCGAATCTCTGGTGGTTCTCAAATTTTACTATGTATCAGAATCACAGGAAGGGCTTCTTAGAATACAGAGTTTCAGATCCAGTAGGTCTGGGGTAGAGCCCAAGCATTTGTGTTTCTAACAAGTGCCCAGGGACCACATTTTGAGAACCACAGTGCTATAGATGAATTTGTGAGGAGTTGACATTTTTTTAAATCCATGAGCATGGTGTATCCCTCCAATTGCTTAGATCTTCTTTAGTTTTTCTTGGTGATACTTAGTAGTTTTCTGGATAAATATCTTGTTACATTTAGTTCTAGTACTTGATTTTTTTGATGCTATTGTAGTTTCATTTTCTAATTACTAGTATATAGAAATAATCATATATTTATCTTTATTTACCATACCAAATTCGCTCATTAATTCTAATAGTGCATCAATAGATTTATTTGGATTTTCTGTATAGACAGTCCTATCATTGGTGAAAAATGAGACTTTCACCTCTTCAGTCCTTTTATCTTGCATGTATGGATGGATAGATGTAAGTGTTTGCCTTATTGCTCAGGCTAGGACCTTTTATAAAATTTTAAATAAAAGAAGTAATAGCAAATATCTTTGTCTTTTTCCTAATCTCGGTACTTTACTATTAAATACATGAAAAGGTATATAATAATAATTGTCATGAGAAAATGTAAATAACATTACACATCCGTTCAAAATGAGTAAAAAGTTTTTTAGGTACTGAATTGGCAATGGTGTGCAGCAACTGGAACTTTCATACCTTGATGAGGTAAGTATAAACTAGTACAACCACTTTGGAAAATTGCTGGCATTATTTACTAACACTAAGCATATACATATACTGTAACCCAAAATGTTCCACTCCTAGGACATTTGTCTGACCTCTTTTGACTTGGAATGATGTCAGTGTTTTATGGACACTAAAAAATTAAATCTACAGCACAAGGGGAAAACTCTCTAAAATGGAAATAAGATTTTTTTTTTAGTATTTGAATTATTAAACTATATAGGAATGTAATTTTATGCCTTTTCCAAATCCAGGAATGAAAAAAATCTAATTTTTTTATTGAACATAATTTCATTGTACTTAATAATGAATTGTGGATCTACTCGCTAACTATAACTTGCTACTGGTAGTAATAAATATATTTAAATATATGCAGTCATTTTATATTGTTAAACATGCTACTCTCTGACTTGCGTTCATGATTTTATCCTGCCAATCCAGGGAAAGTGAAATTTTTTTCAGTTATATAAAACTGATGTTGGTCATCAAAGGGCCACCATGTACGTTTGTGTGGTTTGTTGTGCACGACACATCTCAGGGGGCATTCTCATTGTAATCTTATGTCATTGGTGCTCTAGCGCACTCAGATGTGAAAATCACACTACCATAAGTGGCCGTCCTCGGTCATCAAGTCTGATTTTAACTATTGAAACACACCTATAAATATAATAAACATGTAAAAGTCACCTAAGTACCTAATCCTAATTATTTTATGATTTTCTTTTGCCTATAGCCTCAAGACATTCAGAAGACAGTATTAAAGGGAATCATTAACAGCCTATTACGAGAATGGAAAGGGTAATTTTAGCTAATATTTAACTAATCAATGTAGATAGTTAATTTCTACATCCCATACATCTTTAATATATATGCATGTATTTTACTCTCAGAAAAGATCTTAGTTGTTTTAAAAACAGAGATCTGAAAGAAATTATAAACCATTGATGACAAAAAAAACCACTTATGACAAAGTTTTTTAACTTGAGATTTCTTACTTCTCAGGAGGGTCTATATGTGGGCTTTACAGGATCTGTGAATTCTTTAAAATTATATATAAAATTTGTTATGTACCGGTATATGCGTGGTATAAAAATGGGATGGGTAGTTACATTAGTAACTTAGAACCAAATTATATGGACATTAAATTTAGCTTTGGATTTCTTGGTAGCTAGAGCAAAATTTTTCTTCTTTCTAATATAAGGAAATGTAAGTTTGGCTACTGAAATATTTTTTTCCGGAACTAAATCTTTGAATCATTGTATAAGGAATGATGGGCAATGTATTGATAATGTTAGAATATCACTGGATAAGCAGAACACAACAGTATACTTTGAAAAGTCCATATTATTTAAATTGATATTACTTAAGTAGCATATAACTTAAATAATAGCTTCTACTAAGGCCAAAGGAATACCACTAAATTATAATTCAAATGTTTATATTAAGCCCCATTTAAAAATAATATCAAAATTATTAAATGTTAAGGGATACCTGGGTGGCTCAGTCGGTTGAGTGTCTGACTCTTGGTTTCGGTGCAGGTCATGATCTCATGAGTCATGGGATCCAGCCCCACATCGGGCTCCGTACCCAGTGAGGATCTGCTTGAGATTCTCTCCCTCTGCCCACCCCCCCATTAATGTGTGTTCTCTCTCTCTCAAATAAATAAATAAATCTTTTAAAAAATTATTAAATGTTAAATGTACCCCATATTTTTAATAACATTGCTCTGATTTCCAAAGAAATGCATGGTTATTACAGAAAATTTAGAAAAGGCACTGCTAGTATTATTAAAAAATGTAAACATGTTAACATTTTGCCATCTTTATTTTTCTGGTCACCTTTTTGAAACAATTGAAATCATACTGTATAGTTTGATGTGATTTTTAACAGTATTTTCCTGATTTGTCATTACGATAATAAATTTGCATTTTCCTTAAATTGTATCGTTTTGGTTGAACCCGTAGTGCTTCACTGAAATGAAGAGAGAGATTTCGAGTATGGGAGAGCTCCTGAGAGAAGGAGGAAGCCCAGTGGCCTGGCCCCACCGGGTCTGAGTCCCCTCTCATAAGCACACTCTTCACCGCTTTCTAAGCCTGCTCCTCGGAAGTGTGGCTGAGACAGATTAAATGATAATTCAGTGTGATTTATCTAAGGAGCATGTGGTCTTTACCCAAAAATCTTGTTTTATTTTGGATTTTTTATAACAACAACAAGATCTAAAGTTTACTGACTGTTTATTATTAAGGGCTAGGCTCCTTTCTAACAATCTTCCATGTATTTCTCATTGAATCTTCACTGTAATTTTATGAAATAGGCAATAGGATTATTTTCATTTCACAGTGAAGGAAACTAATTTACAGAATAGTTAAAGAAATTGCCCAAGTTAACACAGTAAGTGCCTGAGTCAGGATTAGAACCTAGGCAGTCTGGCGAAGAGCCTGTGATCTCAACTACAACTTCAATACCCAGAACTACGTACTGCATTAAAATACTAGTGCATGGGACAGGAATTTGGAAACTGTCATGGTATTGCTATAAAATGGAAAAAATAGGGCTCGCCTGTCACCAGGAATTTTAATATTTGTGAATTGCCTTGAGTGTTTT
Source organism: Potos flavus (assembly GCA_028534135.1). Lineage (NCBI taxonomy): Eukaryota > Metazoa > Chordata > Mammalia > Carnivora > Procyonidae > Potos > Potos flavus. The sequence continues at coordinate 31,305,045 of CM052894.1, read as the reverse complement.
AAAATATTTTCAAATTGGGGCGCATGGGTCGCTCAGATGGTTAAGTGTCTGCCTTCGGCTCAGGTCATGATCTCTGGATCCTGGGACAGAGCCCCATGTTGGGTTCTCTGCTCAGTGGGCAGTCTGCTTCTCCCTCTCCCTCTGCCTCTCCCCCTGCTTGTGCTCTCTCTGTCTCTCTCTCTCCCTGTATCTCTCTCTCATAAATAAAATCTTAAAAATAAATAAATATTTTCAAATATAATTTCTAAAATATAACAGTAGTCCCATTCAGGAAATGGTCTGACAATTATGTAGAAATTATAGACAGAAATAGTTTAGATTTGATTTAAACCTAAACAATTTAAATCATTATTTGGTCAAGATAATTCTTCCACAAAAAAAATATTACTGACTAAACATTTTTTTATATACATGTGTATACATATATCAAATTTTAACACATATGTTATCTATTTATATTTCAGACTATGTAGCTTTACATTTTGTAAAGGTCATTTTGTACATTTGGGGCAGTGGTTTATGTTTTCAGACTTATTTTGTAACTATAACAGTTTTCTGTAAATAAGTAATCATTTGGTCATTTTATTTTCTTAAAGGAAACTCAAGGAGATACTGGGAGGTGAACCTTTTTTTCCCCAGCATTTAATTTTGAAAAATTTCAAACCACAGAAAACTTAATGAAAACTCGTATACTCGAGATTTACCAGTTGTTAATTTTATGCCCCATTTGCTTTTTGCTTTCTCTCCCTGTATGTGTGTGTGCATAATTATTTCTTTTAGTAAATGGAAGACATCATGACACTTAACCTCTAATTGCTTCAGCATATATATATTTTTTAAGATTTTATTTATTTATTTGACAGAGAGAGAGATCACAAGTAGGCAGAGAGGCAGGCAGAGAGAGAGGGAAGCAGGCTCCCTGCTGAGCAGAGAGCCCAATGCGGGGCTTGATCCCAGGACCCTGAGATCATGACCTGAGCTGAAGGCAGAGGCTTTAACCCACTGAGCCACTTAGGTGCCCCTGCTTCAGCATATATTCTTAATAACCCTTTCCTACATAACCATAACACAGTATCACACCAAACAAACTTAATGTTTTTCTAATAGTACTCTCTAAAATGTAGTCTACATTTAAATTTCCCCAGTTGTCTCAAAAATGTTCTTTAATATCTGGGTTTTGGACCCAGTCAAGGATCATGAATTGAATCTGGTAATCACATAGGTGAACCATTATTAATTCAAGAAGTTACCTCAGGGTATTTGTGAGAGTGTATTCAATAGATCCTGAGAGGGCGAGAAAGAAACACTCATCAGCTTTGGCAATAACAAAAACTCTTGGTCAAATTTGACAATGTGAAAATCCAGATTAACATGGGAAAAAAATTACAAATTAGTTACTTCTCAAAGGTATTCAAATATGAATTTAATTTCAAATTTATTTAGAAACATACTAGATGCATTTACCGTGTGATTTGATTTGCAGACATTTCTATATCTATCATTTCAGAAATAGTTATATAAACACAAGCATATTTTCTTTCTTCAGTGCATCAGTATTTTTAAGTGAGATATCAGCTATCCTTTATTAAAACAAAAATATAAGCATTCTAAAAATTGTCAATTATTCATCGGGCTCTTAACTCTTTCCTGAGTTAGTCATGATATTTACCTCATAAAGTATTATAGCCTACTTAATTTACGTTTCTCTTTTAAGGTTTTATTTATTTGAGAGAGAGAAATCATGTGAGAGCACAAGTGGGGGGAGGGGCAGAGAGAGAATCTCAAACAGACCCCATGCTGAGTACGGAGCCTGACACAGGGCTCCCTCTCACAACCCAGAGATCCTGACCGGAGCTGAAATCAAGAGTCAGATGCTTAACCGACTGAGCCATCCAGGCGCCCCCACTTAATTCATCTTTTAGGTGTCTTCAGAACCAGCCAGGAGTAAGCACAGAAGAACCTATATTCCCAGGATCTTATGAATATGTTACTGTCTCAGTAATCATACATATTAACTTAAGTCTCATTTTTGGCTTTTACCAACTCAGTTCTCACAAAAACATGTACTAATCATTTTTTGTTAGATGCCAGAAGATTAAATACTAATCTGTAATCAATTATGCGTATTTCTTTTACAGTCCACGAACAAAAGATGATCTTAGAGCATATTTTATACTTTTACAGGTAAGAAAGCAAGAACTGAAGTTGTCTAATTCAGATCTCAGTCTATGCATGTGTTAAGGGAAATGATATCAAGTACTAAGTATTATTTTGTGCAACATTATTGATAGTTTTTAGATTATAGCGTAACCAGAGCATTAAAATTATAACAAATAAACAAGAGGAAGCTAAATTATCTTTGGGATTAAAATTTTAATGTAGTTCTTGCCTTTCTGCTGTGGTATTCAGGAACAAGCAGAATGGAAGCACCTCTTCTTCCTCCAATCAACCTCTTATAACTAGCTTTAGTGGGCTCCAGAACTTTCTTTTATTTCCCAACTAGTAGGTTCTAACTTCTCTAGGTATTTTAAATAAATGCTTCCATTAGAATTCTAATGGAAAAATCAAGGTGGTTGCTTATGTTTGCTAAAGCGAAGGTGTTGAACTTTTTCCTCTTGAGAGATACAGATTTGTAGATACAAAAAAATAAGGTCCAGACAAATGAAAAGCAATTTTTAGTTTGTATTATTTTTTGAGAGAGAAGTATGTTATTACGTAGCTAGCATACTGCTTTTGTATTAGTCTTTACAATTTATAAAAGGCGTTTGTGTATATTATTATCTCACTTAAAGGTAAGAAAAAATTATGTTAAGATGAAGTGTTTAGTTAAATATTATGTCCAATAAAAGTAAATATGCACAGTAGGAATAAAAGAGGGAGAAAGGAAAAAAGTAAAAGTGGGAAAAAGGCAAGTAGACAAGAGGTAGTGGAAAGATACAAGAAGGGAAAGTAGAGAGGTAGGAAGGACAAAAGCAAAACTAGAAGAAAGAGAGGAAGTGTATGTAGATAGTAAAAGCTAGAGAAATGACAAGTGAAGTTCAGATTTTGCGAGTGAGTCTGTGAGTCAGCCGTAAGCTCTGCCCTTGACTCCGTCTCAGGAGCACCACCGGGTGAGGCGGTCCGCTGGAGGCACTCTCTGGTTTTGAATTTGCCCTTGCCAGTGAGTCAGTTTTGAAAAATACATGGTGCTCTCTTAGCTGCCACAATTTCAGTTTATTTTTCAGTAATACTCATTTTTTCCGTGAAGTTCTGAAATGCACATTGTGATGGGAGTTTAGGTTGTAGAGATGTAATTAGAGGCTTCAAGCACTCCTTCAGTGTCCCTTTGACATTTGAAAGTTGTCAGACACTGTAATGTGGCTCTCTTCTTGTTCTTTGTGAGACATGCAATAATTCATTTCCCAGTGGCAGAGTTTCACAATCAGCTCTTAATTCATTTTTCTAGCATTTTTTTTTCTTTAATCAAGGAAGAACAGGTTTTTTGTTTAATAGGATGATAGTGATTGCCATGGAGCTAGGAGCCTTACCTACATTTTCTTTTTTACTACTTAAAACAAGTAAGATAGGTATTATTGTTCCTATTTTAGAGATGAGGAAATTGAGACTCAAAGTTTAAGGAACATGCCTAAGTGGTAGAATCAGCCCTCAGGCCCAGATCTGTCTTAATTTCAAAGCCCTTGCTCTTTCTGCTATACCACAGCCAAAATCAAAGTTTCTCTTAATTAAACAAATAGATTATTGTTTTATAGGTTTTCACCCAGTATTTCATAATCTCAAATTTAGTTTCCTAATTTACCACTTAGCTCATTAAGCTTAGTGTCTTTCCTTTTACATGTTAACAAAATTTTAACACAATTATCTTTAATATCTTTTTCAGAATCCTCAATTTAATAATACATCTACGTATGTCATCTATGCTCACTTGCTACGACAGATAGCTACCTTAGTGGAAGCTGATCATCATTTCCTAGTTCACTGGTTTAAAAAGTAAATCATTCTATCATATTAATAAGAACTCGTATAATCGTACAGTTTCAAGTTTGATATTAGTGATTTTATGATAAACTATATTTAAATGTTTTCAGGTCTCTAGAAACGATCTTCTAGTTAACAGTACTTCAAAGCCAATTATAAACATATCCTTTAGTACCACAGAGAGGGTGATTAAAAATCTGTTTTTAAAGCAAGTAACCATTTTGCTGGTACAAACTGTTGTTGAGGTTTCTATCCACTGCTTTCTCTTATTACACAGCACCTGCCTGTCAGTGATTTTCATATATCTTAAAGATGGTGACCGGATTTTCTCAGATACTATTTCTATTTGTGTCTTTTTATTTCCTATCTTTATGTCAATCAATCTCACCATTACTTACATAGTGCCTTTTCCTTACCTAATAATGTCATCATAAAATATAGCTTAGCTATTAATATCAATTTATAAAAAATACAGTCTGGTTTTTCATAGAGCTATACTCATAAACAATGATCTTTCTCCATGATTGATAAAATGTTAGAGGCAAAATATTTTCAGAATTAATTTTAAATACAGTCAGTTCTCATTATTCATGATATTTACGTTCTATAAAGTCACTGCTAACAGTGAATTAACAAATACTGAATCATTGATCCTACAGGATGTAACAGGGTTAGGCTCCTATGAGCTGCTGGTCATAACATTCCCATCAACCGATGAATACATGATCTTATTTTTAAAGCATTGTATGTAAAGACATCTTATTTAATAGAAGTTGTTGATTCGTTAGCATTGAACCTGCGACCAACAGCACTACGACTAATGTCTGAACAAATTTTATCTAACACAAGTTTATTCTCCATAAGGTACCTCGCATTCCTCTCGTACTTGAGAACACTAGACAGAACTTTAGCACTACATTTTGGGAGCCATTTAAAACACCAGAATTACTAACAAAAAGTACAAAAATGTGGAAAACATGACACTAAGTCAACTGTGTAAAGAATACTCATTTACAGTATGGGAGCCAAAACAAGAAGGCAGAGTGTTTCTTTGTCCAACCTCAGCTGGGAATATGCACATCTGGCAACTCACTTTTTTTGCCATTCTGCACATCTGCAAATGACCATGGCTGAAAGCTCCACTAATATTGATTTTGGGGTTACAATTAAATTTTAGCAAGTAGGCAAGTTTGCAAATACTGAGTCTAAATAACAAGAATTGACTGAATATTGAAAGCCTTAAAAATGAAATGCTTAATGCTAATGTTACAGTAATTTTGGTGTTTATTTCTTATTTAAGAAATAATACTCCAGGTAAGATTTTGCATCTTTTCAAATATTTGGCAACTTAAATTGAATTTGGGGGGATATTCTAAAATTTTATGCGTACAGGATACACTTTGATATCTAACATATTGCCAAAATAGAAAATGTGATTTGATTGCAATTATTTCAAAATCTTTACCAGATTATCCCAGAAGAGGTTCAAACAATTGGTAGAGAGATTGCTGCAATTTATTTCTTTGCGCCTGTTTCCTGCAAAGCCTGAAGAATTTCCACCTATAACAAAATGTTCCTGGTGGATCCCATCAGCATCCAAAGTGTTGGCTTTACTTAGTAGGTTTTATTACTCTATCTTCTCTTTTGTTAAATATTAGGGACATTTCTATAAGGATCTCAAAGTACTGTAGGGGCTTTCTTAAATTTTAAAACCTTCCTTTGAAGTGAAGAGTTGTAATTTATTTCCTGTTTTGATAATGGACTTCATATTTAAAGTATAAGCATGAAAAAGCTTTATGCACTTTTTTGGGCAGTATTCTGTGTTCTGGCTATCTGCTGCATGTGACCTGCTAAGTAGAGACCCCTAAGAAAGCAGGAACTTGGGTTGATTCCCGAGAACTCCGAGGAGAGAACACACTGAGGGAAAGTAGTGTGAGGCGGTGCTCACCTGTGCACTACCTTTACTGTACTCTTCTAATCCCCACCGCAAGTTTCTTATAAAAGCAAGATGATTGGCTGCATCTGAACCACAATTTTTTTTAAGATTTTATTTATTTATTTGAGAGAGAGAGAGAGAACGAGCACGAGCAGGGGAAAGGGCAGAGGGAGAAGCAGGCTCCCCACTATGCAGAGAGCCCAGGTTGTGGGCTGGATCCCGGGACTCTGAGATCATGACCTGAGCCAAAGGCAGACACTTAACCTACTGAGCCACCCGGCGCCCCTGAACAACAATTTTAAAACTAGTTTTTTAATTTGCCGCTACAGTTGCTTAAAATAAGAATTTCTAGATAAAGCCTATCTGGTGAACATTAAAATGTTCTTGTTAGAATGAATCAATGTACATGTTAAAAAAGATCATTGTTAGAATTTATCTTTACAGATACTGCAAACAGTTTGGTTCATCCTCCCCTTATTCCTTATACTGATTTCTATAATTCAACATTGGATCATATTGATCTCATGGAAGAATACCACACCTGGCAGAGCTTTGGAAACTCTCACAGGTACAATCAGAAGCTCATTTTGATTATTTACCTAAATGAAATACTATTCAAAATAATGACTGGATGTTAAGTTTGTATAAATAAATTTAAGTATGCACATAACTTTATATATAAACTTACAGTTTAGATAGCCAGCCCTGAAACATCATTATATTTCTTAAAGCATTTTCTTTTTCTTACATTTTGAATTTATGTACGTGTTAATTTGGTTTCAGTTTGATTAACAACATCTTTTTTAGTAGGGAAAAGTTCTATCTTAGTATGCAAGTTTCTTTTATCTTCTTCTTCTATATGCTACCATCCAGTACAGGGGTCACAAACTTTCTCTGTGAAGTACTAGATGGTAAATATTTTGGCTCTTTGGACCATACGAACTCTAGTATACCACTGTAACACAAAACAACGTTAGAAAATATGTAAATAAACAAGTGTGTCTGTGTCCCAGAAAACTCTCTGTCACAGGTGGTAGACCATATTTGTCCCCTGGGCCAGAGTTTGCTAATGCCTATTCTAACACAGTGATTATACACACGCGCACATACACACGTACAGTTCTCTCCTTTTCTCCTTCATCCTGTCCCTTACACACAATAGAAAAAGAATGGGAGTTACAGCGAAAGGCCTTCACCACAAATTATTTATTACAATAGTGTAATAGGTTTTCAAAAAGCTTGACCAAATTCTTTAATATACTGTACCTATATCCACACTCATAGTTTGGATTAAACCAGCATGACTAACCCAAACGTAATTTATTCCCAGACCATGTGATTTCTTGGAGAGTGTGTCTATTCTAAAGGAGACTTAAGAGATAGGGTAGGGATATAAGTAATCTCAGAACCCCAGATTAGTTTATAAATTGGTTCAATCTGCCAGGGACCCTTTCTATCAGAATTGGCCAAAACCATAGACTGGCCTTCTGGACGTAACTCAGTCTGCTTCTGAACTCTCAGAACTAAACAAGAATTGTTTCTGGGACTTTGTTTTGTCCGATGGATATTTTCTTGAGAAAGTATTTATTTTACAAAGACACTTTTTTCTCCAACTTTAATATAATTGTAATGTTGTAGACAAAACCGCAAAACAACTCCAAGAGTTACTGTGCATATTTCAGTGACATCTTTTAATACAGAGCTCTTCTAACCACCGTGCCACAGCTCTGGTGTACCGAGAAGGACTTTCAGAGGAGTGTTGAAAGGCTCCTATGAGCCTTTCAGTTTGGGGGAAGCCAGCCTGGACCTAGAGGGGGACCTGGAGCCTGAGGGCAAGTCACATCTGGCGATGAGCAGCCACATCTGTTTATTTCGGTGTGTCACACACATAGTATTATGTGCATGACAAGGGAAGGGTTGAGCCATGCCATTTTGAAATACGTAATAAGACCATAATATATATAGATATAGATAGATAGATTGCATTTCCAAATTTTTAGTTAGCACTTAGTGATTCAAAACTATTACACATTAATACTGAACAACTTTTATTAACGGTTGCATTCAGGAGAAAGCAGTTTTATTTGTGGTTTGCACTAGGGCAATCTCCTTTTTCCTCATCATGCCTTCTTTGCACCCAGTGCTTGACTATACTTGGATGGATTCCAGCTATAACTGATGGATTCACTGCAACCACTTCTGATGGAGTCTGGCTCCTGAAGTGTCACTGTCACCTACTAGTTCCCCGTAAATGCATTTCTCTCTGGGTAGTTTGTGGTTTTTTTATGTAACACAGGATCAGCTCTGAAGGGAGGAAGTTAGTTATTTTCTTGACCTTTTATCATAATGTCCTGTCTTTACAAATACATACCATTTCATACTACTAACCATTAAACATAATGCCAGCAGCAACATACTTTTATTTTATTGATCTTAAATTTATTACTTAGCTTTTTACTACAGTAGTTATTGCTAGATTTCCTTATTTCTGAAGCTTGCACATGAGAAATATCCATGTAATAATGGATTTTTATAGTAATTTCTGCACATGAACTTTCTGTTCTAATCCTCCTTCATGAGCACTTCTGCCTCCGGGTTCTGGTGTCGGCCACATTTTCACAGGTAATGGTCTACAGGCGACTGTACATAAACGGAAATGATTTGTGTGAACCATATAAGTGGTTAGTACATTTCTGAATGTTAGATGTAGCTTCCTCTAGAGAATGAACACACAGCACGTCTAGTAATGATACGGACTTCACAAGGCTGTGGGGATTAAAAGAAATGATGCACATAAAATCATTTTGTAAATGGTAAAACACAATACAAAAGTGATGTTTTATATTGTTAGGAGGGGTACCTTAGATATTCCCTTAGTATAATTTTGCTAAAAATGCACCATTTTGCTTTTTCTGTTTTCACTTGTTGAGCAGGTTTTCCTTCTGTCAGTACCCATTCGTTATTTCTATAGCTGCAAAAAAAATCATTATTCAAAGAGACTCAGAACAACAGATGATAAGCATCGCAAGGGTAAGCCAGCTACAAAAACATGTTTATGCTGACTATAATCAATATAGTAAATAATTTAATAAATAAATCAAATGTCTTGTGAATTGTTCTAGCCTAATCAGGAAATGTTAAAAGTAAAATTCATTTTATAACTCCCTCCAAAAGTGTTTAAACCTGTTCACGATATAGGAAAGAAATGCCCCTCATCAAGTTCTCATTATATTATAAATAGAGCAGGAAGATGAAATACCTCTCACAGACCAAAGTACTGGGAACGTGTTGGGCATCATTCTGTGGATACCATATTCCAGCTCCACGGTAACCGGCAGAGCACTGGGGAAGCCTACAGTGAGGGCAAGGGGTGTCCTTAAGAGCACACCAGTCAGACCACAGCAGCGTGTTCTAGGTTTTAAGAAAATCAAATAGGAACAACCCAAAAATTAGGAGATATACAACCTTGGGAAACCAAGAAATATGTCCCAAAAAAGTGAAAGATGTTTTATGGATTCTTAAGAAGCCAAAGGGCATGGAGACCCATAGAAACTGGGGTATCAGTCAGACTGGCTGTAGGCAGAACATGCAGCAGGATGAAGTTTATCTCTGGGCCTGTCTTTATCCCCTCTGCCGCCCCCAGCCCTTGTGTCTCAGCACAGCTCAGTAAAATTACCTATGTTTTCTAAGAGATACAGACCGAGTGAGCAGTTTTTCTTTTATTAGAGGGCTAGACTGTACATTTCAGTGCTCATATATTTTGAGTATCTGCTTTCGGGACACTCAATACTTTAAAGAGGGAAGGTTGGCAGTAGTCTTAAAGAGATCCTCAGAGTAAAAAGAAATGATTTCCATGTCTTGTCCAAGAATATAAAAACATTCCTAAAGTATAAATTATAATACTTTAAAATGCTTTAAAAAATAAGAAATGCTTATTCTTCAGTAATTCAGTTCCCAGAAGGTGAGTATTTTTTTCTATCACAGAGCAGGACAAAAGATTTGAGTGACTGGTGACATCCCAGAGTCAGCTTACACTGACTATGAGAATATTAGAAGAAACGTTATTACCTGTGTGTACCAAGGGAGTTCCAAAGCCACTCTACCCCCCCGAAAAGTAAATTTAAACAGGTATATTTGGCATCAGAATTATTACTTAATCTCGGGTAGATACTGGCTCAAAGATTAGTCTATATTGGCATTTTGGCAGTTTCTCTTAGCTGCATTTGTGCAATTTCATGTGCCTTTTTAGCACTTTTTTACTCTGGGCTATAATTTTTTATATTTGTAAAAAAAAAAATATGAAGAGCTAGAAGTTTATCTCAGTTCCTCTGAGCAGTTTTCTGCCATGTCACTCACACTTAAAACAGCAAATATCTTCTTTAATGAAATTTTCTTCTAATTAAAAGGAGAGTGACAGCTGTAGACTCTGTCACAGGCTGTCTTTCACAGAGCATAGACACAAATGAGTAGAGATTGAAGAGTTAAGTGCCATTATCTGTTCTTATGGGTGTTGCCCAATATTTTAACTTGTAAATTGCCACACCACTTGGAATTAATGGCTGGTCATAATTTTGACACAAGAACAGAGAGCCTTACGGGTAGTTAATGTAAACAAGAGCTTATATGGTATCTGAAGTTGCAAAAGAGATTCCCCAACCTAAAAATAACTTCCTCATCAGACTGGATCTAAATTCTACCTTTTAGGGATTATTTCTTTCATTCGAAGCATTTTCTATTAAATATTCCTGATGGGAGGAGTAGCCATTAAGCCTTGTCTAACATTAGCATCTTAGTATAAATTCGTTTGTTGGATATTTCCAGTGTGGCTTTCCAGGAGCTAGACTATGAATACAACGTAGGAAAGGGTAGAACAGTAGGTCCGTGACATAGGATACTATCCCAGAAATATAGACCAGTTTGAGCATCAGAGAGAGGACCCAGAGAAGAAGAAAAAACAAAAAACAAAGAACAAAACTGCAAAAACTATTAAAAGCCTTTAAGAACTGAAAATTAGAGAAATGAAGTGCTCTGAATTAGAGTGTTTTATTGTAGTAATCTACAAAATCATGGACATAGCCTTATACGGATTTGTAATATTAAAATTTTATCTAGTAAAGCACTTTGCTGCATTATTTAAAATGTCTGAAATGTCATCTCTAGTCTACAATAATTTTTCTTTGCTACCAAAGAAGATGAAGTAGTCTGATAAAAATTATTAAATTAAATTACATAAGTTGGAATAAATTATACAAGCATGTAGACTTCCTATGATATTTCTAATATGTGTTTTTAATATTTTTTACATACTCATCACTTATATTTTGAAAAACCATAGATTTTTAAAATTAACCACATTTCCATTACCTAGACATTTCCATTACCCAAACATAACATACCCAAACTATTAATATTTTAGTAAATTTTCTTTTGCTATTTCTTCTCTATATTATCTTTAAAAGGCAACAGAGTTGAAACAATTTTATATACATACTTTTGTTCCCTGCTTTTTTCACTTGTACCTTTCTTAAATATTTTCCATGTTATTTACATAATTATAACCATCCATTTTAAGAGTTGTATTATATTCCATTAGATAGATATGTATATTATATATTTCTAAAGTTTTGCTTTTATAGCTAGTGCTATGATGAACATCTCACTGTATATTTTTTGTGTTTAGAATTCCCAGAAGTGGAATTATTGGGACAAAGGGTATGAACATTGTTAATGTTTCTAAATGTTGACAAATTACTTTCTAAAAGTAGACTAACTGTGCTTTTCCAGTAAATGCAATATCTAAAAAGCTTAAGCCAGGTTTCCAATCAGTAGTATATACCTCGTTTCAAGTGTTCCCACTTTATATTTATACTTATTAAACAAAAAGCCTTGCTATTTGAGAGATGAGTCATATGGAAACTGTAATGCAACTTTCTTTACTATAGAAGGTGAATTATTTTTGGTCCTCCATTTTGGACCCCCTTTGGTTACCATTGCTTCAAAATGAAAAGATACATATAATAAGTATATAATAATAATAATTTGCGTAATTGAGTTTATGAAAATATTTATACGAGAGATGGCATAGAGAAGGATATAAATGATTTTTACTATATATAATGATTTTAAATGTTTTAATTGAAATTAAAATAAAAGTATAAATATAAGTAAAAGTAAAAATGTTTGCTTTCTTTTTTAAATAGCAAAGTCTGGTGGATAAAGTATCTCGAAGACAGAGACCTGATATGAACATGTTATTTCTAAATATGAAAGTAAGACGGACACATCTGGTTAGTGATTCGCTTGATGAGGTATAGATCATTTATTCGAAAATGGTACTGATTGATTAAACCTTTAAATAAATTCTACAGTATGGTGTATTACTAAAGTCTTAGTAATCTGTTTTTCATTTTCGTATGCCAGTAAGTGTACTTCCTTATACTCTGGTACCATTGTTAAAATCAGCTGTGTATTCACAATTAAGCCTTATGTTCATTATTTATATGTTTATTAATGATTTGTTATTAACTCCCCAGAAAAGGATTTTATGTAGAACACTTAAATGAGCATTTTTGTGTTTCTGAATATGTAACTTAGATTCTGGACCCACCTTTGTTACTTGTTGGGTATGTAACGAGTCATTTTAACTTCTCCGGGCCTGAGATTACTCATCTTTAAAATTAGGGGTCTGACCTCCAGGGGATATGAATGTACTCAGGCCCAAACGTACTTTGGTTGAAAATCAGGAAGGAAAATTAAAGAAAAGGAAATTAAATATTTTATGATATAACCTGCTAAATTAAAATCTTGGAGGCAACATGATACCAGGAGACTTTGGGCACCTCTAATTCTCTCTTGATCTCTACAACAAACATAATAATGCTTAATTCACATAGTAACTGACAAATTATTGGATGAATGGATGGAGTGTGTTTTGTGGCATTATAAATAAAAATAAAGATTGCCTAATGCATTTCCCGGAATGAAAAAGTTAATTTCCTTTTTATTGCCCTTTGTCCGTCTCTACCATATAATTTTTTCAAATAGTTAACCCGGAAAAGAGCAGACTTAAAAAAGAAGCTGAAAGTTACATTTGTAGGAGAAGCTGGTTTGGACATGGGTGGCTTGACTAAAGAATGGTTCCTTCTTCTAATTCGCCAAATTTTTCATCCAGATTATGGTGAGTATTCAATTTTTATGAACAGTGTTTCTTCATAATTGTAAGATTAAGTAGGCACTCTTATTCTTAACCTACGCTATGAGTTTATAGATTTTTTTGTCCACCATATATGTTGAATAATTTAAGGATCGTTACTTCCTATTTTAAAAGTGAGCAAACTGATGATTGAAATGTTGATTATCTTACTGGGAATCCTACACAATAAAGACTGAAAGTATCTATTTGTAAGACAGCATTCCCATCTTTCCTGAATAAACCAAATGCATGAAAATTTGTCATTGAAATGTCATTGAACATGCAAAACTTAAAAACAAGACTATATCTTTCTCTACACTAATATTTGAACCCTCTTTCATTAGATTTTGAGCCATTTTGATAAATAAGAATTCATTAATTTTAAAGACAAAAGTAACCTTTGAAATTTAAATTTTATCTTATTTAGAGAAAAACCTATGTAATCCTTAGTGTCTATAAAAGATTTTTCTTCAAAGAGAGTTTTAAGTATTTTTCTTGCTCTTATTTTGTATATAGGTATATGTAACCTCTTTCTGGCAATGGAAAATAGAGTTGACGTGGATAAATTAAAATCTCCAGATAATCCTCAAAATTAATTTTGATCATAACTTATAAAACTATCATTTTTATAAAAGAAAATCAGCTGATTTAGTTTTCTCTTTTTAACTCATTTATACCATTGGTTCAGGATGCCAATAAATAGTAAAATGCTCTTACACATCATTGTTCACATATTTTATATATTTTAACATGAAAGATGGTTTGTAATGGAACTATTGCAAAAATGTCTTATTTCTAATAGATGAGATATTATGTACATTTTTAGTACTTTGATTTTTTTAATCAGTCATGTTAATGAAATTATGTTTCTTTTTTTTCAGGCATGTTTACATATCACAAGGATTCACACTGCCATTGGTTTAGCAGTTTTAAATGTGATAACTATTCTGAATTCCGATTGGTTGGAATTGTATCCTTTAAACGTTCCACTAGGAGGTGCTAGTACACTAGAGATTTTAAATTTTATCTGAATTTTGGAAAGCTGTTCATATTAAGCCTTTTATTCAGATTTAACAATCTTGTCAAATTTACTAATAGATTTTCAATTATTTGCAGTGTCACAGCTATGTAATGTCACCAGATTTAATTAATTGAAGGGAATTACGAATTTCTTATATTTTTCTCTGAAAATATCTCAAAAGTTATTTCCTATTTCACATATTATCTGAATTATCAGAAAATTAAGACATTTTTAAAATTAAAGTATCTTCTCCATTCGTGATGAACTATTTTTCTGTTCTTTTACTTTGTGCTTATTTTGCTTAGTTTAATAAATTGAAATTGTGGAAATTAAATCTAGCTCTTTAAAATGCCCTTAAATCTGGAAACTTCCATAAAAATTAAAAACTGAATGTAATGGGAATATTTAAAGTATATGGCATTATTCTGTAGTGTTTTTTAAATTATATAAATCCCTGTGCCATCTTCTGATTCCTATCAGGTTGTAGTGGAGAGTACATTCCTGCATCGGGTAGGAGATTGGAAAAGATACCTGCCACATTAACTTTTTTAATTCTAAGAAATATAATTGTGGAAGAAAGGAGGGAATAGTAAATAAGTGAGCAAGCACTGGAGATACGTAGGTTGTTAAAGGAGGGGAAAATGTCCAGCTTTAAGAAGTTTACCACCCACCTGGGTGGCTCAGTGGGTTAAAGCCTCTGCCTTCGGCTCAGGTCATCATCTCAGGGTCGTGGGATCGAGCCCCACATAGGGCTCTCTGCTCAGCGGGGAGCCTGCTTCCCCCCCGCCCCCGCCTGCCTCTCTGCCTACCTGTGATCTTTCTCTCTCTCTGTCAAAAAAAAAAAAAAAAAAAAAACCTTAAAAAAAAAAGTTTACCATCTAGCTGGGCAAATGACCACCAGTTCAAGGTCCTCAGTTCTCAGAGACTCATGACTCTTTGACATTAAGTACTAAGGAGTTCTGAAAAGGAAAAAAGTCAGTGTAGTCTTCCCAGAGAAGGTAGAGCTTTAGAAATGGAACCATTCTATCTAATTAGCACAGGGCTGGAGAGAGTAGGACAGACTGGGAGAATGGCTAAAAACCAGGCTGCATTGTTCTGGGCTTGGTACAGAGCAGTGTGCAGGCCCCTTGATTGAAACAAGTAGGCACCCTGGGACTTAGAGAGGACACCTTCAGCAAAGGAATCAGGAGTGATCTTAGGGCTTGGAATGTTCAGTTGCATTTGTTGGAATAAATCCTAAGGAACGTATATTAAAATTGAGAAAGTAGATGGAAGAAAAGTTAGCAGGGAGAAAATGACACATTAAGATGGTAAACCTAATTTGAAATTGTATATATGTCATCATGTCCAAAGGTCCAAAGCACCAAGTTCCACAATATGGAGTGCTCATCAATTCTTAAACGTCTGTTTTTATAGTGTTATCTATAGGAATCGTTGGTCGAATGTTTCAGTTTCATTGAAGGCCTGAGTCACCAGTATTTCTCACTACACTGCGAGCTATTTGAATTCCTGATATACATTTGTCATACTTTACATTCTTATCGCAGCTTAGATTTGGATGATATTTTGACTTTCTATTATTTATAATGCAATATTAAATCTTACTTAGCTTAAATCACATTTTTAGAATGGTGTAAACTTATAAAATCATAAGTTTACTAATTGGCCTCCTTTGCGGTAGGCATTAGTTCCTATTCAATCATTACCCGAAAGAGCAAGCACTTTAAGCATATTTTACATATGCTGCGTATTTCAAGTTAATTAAATCTAAAATTAAATGATTATAACCACTACGATTTCATTATTATGTGTATTTATCTCGCATGCACACTCACAAAAAAACTATAAAAAGTAAGATTGATGCCTAAAAATCATGATAATACATAGGAAAAACTGGACATGGTAATGGATTATGATCATGTAAGTAGGTGATAGATCTATCAAAGGTGAGAAATAAAAATTGAGAACACACATTCTGTATTGAGAAAATATAGTTAGTTCTGTATATATTTTCACTTTAAGTTTCAGGACCAAAGATTTGTTGTTCTAGTGGTTCGGCCAGCATTGTGTTCCTAATACTTCAGTTTTAACTATACTAAGGCTTTGGAGTTTACAAGAAATGTTATAGTGAAACCTGTAATAATAATTATAAAATGTTTTAAAGATTGCATGAAGAGTCATAATAATTTTTAAAACTAGAATTGATTTTACCAAAAGGGGCATTGAAAGAGGGTTTTCAAAATCTACCCTGTTTGTACCACCAGATGCCTCAGTGGTCCAGCAGAATTCCCCCATCCCCATCTCGTCCTTGCTTCAACTAGCACAGGCTGACTTAGCGTGAGATGAAACCTTGCAGTCTGCATATGAAACTGCGCTGTGCCAAATCTTATGGGCCTGCTTCCTCATCTGCTAAAAACCTGCCCTTAGGGTTATAATTTTTTTTTAATTTTTAGTGAAAAATGCTTAGAACTTGTCACTGTGGTAGAGGATCATAAATGATAACCATCGTAGTGCTATGGTCACTGTCATTGTTGCTATTATCACAAGTATGGAAGCATATTAAATCTCCTTTTCAGTATCTCTCCCTTGAATACGCTACTCAGTCTCTGTTGATTTACCTATAAAATAGTATATCTATTCCTTAAATGACTATTAACTTTCATTCTGCGTTGGCAAATTGAAATACTCGTTGTCTTCCAATTTTTAAAAATAATTTTCAGTAATTTATCCAGCCCATATGTTTAGATTTCCTTTTGAGCCTATAAAATTAATGACTTTCTTAATAACTTGATATAATAATCTTTATTTCACAGCTGAAATATGACATTTAAAGCCCCTCTTTCAGCAAATAGATGAGTCACATTCTGCCATATAAGTAATAAATAAAATATAATTGGGCAGGGTTTATATATGTAACATCTGTAGCTTTTAACCTCAACACTTCGTGTACACTCCAAGTAATAAAGACCTTTCAAGTATCTCCGTAGGAGAGTAATTGTCTTGTTAGCCTATCAATACCATGTGTATACGTGTGTGTGTGTGTCCATGTCCATATATTTATTCAGTTCAGCTCTCTTTATATAGTCTGTAGTTTTAGAATAGTTAAAATGATCACCAGAATTAGTAGTGTGTTCTCCATTGAGTTCTGAATAAATTGCTGCTACTACTTATAAAATCACCAGCATCATTTAAATTTAGAATAAATTTAGAAAATGTTTTCTTGTATGTCAAATAATTTATGAAATGTCTGAAATTGCTGTCTGTTGTGATCTTAGATAAATTTTTCCAGAGAAATCATCAAATACTATCAACCAACCCCTGCCCTTTTCACATGACTTTTGGTAATCAAGGAATTACATTATGTAAAATAAAGGGAAAATAAAAGGAAGTATGTGGGATTAATTAAAGTCAGTGTTAGATCTGAAAGAAGTATGCAAGAAATAGACTGATGCATAATTCAAAACTCATTTGTTGTCATGGATTTTATGTTAATGCTTAACATTCAGTATGCATAGCTTATGGGACTAGCTGTTTATAACAGCATTACCTTGGATATTCGTTTCCCCCCCTGCTGTTACAAGAAATTATTGAGCCCTCCCATCATTCCTAGTGATCAAAATATACCAGTAGGCATCTGCAGTGTGACCACTGACGACTTGTGTCAAATTATGCCTGTAAGTATGAAGTTATTAGCATCTTACTCCTTAATGCTAAATCATCTCTCTTCCACCTGAAGTCTTTCTCCTCCTAATGCTATACTTGTTTTTAAATATAGTTTTTCTCTACCTGTGTAACCCATCTCCTTTTTCATGTAGCTTTCTCCTTCCTCATAGAGAGATAACACCCACTTTGCTGCCCTCCTAAGCTCTTACAGCATAGCAGAACAAACTTTGAAGGAGAGAGAAACAGATTAGAATCCAGGCTCTTCCACTTACTAGCTCTGTGAACTTGGCTAAATTGTTTAACCTTCCTGAGCTCTAGTTTCCTTATGTGATCAATGGAATAGCAAAACTTATATACGGGGCAATTAAATGAGGTAATAAAGCCCTTAGTACTTGATTACATCTGTGGATTCTTATTACGATGATACTGTGCAATATCAGTAACGGTGTCTGCAAAAACATCTCTAAAATAAATGCAACAAATGAATTTCATGGTACTGTCTCTCATAACATTCTTCCCTTCAAAAATTAGATTGCTCATAATCAAATATAATCAAAGATTAAAATTTAGTAGAGGAGTGGATACTATACATATCCTTCTGACAATCCCCTAAAATAACATTATTTTTTACAGCTGAGTTTTGATAACTGTTGGTCAGCAGGAAATTCTTGGTAATATCTCTAGCAAATAGCCTAGTAGGGTTGGTGCCTTCCTGTGGAAGTTGAGAAATCTCTCTAGAACATATTTGGTTAGAAAACTCTTCTTCATACTCCCCAGGGGTTTGATATCAGACACATTTTTTGAAGTTGGTTTAGGATATTTTCAATTAAGGGCATAAATCCACATTTTTATAAGACTTAATAGTGGGGTGCCTGGGCGGCTCAGTCAGTTGGGCATCCGGCCCTTGATTTTGGCTCAGGTCATGATCTCAGGGTCATGAGACCAAGTGGGGCTCTGCGCTGGGTGTGGAACCAGTTTAAGATTCTCTCTTTCCCTCTGCCTACACCCTTCCCCCTGCCCCCCCACCCCCGCTGGAGCATGCACACTCTCAAAAACAAACAAACAAAACAAAAATGACTTAATAGTTAAAAAAATAGTATGATATGAGAGTGCACAAGTTAATAGAGCAGGCTCTGATTAAGAAACTGAAAGTTCAGGGCATCTGGGTGGCTCAGTCTGCTAAGCATTGGTCAGGTCACAATCCCAGGATCCTGGGATTGCCCTGCAGTCGGGCTCCCTGCTCGGTGGGGAGACTGCTTCTCCCTTTCCCACTGTCCCCTGGCTCATGCTCTCACTCTCTCTCTATCTCAAATAAATAAATAAAATCTTAAAAAAACAACAACAACATAGTTCTCCCTTCTGTAGTCTTATATCTGCAACACACTAGTTATGACTCTGGATTAGTCACTTAATTTTCTTACCTGTAAAATGTTAGGAATACACTAATCTCTGAGTTACCATCTTATTTTAGATTTTTGTAATTTTTTAATTGCACATATTAAATTTCTGTCAAATTTTTTACCAATTTTCTAATTTTGTTACTGGTTTTTGCCAATAAATTGCCTAATTTTATGATTAAAACTATTCAATTTTGGCTCATTTAGAGCCAGCTTTTTTTTTTAGCTAATAATGGATATCTTATGAATGACTATACTGAAATACTGTTTTATATTATGGAGCTGAAGATTTCACTGTGCTAATTTCATATTCTTATGTTGGCCCTTTAATAATGAATCAAGATTCCTACAGTGTGGTGCTAATAAATGCAGTAATAAATGCAGTAATAT
Source organism: Potos flavus (assembly GCA_028534135.1). Lineage (NCBI taxonomy): Eukaryota > Metazoa > Chordata > Mammalia > Carnivora > Procyonidae > Potos > Potos flavus. The sequence goes on along the minus strand of CM052894.1, from coordinate 31,285,471 downwards.
TCCACTGTTTCCTTAGACAAACCACTGGGATTGTCTTGCGGCAACAATAAGAAATCTTCCCAACCGTAGCTTTGTGAAAATTACACTTGAGGGTTTTAGATGAGAACAGAGGAGACTCGAGCATATCCTTGAAGCAGCAACTATGATATATCTCTTCTGCTTAAGTCATTCCCAAATATGTTGTATTAAATAAGACCAGGCAGGGTACTCAAATGCTGTGTAAAAACAGTATTCAGCATATTCACACACTATCTATAATTACAGGTTTACAAAATCATAAAAAGTTTATACGGGTAATTAATAGTATTTTAGAATTAGTATATTACAGTTAAGAGTCTAAGATTGACAGTATAGGTAAACAAAAAAAGAATCTTAACAAAAATAGGGGTTTGAAAATACAAAGTCTGGAAATAAAGGGCCTATAGTCCCAAATAAAACAGATCTGAATATATAACTTCAGAACCTACTGACTTTGTATTTTGTCATTAAAAATTTCATCTCTGAAAGATGATGTAAGTCCTTTTCCCTGGGTTCACCTGGTAGTCTGTGGCATTCTTAAAAATTGCAAACTCCCAATTATAATTTTCAGCATTCATGATTTTTATTAATAATTGAAGCAGATGATGACAGTCATACCAAATCTATGCCAGCCTAGATTTGTATAAAAATTTCTGGGTTTAACAGAACAAAAAATTTATTATGTATTAAATCTGTAAGTATATAATTATGTAACATTCTATGGCTGTTTACCTTTTCCTCTAATAATTTAAAATAAATTAAAACTTTAATTTTTTCATAAAACCTGAAAAATATTTTTAAATATTGAGTCAGTTTTTCTGTTTGTAAATCTTTGTTCATGGATAACATGAGTTATAGGAAAATACTTCTTCCGCTGTTTCCAACTTTTTGGGGGGAGAGAAGGGCACTGTAACTGAAACGTAGAAACCACTTAACACGTATGAACTGTGTGTTTTTATATTTAAAAGATAAATCCTAAGACAACACATTTTTAAAGAATATACGTAAAAAAATACTATGAATTCATAAATAATAATGTTGCCGATAGCAGTGAATTATGACGGAGACTGTGCTCTTCTCTCGTGCATAAGAATAGATCCCAGAGTTATGCCTCTGTCATTTGAACTGGATGTTTTCCTCTTACATGACTTTTCCCAATGAGTTTTTCCACGCCTTCCACATGGTAGAAATCATTAACAAACATTTCGTGCCCTGGAAAAATATATCTCAAATAATATCTTTAGTTCAAAATCTGAAAGAGTGTATCTACTCTATCTCACATACGAGTTCACTATAGTAGATCTGCTCAACTATTTGAGAGGTAGTATTATTCGATTAAAAACACAGATAACAGATTTCTTTTTACAGGAGTTGGCTCATGGGTTAAGTGAACTCCTATCCTATGAAGGCAATGTTGAAGAAGATTTCTACTCAACATTCCAGGTACTGTTCAGGACAAGTAGCTTTCTGTTAACCATGTATTTCATATATGAAAAATGCCATTTTATTCAACACCTATCATTAGAAAAGATGAGCAAGGATTAATCAACACACTCCATCCCTTCTCATAAAGGGTCTTAACCTGATAAAGCAGAGATAGTACAGCAGACACGTGTTAATGACCAGTCAAGAAAGTGCCGAAGGAAACTCCCCAGGGTGCAGGTACTCTGCTAGGCACCTGGCACTTCTCCTTGACTCAGCTTCTTCCTCTGAGCTTTTCAGCTTCTAGAAATAAGCCTCTCCTGTAACTTCAGTACAAGAAGCTAGGAGCAGAAACTAGTGGATCAGACCAAAATGGTCTCATTTCCTCTCCCCTAACAGTAATTGGGAGATAGAAGTCAGAGTAATCCACAGAGCTCCGAAGACCTGAGTATTATCTAAACGGCCACACAAGTTGATGAACAGCAGTTAGGTATTCAGCGGTGCTCAACAGAGAGGGTTAAGGCCCTGTAGTTTGTAGATCGAAAAGGTGGGGAGTGGGGGAACCCGTTCTTAAATTTATACAAACCTGTTCATTGAAGCCTATTATTATATTAACCATACCAGTAAATATCTTGTGTTGGAATCTCCCAACAGGTTTTTCAAGAAGAATTTGGAATAATTAAATCCTATAATTTAAAGCCAGGTGGTGATAAAATTCCAGTTACCAATCAAAATAGGAAAGGTAAGTAGACAGCATTTCTTAATTGAAATGCATGGATGTTGACCATTTACTTTTACTGTCTAACGGATGTAAAATTGCTTTCCAGAATATGTGCAGCTTTATATTGACTTTCTTCTCAACAAATCTATCTATAAGCAGTTTGCTGCATTTTATTATGGATTTCATAGTGTGTGTGCTTCAAATGCCCTGATGGTGAGTTTAAAACTAAATTATGCTTTCGGTTAGATTTTGTAATACTCTAATATAGACAGATGAGTCCTTAAATAGATAAGCTTCTAAAATAGGAAATATTTTTTACTTTTTAAAGGTAGAACTAGAAATAAAAATAGTTTTCTCCTTCAGCTTTAATTCTCAAATGGGAGAAAAGACCAGTCAACTCCCTTTTTCTTTCCTTGGGCTCTGTCTTATACTATGTATTTTGGGACTTTAAGAATTTTCCTTAAGATTAGATAAAGAGAACCGCATAGGCTCAAGGGACAAAGCACAGAAAACGGAGTTAGCATATAAGCTGCCCGGCCGAAGCCACAACTCGTGACTAAGGAACATATTTATAACTGTTTCCTGCTGCAACTCTGAGTTACCTTTCACCTGTAGGAAGTAGTTTGTCCTCAGAGTCATGATGGACCGTGGTTGGCTGGACATGCCTTAGCCATGTGAAGGTGGTCAGCTGCCGTTCAGACACCATGCCAGATAAAAGTCGGCAAGAGTCTTCTAAGGAAGCCCTGCTCTCCGCCCCAGTATCTCCGCTCAGTTTTAGTATGAGCGTTTGGAGTGAGGTCTTCCATTTGAGATATTATTGTAGGAGAGAGCTGGTTTTAAGGTAACCTCTGTCCCGTATTTGTTGTTAAAAGCACCGCTGAAAAAGCGCTTTATTGAGCTCTAACTGGGTTTTTTCTGGGACGCACTGCTAGTTGTGGGCGTGGAGGGAGGGAAAATAAGAATTAAATGGCACAGCATGGTCTCTATTCTTAAGTTTTAATCTCTTTAGGTGAGAGACAACTTACGTAGGCGAAAAACCAGTGAACTACACCAGGCCAACTATAACCAAGTACCCAGGCTCTGCAGGGCACCCAGGACGCGTGTTGGGTGTTGGAAGGAGGCTAGAATAGCTAAGAGGGTTTCAAGCAGGCTTGGGGGGCGGGGCCGGGAAGGGTTGTCATTTGAATTCATGCTTAGTCATCTGCTTGTTTTTCTGGCAAACTGCTAATTACTGTTTGCAAAAGGGAGAGCCTAATAGTTTGAGAAGATTTATAAACTTTCAGAAGCAAAAATATCTTAACCTCAGTAGAAAACTAGAAATGGAGATTTTTCAATAAAAATGGCTTGATTTACTATAAAGAAGTCATGTGTTTTGTAATTCGATTCAGTGAAGATAGTTCATTTCATTTTTTTAATCATCACTTTTTATTATCATTTTTGGAAAATAATTCTTGGCAGCTGCTTCGCCCGGAAGAGGTTGAAATTCTGGTGTGTGGAAGCCCCGAGCTGGACATGCACGCTCTGCAGAGAAGCACTCAGTATGACGGCTACGCGAAAACAGACCTGACGATAAGGTCAGAGCATCCTGCGGCTGAGAGTGAGGCTGCCGGAGGGGGAGTGAAGGAGAGTGAGGCTTGTTTGTATAAGTTAGCTGAAATATTGTAGAGTCCCACCCTTATTTTATCTTTAGAAAGTAATGTGAGAATATTAAATATGAAAGCACTTAGCAATCCCCTTGGGAGAAAGCGATATAAATAAGCTTCTACAAAAGTACAGAGATTTTTTAAAATTTATTTTTAGAGAGACATCACGTGAGCTGCGGTGGGGCAGGGGCAGAGAGAGGGGGAGAGAGAATCTTAAGCAGGCTCTACACCCAACACAGAGCCCAACATGGGGCTCGATCTCATGACCCTGAGATCATGACCTGAACTGAAATCAAGAGTCAGATACTCACCCAACTGAGCCACCCGGGTGCCCCAAGATTTTACTCTTTTAAAAAATGACTTTGGTTCTAGAATTTCAGGGATGCTACACTTACAAATAGCATTTTACTAGCACTATGCTGAAAAAAAAAAACCCCAAAAACCTGTAAATTATATGGCTTTTGAGAAAAATGGCTTTTGTACTATCTACTGTTGAACTACTTTTTATAATTCTATAAAGATGTTACTTTTGGGGTGCCTAGGTGGCTCAGTTGGTTAAACGTCTGACTCTTGATCTCAGTTCGGGTATTGATCTCAGGGTCGTGAGCTCAAGCCCCGCATTGGGCTCCATGCTGGGCATGGAGCCTACTTAAAAAAATAGGTTACTTTCATAATAATGTTAGTCAAGAATCTTATTCATATATAGAAGCTTGTCATTCCTTAACTTCACATTAAGGGCTATCATGTATGTTTAAGGGAAGTTTTTTCCTTAGAGCTTACTTTATGATACTTTATTCTGATCTGAAGAATATTTGACAAGACATTTTATATAAATTTTCTTTGGTGTTCTCTAGATATTTTTGGGATGTTGTGCTTGGATTTCCTCTTGATCTTCAAAAGAAGTTGCTACATTTTACTACAGGAAGTGACAGGGTACCTGTAGGAGGAATGGCTGACTTGAACTTTAAAATCTCAAAGAATGAAACTTCCACTAACTGGTAAATTTCCAGATTGTAATTTTATTTTTAATCTGCAAGTTTTGCTAATAATGATATGTTTGGAATTAGAGGATTCTTTTAATCAGAAGTCATTTTTGTAGCAAAAAAATCTTGGGAGTAAATATAACCTAGAAATGAGAGAGTGTATGCATTAACGTTCTCTATTCATTTTTAAGACTTACCAATACTAATAATTCCTTTCTATCAACTTTTTACTTTGCTGAAGTGAACTGCTTTGTAGTCTCTTTTAGAATCTAGCTGGCTTTTAGTAGTACATTGTATAGTATTCATTTTTATTTAAAGGTGTTTCTATTAAAAATATTAAGGTGAGTTTTTTGGCTTGAATTACCATTAGTACAAGAAATCCTCTAATAGTAGTCCTCTTTTTTTTTTTTAATCTAGTGCACTTTGCATATGAAAGTATTAATGATGGCTTTGTTTTCTAATACTATTGATGGGTTAATGCTGATCTACTTGTTTTCCCAAACACCTTGTAATTTCTAAAGCTGATTTGAGCAGATGCTGCTTTTATTAGAATCGGTTTTCCTCTCCCACCCAATATATTCCCTGAGCTTTGTCAGCTCTTCCTTTCATTTTAGACCTGGACTCGGTCCATTCCTTTTACATGGCCACCATCCTGCTGTAGTTGTTTTTTGCCTCACTCCTAACTTATCGAAATAGACTTCTTCCTGGTCTACTTGCTCAGATTCTTCCTTTTTTAATTATTTTATCTTATTAAATTCATTTTCTTTAACACTGCTTTGTTCATGGTATTTCCTTGGGCCATAATAGCTTTACTGCCCTCCTTCAGTGGAGGCTCTAGACTCTAGAGCCTGTCCGATAAAGCTCTACAGTCTTCTCCCCAAGATTACATAGCAGTTTTCCTTTCTTAGCCCATGCTTTAGTCAGCAGGCTATTTTGCTATTCCTTAGACACATTTTGTCCTTTCCTTTTTTCATACTTTTTTTTTTTTTTTAAAGATTTTATTTATTTATTTGACAGAGAGAGAGAGCGCGGTCACAAGTAAGCAGAGAGGCAGGCAGAGAGAGAGGGGGAAGCAGGCTCCCTGCTGAGCAGAGTCCGATGCGGGGCTCGATCCCAGGACCCTGAGATCATGACCTGAGCCGAAGGCAGAGGCTTTAACCCACTGAGCCACCCAGGCGCCCCTCCTTTTTTCATACTTTTAAGTGGTTCTCTTAATACATGACATTCACTTGGGGTCTTCCTACCCAAGAAAGTTCTACCCCTCCTTAAAGACCCGGTTTCACATCAACTTCCTCAGTAAAGCCAAAAATCATCATTCCTTTGATGCACTCCTCAAATAGTTTATAGAAATCCTATGCCACTTAGCATCTTGCACCTTTATCTTAGTCATTTAGCCCCTCAAGGCAGAGGCCATGCCTAATACACCTTTGTATTCTTCAAGTAGCCGCACACATATTAAGTGCACAATTAATGTTTATTGAATGAATATTTCAGTCAACATCAACATTATATTAAAATACAAAACAAATATTTATTATATACGTGTGTATATATGTATAAAATTAAGAAATGTCTAAATAATATTTATGATTACAGACCAATGAAAAAAAAATTCAAAAGAAGCTTTTCTGGAGGGGCGCCTGGGTGGCTCAGTCAGTTAGGCGACTGCTGTCGGCTCTGGTCATGATCCCCGCGTCCTGGGATCGAGCCTGCATTGGGCTCCCTGCTCAGTGGAGAGCCTGCTTCTCCCTCTGCCTCTGCTGCTCCTTCTGCTTCTGTCTCTCAAATAAATAAATACAATCTTTTAAAAAAAGAAGAAGTTTTTTTTTTTAAGGTTATAGACTTATTTACTTAACAGAAATTAATTTTTCAAAATATTGACTAACAAAAACATTTGTCAATTTAAAAAGAGTAACCTGGGGAGTGCCTGAATGGCTCAGTCAGTTAAACGCCCAACTCTTGATTTTGGCTCAGGTCTTGATCTTAGTGTCATGAATTCAAGGCCCACATTGGGCTCCACACCCAACATAGAGCCTACCTTAAAAATAAATAAATAAATAAATAAACAAACAAATAAATAAATAAACGTGAGTGATGTAATTTAACACAAAAGTGATATTACACCTAAACTTTTCCTGTTGTTATTTCAGGGATTATTTTGTAAGCACCCATGATTTAGGCATGAATCTTCCACAACTCTAGGATTTGCAGGACATTCACATAGATTAAATATAGTTGTCCATCAAAGATGTATACATCACCATTGTAGATCCACTAGATTTTTGTTAAATAAGAATATTAAAGTTTTACATGGTAACAGTATTGGTGTGAGGTCAGACTGATCTGGGTTTGATTATTGGGTCTACAACTTTAGGAGCTCTATAGTGTCGAACAGATTACTTAACCTGTCTGTTCCCATGTTTAGTTTCCCTCATCAGTAAAATGAGGATAACAAAAACCATTTCTTAGGTTGCTTTGAGGCTTAAATGAAACACTGCATATAAAAAAGCACTTCACACAATGCTGGTCATAGACCAAACACTCAATAAATGCAAACTGATTATGACAATTTTAAGTCTTTTCATCCTACAAACTTCTTTTTTCTTTTGAAAATGTTACTCCTTTTCTCTGGCGCATTCCCTGGTTTTGTTTGTTTGTTTGTTTTCCACTGACTTCTCTGATGGCCGTTCTGATGCTGTGAAGATCATAAAGTCTGAAGGAAGGGCCTAGGAAAAAGTTAGCAAGTCTAGAGTGAAGATAAACAGTGTCATGAGGGCCAGGACCCGGGGTGGTCCAAAAGATTCAGAGGTTCGATGCCGCATTTGCCTGAGGGCAGCGGCACTGAAAGCATGGGCATCAGGTATCCAAGAATGTCCTTTTTATTATTTTTGGATAGTCAAGACTGAAATAATAATAACAGTTGTATTATCCACTATTCTGCTGGCCGTTTTATGCACATAGCTCTTTAAATCTTCTAAACAACCCACTTGGATAGTTTACCCTGTCATAGTAACAAGGACACTGAGATGTGGAGTCATGAAGCCACCGGGACAAGATCTCACGGCCAGTAAGTCAGGGAGCCAGCATTCAAATTCAGATCTGCCTCCACAGTAATGCCTCTAGGATGCAAGTTTCGCAAGAGCCCAGGAACACTGACCGTCTGGTCTGTAAACCCAGCCCCCGTGTCTAGAACAACGGTGCCGATACATAGTAGGAGCTCTGTAAGTGTCCGCTCAGTGAAGGAATTAATGAGTCACCTCTTGGCGTAGCGAGCTGGATTTGAATTGGCCGTATTTGATGGTAGCTTAGTGCTTAACCTGTATGTGTTTTGAGACTTAGTATCTCTAAAAAAAATTTTTTTCCCTAGGTTGCCTGTGGCCCACACCTGCTTCAATCAACTTTGCCTTCCCCCCTATAAGAGCAAAAAGGACCTAAAACAGAAATTGATCATTGGAATTTCAAATTCAGAAGGTTTTGGACTTGAGTAACCTAGAAGACTTGAAATATATTTTATATGTAGCATTCACTTCCCTCTTATTGTGCCTTTAATCTTTTCATGTTTCTGTCTCACAACACCTTGACAAAGCTCACCAACTTTAAGATATTGATTTTTTTAAAATCAAATATGAAATATGTTCAGTGGGGGAGGCATGATTTTCTAAAAACACAGAAATTGCTTGAATGAGGAAAAAACCAGATGGCAGAGACAGGTGTGGGTCCAGCCTCTCTTTTTTATAGCACTTTATGATTCTCCATAGGTGGTTCGGCACAGGCATTCCACTGGGAAAGCAAAGCCCAGTGCAGAATGCGCTGCCCGCAGAGTGGAGCCCAGCGGGGCCCCGTGGCCGACTGTGTGCTGCTGGCTCGCAGTGGCAACGCACACAGCTCCGTCCTCGTTCACGTGAGGCATGTAGCCATATTTTCATATAGAGGTAATCAACAACAGTATAAATGCAGTTTACAGGGTTTTTTTGATATACTGGCTTTGGTCCTATAAGATTCTTTTCAACTGTTGCTGAAAAGCATGTAAATAACTACATAATAGCCTGAGAATAATGGGATTTTGATAGTGCCATTTATTGCTAAAAGATTTATTTTTACAAAGTAAATTCAGGGTTTTAGATGTGTATACAGCTTTTACAAATCAATAAAGATGATTGTACAAGAGTGTTAACTATTTTCAGACTAATTGGATTCAAGGTTCTGTTTTAAGTGATGTTAGTCTGCATGCACATTGGCAGTAAACTAGTTACTTTGAGTATTCTGTAATATTTGTATAATGATCATCTCTTCTTAAGGGTCAGGACATTAGAGGGGAAATCAGATCTAACTGTTGATAAATTAAGTCAATTACAAGCACAAAAGAAAAGATCTGTTTTTATATATACTTTGATTGATGTACAAGGCTTATTTCTAATATTTTTTGATCACCAGTTGTAGTGAAACACTAATTTGGGGAAAAGGCTAGGATAAGATATTTGACAAAAGTGAATACAATGATAACATCTGTGTCAAAATGATGTAGCTTGGTGTCAAAATAAAGTTCAACATTTTGGCCAAAATGTTCGTATTTCACTGGATTCTGAATGTAGTAAATTCAAAAGTACTCTTTTTGGAGTTTCTCAACAAGTAGCATGTTAAAATGAACCACATTTTAAGTCAGACTGTAAATGGTTTTCTTTTTATTTACAGCAAATGAAGCAGTTTTATTGGCATGGTACAAATATTTCCAAGTCAAGACTTCTCTATTATATTCTGATAGCTTTCCTTCAGGAAACTCTGGAGGTACATTTGCAATAATAATGAAGCCAGCATTTAGTACCAGCATATGGTTCACAGGCAAATAATACTGTCCCCCAGTTTTCTCTTAGTTACGCTGTTTTCTTATTGCTATGCTTCCTACACCCAACCAGCAGAATTCTTTAGGGTGGAGGAACGGATCAGCTCGTTCTCCTGTAGTGCTGAGCCAATTCGCGAGTCCTCGAGGAACAGGAGTTACTTAGCTTACTGCTCTCTTCTCGACGGAAGTGACTCTGCTTTTCCACTGGGTATACTATGGAAAGGATTTTTCTTCTTAAAAACCTTGGCAAAGCCTAAGAGAGTTAAAGGCATGTCGGTTTTGTTTTGTTTGCTCTGTTTTTAATCCATATGCAAATAAAACTGCTTCTCTGTTACACTGCTTGAACTAGAACGTAAGCTGTTTAATGTAGGTTACTACTCACTAATAAGCACAAAAGAATCATGTATAAGAAATCAGATTTAAGTGTTTTAAATAAAATGTAAACAGAGTTTTTGTTTGGTAGAGATGGAAAAATTGTGTAGGCTTGGTCTGCATGTTTAATGATGTGCTTGTATATCGATAGCTCTGTCACTTTTAAATAAGTACACAAGCAAGCCAAATTTTTAAATGACAAAGTCCATAAGTAACTAGAAAATTATTGTTGTCTGTTGTTATTAAGTTGAAATTTATAACCATTTATCACTTAATTACACATTACCTTTATTTATTTATGTTGTTTTTGGTTTACAGTGTAATAATACCTCATTTTCTAAAAAAAAATACCACTACTGTTCTATTTCCTTAATTTAAATAGCTAGAAAATTCATGTAGTTGCTTTTTTTAATATAATCTGTTAAGGAATTCTTGATTTTTATATCTGCCACAGTAAATTAAAGCATTGCGTAGTATTTATCAGTATTTACAAAATGTCCTGTCCTTTTTAAGTCTTTGCTTAGTCATATTTTTGTCTGTATGATCAAAAGTTTTTAACAGTCCGTCTTTTTTGTACAAATCTGTATTGTATTAAGTTCATTTCTGGATAAAAATTTTCGAATATTAAAGTTATACAATCAGTCAGGCTTCAGCTCAATTTTTTAACATTAGGCAATTAATTAAAACCGTACGTTTAAAATATCTTATAAAAGCAAACTGTTCTCGTTACATTGTCTCTTAAACTAGTGCTTAGGAAAATTGCTAATACATAGAGCTTCAAAAGATATGTGTTGATATCGACACCAAATAAAACCAACTTCTTTCACATTATTTGCAGTGTGAAATAATGTGTATCCGGTGTCTGGATGGTCACAGACCATTCTGTCGAATGAACGTCATAACGCCATGGAGGCCACCCAGAAAGGAACCAAGCATGACATTTCATTGGCCAACTTCAGATCTTAAGTATTCCTCCCCAAAACCATTAGTCTGGTCTTCTTCCCCTTGCCCGCATCTCCTATGCTTAAGGAAAAGAGAGAGATTATTAGAATGTAAACGAGAATGTCATGAGTGATTCATGGAAGATAGGCAGCTGGGTGGGAGGGAGAAAGACCAGGGTGGGTTTTCCCAGTGGCAAATATATGATCAATTCACCCAGATGGCCACACACAGGTGTGGTGCTTATGAACCGTGCCGTGGAGCCGGACTGCTTGGATTTGGGTTTGCTATTCACTAGCTGAGTTTCCTTGGGCCAGTTACTTACTCTCCCCTAGCCTCAATTACCACGTGAAAATAATTTGTAAATGGAAATAACAAACCTCCCTATCTTGTAGGTAGGCTTGTAGGAGGATTAAGTGAGTCAATGTGTGTAAAGCATTGGTAAACAATATGGTGGGATGCAAGAGGGAGTGTGATGCTAATGCGATGAAGGCTTCTGCAGCCTTCTGGAGGTTTTTTTTCTTTTTTTCTAAATTAACATATATTATTTGTTTCAGGGGTACAGATCTGTGAATCATCAGTCTTACACAATTCACAGCACTCACCATAGCACATACCCTCCCCAGTGTCCATCACCCAGACACCCTATCCCTACCCCCCTACCCCCCAGCAACCCTCAGTTTGTTTCCTGAGATTAAGAGTCTCTTATGGTTTGTCTCCCTCTCTGGTTTCATCTTGTTTCATTTTTCTCTCCCTTCCCCTAGGATCCTCTGTCTTGTTTCTCAAATTCCTCATATCAGTGAGATCATATGATCATTGTCTTTCTGTGACTGACTTATTTTGCTTAGCATAATACCCTCTAGTTCCATCCATGTCGATATAAATGGTAAGATTTCATCCTTTGTGTGTGTGCGTGTGCGTATACACACATATATATGTATATATGTGTGTGTATATATATACCACATATTCTTTATCATTCATCTGTCAATGGACAGCTGGGCTTTTTCCAGTTTGGCTATTGTGGACATTGCTGCTATAAACATTGGGGTGCAGGTGCCCCTTCGGTTCATTGCATCTGTATCTTTGGGGTAAATACCCAGTATTGCAATTGCTGGGTCGTAGGGTAGCTCTATTTTCAACTTTTCGAGGAGCCTCATACTGTTTTCCAGAGCGGCTGCACCAGCTTACATGCCCACCAACAGTGTGGAGAAAGGGTTCTCCACATCCTCTGGGCAAGGGTTTCTAATACTATTTTACAGATGTGTAAATGGCATAATTTTAAAACTAAGTGAGGAGTTTATTTTTAATGAAACATTTCAAATACAGAGAAAAATTTCAGAGATTAACGTAGTAAAACCATGTCCCCACACGCAGATCTAATAGGTTAACATCTTGCCTGACTTTATTTAAAAATAAAAAATTACAGATGGAGTTGAAGCCCCTTTTTGTGCCCTTCTCCAATCCCAATGTACTCTGTCCTTTCTCCATTAACCTGCGGTAGCCCTGAGCCCTTCCCGCACAGTCTTACATCCCTCTTACCCCCGCACCTGTCTGTAAACACTAGACAGCATTGCCACAGTCACATACCTAATACACTCTGCTATCTGGACACGACTGTCTACACTCGATACTGTCTTTTCTGGGTTTATCCCCGATTCTACATTTAGATATGATTCCCCCATTTTAGTTGCAGAATGGAATCCTATTAACTGTATAAACACCACGGTTTGCTGATCCATCCTCCACAGATTAACATTTAGATGTTCTCAAGAGTGTGAACCAGGCCACGATGGGCGCCCTCGCCCAGACTGAGTGAACTTGCGTAGGCTCTCTAGATCGTAAACCCAGACGTGGAATGGCCAGAATCACAGGCCGAAACACAGATATTACTGTCCAGTCGGTCTCAGTATTAATCAGTATTAATTTCAACCACATTCTAAGAGTTGTCATTTCTCCACATTCTCCTTAACACTTGATTTTACCTTACCATTGTGTTTTTTACATTTCCACAATTACTAATGATATTGAGCACATTTTGTACGTTAGTAGACCGTTCATATTTCTTCTGTGAATGGCTAATTCAATATGCTGGCCTATTTTTCTCCCTCATTGGTTTTTAGGAGTTATTTCTTTACTCTCGATTCTGATCCTTTGTTAATCTGTCAGTGACTGTGTGACTTTGGACAAATAACATCTCTTCACTTCAGTTTATTCTCAGTCTACCTCTGTAAAATAAAGAAAATAATAATACATGGCTCATAGAATTGTTAAATAAGCCTGTGTATAAGCATATATAAGTGTGTGTGTGTCTGCATATTCTTATGTATATATGTATATATCTTAAATATATGTAATATGAAGTTAAATAAGCTTATAAGTATACGTGTATATATCTGTTAATATATACACAAAACACATGTACTTATATATAAACCTATTTAACATATATATGTGTGTAAACAAATAAGTACTTATATTTATGCCTGTGCCATAATCATGTTTGGTATTATGACTATTATCCTTATATTAATGCATTGCAGAGATCTTTTAGTATAAGGCTTGATATTCATAATATGAATTTTTTAAATTTTATTTATTTATTTTTAAAGATTTTATTTATTTATTAGACAGAGAGAAAGAGATCACAAGTAGGCAGAGAGGCAGGCAGAGAGAGAGGGGGAAGCAGCCTTCCCGCTGAGCAGAGAGCCCGATGCAGGGCTCTATCCCAGGACCCTGAGACCATGACCCGAGCCAAAGGCAGAGGCTTTAACCCACTGAGCCACCCAGGTGCCCCTGAATTTTTTAAATTTTAAGGTAGTCCATACACTAAAACATTATATAGTTAATGTTTGTTTAGATTTAACCACATATTTACAATTTACCTGCACACCATTCCCTCATCTATTGTTCCTCACACTTACCTCTGGGATCAATTTTCTTTCTCCCAAATTACAATTATTAGAAGTTCCTTTAATGTTTGTTAGTAGTAAATTCTTTTTTCATTCATCTGAGAATGACTTTCTTTCACTTTTATTCATGAAAGATAGCTTTGTTGGGGTGCCTGGGTGGCTCAGTTGGTTAAGCGTCTGCTTCCTGTTCAGGTCATGGTCCTGGGGTCCTAGGATCAAGCCCCGCATTGGGCTCCCTGCTCAGCAGGGAGTCTGCTTCTCCCTCTGCCTCTGTTTCTCCTTCTGCTTGTGCATGCTCTCTTTCTCTCAAATAAATTAATAAAATCTTAAAAAAAAAAAAAGCTTTATTAAGCTTGCATTTTTATGTTGATGGTTATTTTTCTCTTAGGACTTTTAATATATTAATCCACTATCTTCAGGTTTCATTGTTGATATGAAGTTAGCTGTTAGTATAATTAACCATTCCTTGGCAGATAATCTCTTTTTCTCTACTTTTAATATTTTCTCATGATGCTATTGAACATCAAAGACAATATATATTGTGTATTTTTTGTCCCACTTAGAATTCATTATGGCTCTTGAATCTATGGATTTTTATCTTTCAATTCTAGAAAATGCGTTAGCCATTTCCTCTTTGAATAATGCTTCTTCCCTGTTCTCTCTAATCTCTCCTGTTAAACATGTATTAGAACATCTCATTCAACCATTCCATCTCTCTGTGTACCTAATCTGTTGTTTAACCAACCCTCTGATTTTTCCCCCCCAATGGCTCTATTTTTTTATTTCTAGAGATTCTTTTGGTTCCTTTTTAAGCTCACCTGCCCTTTTTTCATACTGTTCTTTCCTTCATATGGTTTTATTTCTTTAATAATTTTCAGCATACTTGTTTGATACTCTCTTTTAGATAGTTCTACTCTTCAGTTCTTGAAGTACTAATTCTTGTATTTCTTTTTTATAAAGATTTAATTTTTTTAAAAGATTTTATTTATTCATGAGAGACAGAGAGAAAGAGCAGGAGGCAGAAGCAGAGGAAGAAACAGGCTTCCTGAGGAGCAGGGAACCTGATGCAGGACTCAATCCCAGGACCCCGGGATCACGACCTGAGCTGAAGGCAGACGCTTAACTGATTGAACCACCCAGGTGCTCTATAAGATTTAATTTTTAAGTAATCTCTATACCCGACATGGAGTTCAAACCCACAACCCCAAGACCAAGAGTCGCATTATCCATCCACCAAACGAGCCAGGTGCCCCTAATTCTTGTATTTCTTCATCTGATGGATTTCATAGTGATTTGTTTCCTTGTATGATTTGTGGTTTTGTATTTTTGCATTTTCTGTTTACTTTCGGGTCCTGAACGTGCGAGTGCCTAGCAGTGTAGTTCCATGTTGTTCTCAGCCAAGGCCCTCCAGGGTTCCCACACCAATTCTTATATTAACTTCTTGGACCAGACTTCCTTTTCCACTTGTGTAAATGTGGGCCCCCTCACCCGTAGTGGGTTTATGAGTAGAATTTTTCTCTCCCCTTTTCATAGACATAGCAACCCTTTCATTTATTTATTTATTAGATTTTTATTTATTTTGACACAGAGAGAGAGCACAAGCAAGGGGAGTGGCAGGCAGAAGGAGAAGCAGACTCCCTGCTGAGCAGGGAGCGGGATTCGGGACTTGATCCCAGGACTCTGGGATCATGAACTGAGCAGAAGGCAGACGCTTAACTGACTGAGCCATTCAGGCGTCCCCATAGCAACCCTTTTAAACTCTAGGCTTTATGAAGTGGGATCAGTTTTGGCTCCTCCCCTTGAATAGGCCTGAGGCCTGTCTGCTGAACTCATGGGCACTGAGTCATGTCCTCTGAACTCATGGGCATTGAAATCCCTTACAGATCTCATCACCCCCATGAATCACTTAATCCTGCTTACTGCTTTCAGCTTTTCATTTCTTCCTCATTTCCTATAACTGATCATTTCCCTTGCTTTCAATCTTGGACATTTGTATTTTAAGATTTTTAGGTATGTTCCCAAAATTTATAAAATTCTATTGTAGTCCATGGCCTCTTCTTTTTCAGCTCAGCCTATACAAGCATGTCCCTTGGTTCTTTTTACCCCATCCAATTTGTGAAACTTTTAAATATACTGTTTCCTGTAGATTATTTGCACCAAGGCTTATTAATTTTTAACTTAATTTTTTTTTCAAGTAGGCTCCATGCTCAGCCCAACAAAGGGTGGAACCCAACAAAGGTTTAAATTCACGACCGCAAGATCAAGACCTGAGCTGAGATCAAGAGTCGGACACTTAACCAACTGAGCCACTCAGGTGCCCTGTTAATTTAACAATTTTTTATTGAGTGACTATTATATCAGCTGGAGGCCAATGTTTAGCTCCATACACCACTTGTTTATTCTTTACAAACATAAGAAACAGATGTGATTCTGAATACTTATGAATCATTAAAATGCATATTATAGCAAGGAAACTCCTCCAGGATTTTCATAGCAATTATACAACTCAATGTTTTCATGCCATTTAGGTATTATAACTGAATCATGGGTAGACAGACAATACGAGCATTAATCCCTAGTGAGTTTAGCTGCTGGGTTTTCCAGCAACACAACTTGGCTTTTTCTATGTGCACATATACCCACAACACACCCACACACACATGCAAATCACAATAGAACAAATCTAGAATTATTTCAGTAGGGTTTCTCAAGGAGTGTGGTCTTGTGCTGTGTTTCCACTTGTATATAACATAGGCCGCCTCTCAATCTGCCTTCCTTACTTGTCTCTGTCATAGGCAAGCTTACTCTCCTGATGGACTGGGCTTGTAAATGGTGACCTCATTTCAACTTTCCTCCGCTTCAACCTCCTATCAGCAAGCTTCACCTTTATGATGTTTCTCCGATTTGACCCTTCTTTCTACTCCATTCCTACAGCCTCCTCCCTGGTTTAGACACTCAGCCCTTGAGAGCTAACTGGCTCCCTGACCGTAGACTCACTCTTCCTCCGTCTATCCTAAGGCTCCTCAGTTAATCTCTATAAACTTCTGTTCTTCTCATGTGCCTTGCTATCGAGTGTCTGAGATACAGCTGATGCTGACCTGACCACCTTCCAACTCCAGAGCCTGCCACAGGTTCCGCTCCATTTTGCATTTTCCCCAACACCAACTTCCGGGAGGATCGCTCCTTTGCTGAACGCCCCTCTTCAGTCCCATCCCTGCTCAGCCTCGCGCTTCTGAGGTCCTCTTCCTGCTCCTCCACCACCAACCAGCTCCTCCCTCAGCTCTACCCCCAAATCAGCTTGCGTCTTCTGCCCTCCACAGACTCCCAGACTAGAATTTTCTCTCCCCTGCCAAACCTTGCCCTGAACCATTCCTACCCCTCAAACAAAGAAACAAACAAAAAACTAGCCGGAAGGCAAATCGCACTCGTTTTCACACCATCGTACCTATCTTCATTTCTCAAGCGGTGCCTCGTGTTTTCAAACTGGCATGTGATTCGATAATACGCATATCAGCAGCTTGAGAACGGAAGTTAGTTCCTGTGTCCCCACCTAGCACCTAGCACAATGCTGGGTCAATAAACTCAGATAAAATCCTACTTGACTTGTTGACTTCACCGGGCAGGTGAAACAGTCATCCAGCCAGTGGAGTGAACCGGTGAACTTCTTAGCCCTGCCCGGGTAACATCGTTAATCATAGCCTGTTGTCCTGACTCACACCAGCCAGTTCCCACCCCGGCTGTCAAGACTCCAGGGCGTCAGCCTTCTGAACCCCACCTACCACCATGCTCCCATCAGCCTGCGCCTACCTTTCCACTCCCAACTACATGGAGCCTGAGCTTGCCTGCCTCCCATTACCAAGTGGCTCATTCACCAAATGAAACAAAATCAACAAGCAGTGGCGGTCATCGTACATTAACTGTGAAAGGGAAACAAAATGGTTGCAGAATAGTTCCGGGGTATAATCCAAATTTTGGTTACGTGTGTATGTATATTTGTGAATGTGTGTGTGTGTGGACTGTGTGTGGACATAAATGTCTATATATGTGTGTGTATGTTCTGAAAGATTATATTGCACTTTGTTATCACTGGGATTATGCATGATTTTACTTTTTTTAATGTCTTTTTGCTTGTGTGTTTTTAATTTCTTTGCAATCAACACTTTGTAATAAGGGAAAAACTCTTACTTTTTTAAACCAGTTAGCCAACACTCTAAGCACCTACAGAAAAAGATGCATATTTATTGATCACCTGTGGTGTGTGAGACATTTTATGTACGCCATTTCACATCTCACCCCATCCCACCCAAGCTACCACCATCACATTGCTCAGAAACCCTCAATGGCCCTCTGCTGACCACAACATGAGGTCAAAACACAGTAGCGGATTGGAGGCTTTCCATGGTTCAACCCGATTTAATCAACCTTAGCCCCTATGCCTCTCCTTCAGACATGCCATAATCCTCCCAAACAGCACGCGGACTTGTCGGAAAGCCTTAACAAGAGTTCTGAGGGGCGCCTGGGTGCCTCAGTTGGTTAAGTGTCTGACTTCCGCTCAGGTCATGATCCCAGGGTCCTGAGATCCAGCCCACACATCAGGCTCCTCACTCGGCGGGGAGTTCGCTTCTCCCTCACTCTCTGCCCCTCCCCCTGCTTGTGCCCTCCCTGTCTCTCTCAAATAAATAAAGTATTTTTTAAAGAGTATTAAAAAAAAGTTCCGAGAGAATGTTACTAAGAAATTGTGTAGACATCCAAGTTGTTCTTTGAACAAAAAAGCAAGAAACATTTTTTTAAGTAGGCTCCATCCCCAGCATGGAGCCCAATGCAGGGCTTGAACTCACTGCCCTGAGATCAATACCTGAGCTGAGATCAAGGGTTGGATGCTTAACTGACTGAGCCACCCAGGCACCCCACAATAAACATTTTTGAGCATGTAACAATTTAGGGAATGCAGCCTTTTAAATGCCCATCTTAAACAACCAACCAAACAAAAAACTACGAGATGACAAAATGGAAGCTACAAGTAGATAAATCCTAAAAACAAGAAAAAAAAGCAAACAACATTTTATGGGCAAGTGTATGGGGTACCCTGTGTATGGGGTAAACAAGACATATTATTTGCCATCCTCAGCAGAGAAAAGGATGTGGAGCCAGGTTTTAAGTCCCATCTCTGAGTCGGGCTAGACCTGGATTTGAATCCTCCTCAACGTCATACTAGTCATGGGACTATGGGGACATGCCTCAATGTCTCTAGGCCTCGATTTCCTGCCTATCTACCTACTTACCTGCCTATCATCATCTATCTACTGTATCTATTCATTATCTATCTAATATCTCTCTACCATCACCTACCTCTCCACCTATCATCTGTCACCTAGCCTCTATCTGTCACCTATCCCCTAGCTATCTATGAATTGCAAAAACAGTTGAATTGTTTCCCCTATTGCTAGGGAAATCCTTTTCCTGCATATCAACCCTGCCACACACACACACACACACACACACACACACACACGTACACACAAATACACAGACCGAAGGCCTTTGATTCTCCTGTCCGCTCAGGAGTGTTAGAATGAGAACTTGCTTTCTCTCCACTCCCTGACTGCTTCCCCCAGGGGAGGGCAGCTGCTTTTTGATTGATGAGAGCCTGGTCTCGCTGGGCCATGTTTCCCTGGAGTGTGGCTCTATACACAGAAAAGCTGCCCTGGGCCTTGTTCTTCTCTCCAGTGCTCTGGGAATCTCTGGCCTAGCCACAGTGGGCACCTGAGCTTCCAGTCTCCTCAGTCAATGGCCACGCCCATGAGACCCCCCATTCTCTAGCTCCTCCATTCGCATCTGGAGAAGTAAGAGCAGAGGAGAGAGAAGTCAGCGAATCTCAGCTAGGGTAACAAATAGATGCCCCAAACTCATGGCTTTGTAGACTAGAAGTTAATTTCTAACTCACTTAACAGTTCTGGGAGGACATTCAGTTCAGCAGGGCAGCTGTCCCTGTCATCATGCCCAGGCCATTTCCATCCCCTAGGACATCACTGATGACTGTATCCAGTGGGCTGAAGGAGAGAGCATGGCCGATCCACCCAGAAGATGTGCCCAGAAGACGCACACCCTGCATCTGCTCACACTGCTTTGGAGAGAACTCAGTGACACAGAGTCGCAGGCTGGATTCTCAAGAAGCAGGTGCTGACATCGAAGTTCAGGGGTACACGGAAGTCATTTCGAAAGCAGTGCCTGTGAAAGGCAAAGGGGAGAAGTGGCGCCGGGAAGAGGGAGCAGCCAGGCTATACCAGCACCATCAGACAACACAATGGCCGAGCCAGTGGGGAGCTCTGGAGTGGACATCGTCTGTCAGGATTGTCCTCTCTGGGTCGAAATGGCCAGGCCTCTCTGTCATGCCTCAGGCAGTCAGGCGGGCCCTGCAAAGGATGCGACACTGGCTGAGGTGGCTCTCCGTAGCTTAAGCCAACCCTGACGGAGCTGACAGGGTCAGCGGAGGACTACCTACCGACTACACTTCCGGCCCGCGGGCAGCAGGCCCTTCCTGGAAGGGGTGTCTGGAGGCACACCTCCATGTCTGCCGTACGTGGGCCACACCTAACTGCAAGGGAGTCTGAAAACTACGAGCTAGCTCCAGGCCCAGGGAGAGGGGAAAGCAGGGCGTGGTGACAGCCAGCAGGCCGGCAAGATCTCCACATGTTCACCACACCCAAGGGAGGCCTGCACTTGGGAGTTAGATGGCCCGGCAGATAGAGAGTCTGATCTCCATTTAGCCAGGTGCTTACTCCCCCTGCTACGACTCTGAGGGGAGCGGGGTGGTGGGCACAGGAACCTAACCCGGACTACAACGGCTAGAAAGGACCTCAACAGGAAGTACCTGATCAGTGTGGCTTCCGTCTCCAGCTTTTCCTGCTGAATTGGGCTTCTTTGAGAATATGAACAGCCCCATCAGGAGCCCAGCTTATCAAGCGTTAGGGGTGATTTATTAAGTAAAAGAGGGGAGATGAAAATGGCCTCTGAATTACACAACTGCCCTAATTTATGTGTGGGCCCATCAGCCTTGACCTCCAAGCTGCTGCGGGCCTACAATCACTTTCTAGGTCCAAGAGAGAAATCTGGAAACCTAGAAATAAATCCCCCACTTTATACCAAATGACCTACTTTTCTCTTTTACTGGCATTTCTGAGGTTCCAATGGTCAAAGGCAAAGTTGAGAAGTTGTCTGTGCTGGTCACAGCTGAGGACACAGCTGCCAAGCTCTCCTCTTTGATCCGTCACATGAGAACATTGGGAAATTCAAGCTAAACACAAGGCCTGGCTAGCTGGGGAGGCTGTCGGGGTTAACTCCTAGTCATCTGGAACCACATCAGGCAGCAGCATCAGATCCCCATCTCCCAAGCAGAGACTCTGCCAGGGGGAGAGAGGTAACGTTGCAAAGGAGGGCCTGGTGGGATGGGCAAATCTGGGCCCACACTTCCTCCTCCTGTCACCCCCTCAGTGGTACCCTAAGCCTGGCGTGTGAAGAGAAGTGGTCAGAGAACAGAGAGGAAGAGACCATCTCAGCCCTGTTCAGGCCCTCTCCTGCTCTGTGAACCAAATGGCATGAACTGAAACTTCAGGATTCTGCCCAGTCAACAAGAAGCTTAGGCCTCACCTCTGGGTGCCTCCTATTATCTTCTTCCCAATTCCTCCTTAGAAATTTGAGTTCTGTCCCCCACCATTGCAATCACATGGAATGTAGGTCAGGTAATTAGTAACCAGGGTTGGTTTACTTTGGAAAACACTCGGTACACTCAGATAAAATAGGTCATTTCCCATTCCTTAGAACAGACTCCCAGGGCTTTTGAGAGAAGAGAGACCCTGAAGTCACTGAAGGCCAGCCCCTCATACCCTGAGGCCCAGAACTAGGTCACCAGCTAGTAAGCAGCCATGCTGGGGTTCAAGCTGGGTCTGTGGGTTTCTGGAAGCCTTGTTCTTGCCACTTGACTGCCCCCTGGTCAACTACTGAATGGGTTGGGCCTTCCTGGGATTCCAACCTGGGTTCCAGAGAGCTGACAGGGCCCAAATGTGCCGTAATGGCTCCTCCCCTGCCCCCTTAACCTTGGGCTGGGACCCCGGGGAATGACTGGGAGCCCGGAGACGCACATGTTGCAAATGGGTTGAAGGTTGGTTGGTGGGCAGGAGGGGCTGGGCTGCTCCTGCCAGCACCGTCTGCAGTAACTCGGTGGTCTTGCTTGACAATTTCCCGGGTAGCCTTTGGCTCCTTAAACGTAGAGTTTTTCAAAGCCATTTTCTTGAGTGAACTAAATATGATATGACCCATGGACTCCTGAATGGCTCTGGCCAGTGAGAATATCAGTGCAGACAAATGGGAGCAGCTTTTGAAAATCACTGGGGATGTTTACATCACCCACCAAGCATCAGGTGAACTGGAAGATTCACACGCAGAAAAACCTGAGATCCACCCAGAGGGTCAGGACGGGAGGTCCCAGGATACAGCAGCCTTTGTCCCAAGGCTCAGTGGTAGGCAGGAGTCTATGAAGAAAGGAGGTCCAGCTGGTAGCCAGCCTGGAAATGCTGGTGGGTGTTTCCTTACCAGACTCTTTGCTGGTGTTTGTGTGGCCGCCATAATCTTCCCCAATCAGGACAAGGCATACGGTAGAAGATGCTGGGGACACAGAGCATTGGTGAAGAGGGAAGAGCTGCTTCTGTTTGACCCTCCAGTGTGTCACCACCTGTGAGCAAAGCCTGACCCCAGAAAGTCACCGAGTTTCCAAGGAAATGGGATTTTGGCGCCGCACCCTATAGATCCAGCTACTACCTAGTTACCTTCCCTTGAAATCTGGAAACATGAACTGTGTTCTAGAGGGGTGGGATGAATAAGGATTGGAGCATCTACTCCAACTCAGAATTCTGAAGCATCTCCTCTGGAGCCTTCTAGAGTCGTTCTCATCAGTCCCAGTCGTCAAGGATTCACCAGTGGGGCAAGACCGCCAGCTGTTCTCTGTGCCAGCAGGGTGGTCCTTCCATCCAACCAAGAGCACAGAGAGGGCCTTGGGGAAGGAGCACCCTCTTGCCTCCCCTCTGCTGCTTATACGCCTGTATTTGGAAGCGGAAAGTATCCTACCCCCTGGTCTTCCACCTAAAATTCTATCCGGGATGGCAGGTTTGGGAGTGTAGGGCAGATGGCAGACCAGGTCTCAGACATAGAGAAGCTCTATCTTCCAATGGAGGCATCCTGTTCCTTCTGAGTTCCTATGTCCAAATGCTTGGGGACTAGGAGGAAGTCACTGTGTACCCTGAAGGTTGATTTGTTGAAGGCCTGCTTCTGTCTTGCCTCCTCACTGTGGACAGTATCATAGCCTGACGACTAGGGAGGATGAGGCCACAGGACCAGAAAAATTCTAAGCTGGGTCAGAACTCCGAGGCCATCTAGAGAGGAACACAGCCATCCTATCAGGAGCTTTGAATGCAAAGATTGCGAAGGAAATGAAGGATCTTACAGCATACAAGGCCCCAGAGCTCTGGGGGTCGCTCAGAGGAGGGACCACTTTTGCACATCAGATTTCAGCTTCACTGTCCAGGGTGTGCGGGAAAGCAAGACAACGCAGATGGTCCTGCAGGGCTCCAACCACCTCGCCAGTCTTCCCTCCCTCTTTCACTCTGAGGAGTGAAATGACTCATCACAACACCCTCCTTCCCTTCCCAAGGCCTGATGATTTCCCGTCTAGGGGTGGGCTGTGGAAGGAGTTGAAATAAGTCAGGGCTCAGGGTAGGAGCAGAGAAACATGGTGAGGAGAAGAGAAGAGGGAGTCCAGAGAATCAAGCACAGAAATCAGCTAAGAGAGGAGCTGCTTTGTTTGACATTGGCCCCAAGGGACTAGGGCTCTGGCCACCTGCTTCTGTCGTGCAGTCCCCCCAAGGCCTCTGCAAGAACCTCAGGCCTTCCAAAA
Source organism: Potos flavus (assembly GCA_028534135.1). NCBI lineage: Eukaryota > Metazoa > Chordata > Mammalia > Carnivora > Procyonidae > Potos > Potos flavus. The sequence continues at coordinate 31,261,675 of CM052894.1, read as the reverse complement.
CCCTGGGGAGGAAAAGTCATCCTCCAATCTGGCCTCTTCAGGGCAGGCTGCGGGAAGAGTCCAGGGGGAGGGGAGGACGACCTGCCCTACACCAAACACTTCCTGCCTGAGCCCTCCAGGCTCCACCTTGGCTCCCCTGGGCCGCTGTTCCTCTTTTCAGGGTTTCTTGGAGCTCTGCCAGCCATGGCAACTTGCAACAAAGCCTGTGGTTGCATCATCACTGACCCTAGACCATTTGCATTTAGGCTCCTCCACGCGGTGTGGCCCAGCACTGAGGCACGTGGTGGGGATGGAGCCTGCCCTTCGCCGTCTCCCAGTCACCCTGCCTGTCGCCTGTAACCACGCCATGGCACGGCACTGATGAAACACTGTGTGGACAGGGGGTGATGGGATGGTCTTTCTGGCATCTCTGAAAGAGCCGTCCAAACAAGAACATGGGAATGATGAGTGTCTCAATTCCTCCCAAAATCTTTGTCCAGGCATTTAACCTCCAAAGCATTAGGATCCCCATCCCCTATCCCCCACAAAAAGACCTTTGTCTCAATTTACTAGCCTTCACCCACTAAGATCCCAGGATCCTTCCGGCGAGTCTCGGCCCCCAAAATTCCACACAAAGACTCTACAGCTAAGGTTCTGTATAGTGCAGCTCTGGACTGCCTTCTCTGCTTTGTTGGCATAGGGACACAGAAAACACAGAGATGAAATAAGCCCCAACCCCACCCTTGCTAAGCTCTCCACCTGGTAGAGAGATGGGAGCTATGTGCCCTAGTCCCATAAAGGTCACCATGAGATGGTGTGTGCTGTAGGAGAGAATCCTCAAAGAGCCATGGAATGCCAAGAAGGGAGCCATCAGTTCTAAGTGAGTAGATCTGGGATGGCTCAGGGAAGGTCAGGAGAATAGAAGGATGAAGAACAAGGACTCGGGCTGGGCAGACCAGATGTAATTCCTCCACTTCCTGCTATGCGACTTTGTAGATGTTAAGATCTCTGAGACCAGTGTCACCCATAAAGTGGAGATAATACTACTCATCTCACCAAGCTATTGAAGGCTATTGAAGATGTGGACTTGGTGCTTGTCCCCTTGTGCATGCTCAGTACACATTATTTCCAAGGAGAAGGAAACTCTCTGAGGCCAAAGGCTATAGCAATTTAGGTCATGGACTGTGCAATCAGAAGATCTGGGTTCAAATCCTTCGAAAGTATGTGGTCTATCTGAACATCAGTTTCCTCATCTGTAAAATGGGAATGATAATAGGACCCAACTCAGAGAACCATTGGGGGACCAAATAGAACAAGCTTGTAAGACAATTAGCACACTTAATAAATGCTGGCTGCTTCCACAGCTTCCAGACTCACGCAGCCTGGGCTGACTGGTACACATCGCTTGTTGGCCCAATTCCTCAGTGGCCTGTAGTGGGGACAGGGGTGAGGGTCTCTCAGGGGCCACAGAGAGAGCAGCCACGACCACAAGCTTCTGATGAGTGAATCCTTTCACCAAGAGACCACAGAGTCACCAAGGCTTTGTGGAAACACCTGTTTGTTTGCTCAGTTGGTTTCAACACCCTGACTGTTGGTCCTTCCTCCATCCATGAAATTCAACCTGTTTGTCCGAAACTTTCTTCCTAATAGATGGTGTACAAGTTCAACTCGAAGTGGTTAATGGTATTATCAACAGTCCACCCACTCCTCAGTTCAGTTACTCTGAAGATGAGGCAGGTTGGACTTTGATCTTTCCTCTGAACTGTTATGATGACACAATAGTAAACAATGTCTGTCCAGATCATGCAACATCTCTGCTACACACTCTCACACTCACTCCTCATGACCGCCTGTGAGTCTGATGGGGCAAGGGTGTCTCAGCAGGTTAGGAGGAAATGGACCTCCAGCGGCCGCTCTAGGTTTTCTAAATTGTCAGTGATCTGGAGGAGGGTTCTCTTCAAACTTCGGGTGCTTGGAAGCCCCCTGCTGTGGGTTGATATGTTGATGGCTTGGGGAACTGACAGCCACCCGTGGGGACCACTAGACCTTCAATATAATCTAATTCAACTTTCTTATTTTACAAATGGAGAAAGTTGAGGCCCAAACAAGGGAAACAACTTACCCAAGGTCATGAGATGGGAATTGGATTCCAGTCTCCCAATTCCCACTTTCATGATTTTTCTACTAAACCACCACACTGCCCAGTACATTTTTGTTTGGTAAATTTTTTGGTTAGGAAAAAATAATTTTTACTTTTGAAGTATTAGAATGGGAAAACTATCTTTTTAAAATTTTTTACTCAATTTATTTAAACTAAAAAAAAAAAAAAAAAGAACAATTTACCCCTTTCTCCCACCCCTGCCCCTACCCATTACAGTCACCAATCTGTTCTCTATATCTATGAACTTATTTTTGAATTTTAATTGAATTCCACATATAAATAAAATCATATTTGTCTTTTCGCCATCTGACTTATTTCACTTAGTACAATCCCCTCAAGGTCCGTCCATGTTGTCACAAGTGGCAAGATTTCCTTCTTTTTCATAGCTGAATAATATTCCATTATGGGTATGTACACCACAATTTCTTTGTCCTGTCATCCAGAAATGGGCACTTAGGTGGTTCCCATACCCCGGCTATCGTAAATAATGTCACAACAAACATGGCGCAGATACTTTTTCAAATTAGTGTTTTTGTTTTCCTCAGATAAATACCCAGAAGTGGAGTTGCTAGATTATACAACAGATTTTTAATTTTTTGAGTAATCTCCACACTGTTTTCTACAGTGGCTGCACCAACTTACATTACCAAACCAGTAGTGCTGGAGGGTTGCCGTTTCTCCGCATCCTCACCAACATTTATTATCTCTTGTCTTTTTGATACTTGCCATTCTGACAGGTGTGAGGTGGTACCTCATTGTAGTTTTGATTTGTATTTCCCTGATGATTAATGATGTTGAGCATCTTTTTATTTATGTGTTGGCCATTTGTATGTCTTCTTTGGAAAAATGTCTGTTCAGATCTTCTTATGTTTTAATTGGATTGGTTTTTTGCTAGTGAGTTGTATTATGAGGTTTTTGTTTTTGTTTTCAGTTGTGTGAGTTCTTTATATATTTTGGATATTAACCGTTATCAGATATAGGATTTGCAAATATTTTCTCCCATTCAGTAGGTTGCCTTTCATTTTATTGATGGTTTCCTTTGCTGTGAAGAAGCTTTTCGGTTTGATGTAGTCCCACTTGTTTATTTTTGCTTTTGTTCCTTTTGCTTTTTGGTGCCAGATTTAAAAATCCTCACCAAGGCCTATGTCAAGGAGCTTACTGCCTGTGTTTTCTTCTAGGAATTTTATGGTTTCAGGTCTTATGTTCAAGTCTTCAAATCACATTGAATAAAGACACCATCTGTGTATCGGAATTCTACCCCAGCACTGTTTTAAGTTGAGGAAAACTGGGGCCCCAAAAGGGCAAGTGACTTGCCCCAGGTCACACAGCCAGGAAATGGCAGAGTTTAATGGGTTTCCTTGCTCTTTCCCCTGCCCCACTGGTCCCACCCCTCAAACATGAATGTGCACTTCCCCATCTGATGTTCCAGGCTCAGCTCCTCTAGTGCCTGACTGACATTCCTCTCACCCTGCTGGCTTCTGGCACATTTGGCTCTCTCCCTGATTGTTGAAGCACAAAACTAAAGCCTATATGGTTTTGGGAATGGATATGCTTTTGTTTCCTGGGAAAGCCAATGCCCCCAGCTGGAGCTGAATATGATGGAACATGATAGAACATTAGGGCTTCCCTGAAAAGCAAGGGAAAAGGAAAATATTTCACTGGCTAGGGGATGAGGGGTGGAGATGGTGAAGCACATGGAATTAGGTATCTTCCACTCCACAATTTCTTATCGCTGATATGCCTTCTACACATGGCCAGTTACTTGGTGAGACTTCCCAAAGGTAATTTTTTTCTAAGAAGAGTGGCATTTGGCGGCTCTTGCCTCAGTCCTGGCAAATGTTTCCATAGAAGGGATGAGCTGGGTTTCTTATGTCTGTGTCAAGGGGCACAGGAGGAGAGTTGGCAGGGAGGTGGGGGGAGGGGAGGATACTGAGGTGGAAACTGCAGTTTTCTGTTCATGTCTTCACAGACATAGAAAAGGATAAGGGGACAAGTGATTTGCTGGAAAAGGAGGCTAGAGAAGCTCAATAATAATATTTAATAATAGTTGCCATTTATTGGACATCTTTTACATGCTGGCATTATTGTAAAGGAGATATTCAAATCCCCACTATATAGATGAAGAAATCAAGGCCTAGAAAGCTTCAATTCATCAATGATCACACGAGATAGAAATTAACATTTTGCTGACCACCTAATAAGTGTCCAAATTAAATAAAATTTAAAGGGTTTTTGTTGTTGTCGCAAAACTTCTCAATCTTTATTATATAATGTGGATTAATTTATTTTTTATTAGTTTATTCTATTAGGTATAATTTAGTGATTCATCAGTTGCATATAACACCCAGTGCTCATTACATCATATGCCCTCCTTAATGCCCATCACCCGGTTACCCCATCCCCCCATCTACCTCCCCTCCAGCAACCCTCAGTTTGTTTCCTAGAGTTCAGTGTCTTTTATGGTTTGCCTCCCTCTCAATTTTCATCTTATTTTAATTTTTCCTTCCCTTTCCCTATGTTCATCTGTTTTGTTTCTTAAATTCCACATATGAGTGAAATCATATGGTATTTGTCTTTCTCTGACTGACTTATTTCACTTAGCATAATACCCTCTAGTTCCATCCACACCATTGCAAATGGCAAGACTCTATTCTTTCTGATGGCTGGATAATATTCCTTTATATATATATATATATATATATATATATATATACACCACATCGGGGCGCCTGGGTGGCTCAGTTGGTTAAGCCACTGCCTTAGGCTCAGGTCATGATCCCGGAATCCCGGGATCAAGTCCCGCATCGGGCTCCCAGCTCCATGGGGAGTCTGCTTCTCCCTCTGACCTTCTCCCCTCTC
>CM052894.1:31230224-31256176 GCA_028534135.1 Potos flavus | reverse complement strand
AATAAATAAATAAAGTCTTAAAAAAACAACTATATATATATATATATATATATATATATATATATATCACATCTTCTTTATCATTCATCTGTCAATGGACATCTGGGCTCTTTCCATGGTTTGGCTATTGTGGACATTGCTGCTATAAACCTTTGGGTGCACATGCCCCTTCGATCACTATATTTGTATCTTTAGGGTAAATACCCAGTAGTGCAATTGCTGGGTCATAGGGTAGCTCTATTTTTAACTTTTTGAGGAACCTCCATGCTGTTTTCCAGAGTGGCTGCACCAGTTTGCATTCCCACCAATAATGTAATAGGGTTCCCCTTTCTCCACGATGTGGATTAATTTCTAAGAGAAAAATCATTTATAAAACTTTTTCCAAACCTGAAGTCCTTTTTTCCCCAACAAACACTTATTAAGATCTTCATAACTAACGCAGGTGGAAAATGTTGGTCTTATCTTGTCTATCTATTTGCATCTAAAAAATATCATTTCCTAAGCCAAAAATCAATCATGATTCAGGAGATAAAGAGAAGGGCTTATTCTCGAAATGAAAAAAATAAATCCCAACAAAGATTCAGTATGAGCATAGGATTATCTTGACTGCCAGTCCTTCCTGCAACACCTAGTGTGTAGAAGTTCGTTACCCACCTACCAGCCGACAAAGCTGGAGGGAGTATGCCAGATCGTATTTTCCAAAGATGGCTGCAAAAATGTTCCAGTCCTGCTTTCTCTTCTATAATGCAAACTTGCCATGCTGCCGTTAGGAGGCAGAGCAGATTTCCCCTGAAATCTCAATCGCAAAGCCTTGTGACTGCTTTGACCATTGGGACAGGGCAAGAAGTAACACACTGTTTGATTTCTGGGGCTGATTTATACAAAGTGATGTAGCTTCGACTTTTGCCCACTGGAATACTCCCAGCCATGCAAGATTTCCAACTGCCCAAGGCTGCCATGTTGTGATGGAGCCCAAGTCACATGGAGAAGCCACATGAAGGTGCTCTGGTCAGCAGTCCTGGTCTTCAAGTCATAGCAGCCAAGGCACCAGACAAGGGAGGAAAGGAAACTCCAGGTGACCGTGGCCCCCACCTTTGGGGTCACCCCTAGCCTTCTAGTCTTCTCAGCTGAGGTCCCAGATGTCATAGAGCAGAGACAAGCCATCTCCTTTGTGTCCCATCTAAATTCCTGACCCAAAGAATCTGTGAGCATAATAAAAATGGTGGTTGTTTCAAAGCCACTAAGTTTGGGGGTAGTGTGTTATGCAGGGAGTGTGTGTAATACGGGCACGGGTGAACCCATTTAATTGAGGATTTAGCTTGGCATCAATATTCTCTTTTACATTGATTAGTGATTGTCGCCTGTATGCCTTTTTGACTGGCATTCAAGAGCTTTAGGTTGGAGGCCCATTTATTCAACAATACATATTAAGATACAGCTATTTGCAGGATCAAAGGCACAAAGCATAGCTGCGGTACCATCTCCATGGAGCTTATATTTTATGTGGACACTTGGTCAAATGCTAGCTTCACACAACTGGAAATCCTTAACAGGATGGAGGGACTGGGGGAGGAAAAAGGGAAGAGAAACTCCCTGGTTACCAGGAGATAAATAAAGCTCTGGGGGCTTGAAGCCACGGAGACAGTAAGTCAAATGGCTTGAAGCCGGAAATGGTTTTCCACCCAGCTGTGAATTTGAAAATCCCATATGTGGTACAACATTAAGCTGCTATTTTGGAAATTCTTTCATCTTTTTCAGAACCATCTCAGGAGCCCTTCCTTCCTCTTGGAAGGCAGCCAGTCCTCTGTAGAAATCACTTCATCAGCAGGAGCGGAGGCATTTCGCATGCAACCATATAATTCTGGAATCGTAGCTTTAAAAATATTCTCTCCTGGGTGAAGAAAGAAACATCGCAGAGCAGTATTTCTGTAAGCACCAGCTGGGCAGCTCCGGATGCACTTTTTTTTTCCCCCTTTTCCCCTTTGAAATGGCAAAATCCTGGCATCTGCATAGGAACGCAATGCAGCATTGTTTATTTTCTTAAAAGAATGATGATTCCACTTGGGAGTTCCTGGGAATTTTCCATTATCACCAATGTCCATGGCACCAGAAGCATCCTCTTAAATGTTCAACTGAATTTGTCATTATTCATTGAATAATTGGGCCAGACGCCGTCAGGAGCTGGAGATGGAGTGACGAACAGGAGAGCCTCCCTCTCTGCCAGGCTGCGGGAGGAAAAGCGAGGAAGGGTGTTCCCTGGGACGGAAGCAGCACTAAAGGCACCCCGCATCAGGATGGGCGGGGACCCATCCTAATGAATGCCTTTTGGATACGAGAAGGAAAAAGTCATTGAGACAGAGAAATGTTCATGTGAACTGGATATTAGGAATTATTAATATGGTATGAGAATGGCACCATATATGGTGGGTTGTTCTTGCCTGGTTTTTGTTTTAGTTCTTTTCTCTTCCAGGCACATACAGTATTTATGGGTGAAATAATATGCTGTCTGGGATTTGCCTTTTAAATGTCCAGGAACACACACACATACACACACACACACACACAGAGGGAGAGAAAAGCCCCATTCTCTCATTTAATAACCCTTTGAGAAAGAGAGCATTCTCACTTTACATATATAGTCACTAAGTCAGAGGTGTGAAGAATCCAGGAGGTGATGGAGACAGATCTGAAACAAGGCCACGCTATCCCAGTGCGAGTGCCCCAACCTAGGGCTGCCACCACATATGGTCCCTAGGAATAGCCCCCCTGGAGTTGAGCAGACAATAGCAGAACCTTTAGAATGTCGATAGGGGCCTACTTTTATCACTATGCTATTCAGCCTTTCATAAATGAGTAAATGAGAGAATAAATGTATGATGAATGAATGACTTCTCTTTGTTTCTTCCTACTAGTTTCACCCTCAGTAGATGGGTCCCCTAAATCTTTCTTTGTTCTCAAGAAGGCTAAATGCAGAGGTATCCATGCCAAGACTACACTGATTGAATTCCAGCAACTTCCTTGTTAACTGTGCTTTACTGCTTGAGAACAAATCAATTGTCAAAATTGCCTTTGGGAAAGGAAGCGATGTTGACCTGGCTCCTTTTGGCTGTCCTGGCTTCCATGAACTGAGAAGAATAGTAATCAGCCCCCTGTCAGAAACCCTGGCCTGAGATAAAGGATAAAGCCACCAGCACAGTGGGGTGCAAAAGAAACCAGAGGCCCACTCGCCCAAAAGTACTTATCTCCTTGGACCGACTTCTGTGCTTGAAGTTCCTGTCACTGGCATCTCTTGCCTGGATTAAGGCCCAATCAAAATGTGAACCTATAAGCGGAGGGTAAGAGCACACAGATAACCCTTGGTCACATGTTCACATAAACACAAGTTCCTTTATCCACAGACGAAGAGAAAGTAGGACCAAGAAGAATGAGATCCAAAGGGGTATCACAAGAGGAGAGAGAAATCCCCGTAAGTCCCAAGTGTGGAGCCATTTGTTGAGAGGTATCTGCCTCTGATGCCATTTTGGAGGGAAGGATGGTCTGGGAAGATGGACCAGGCAGTGTGTGGACATTGGAAGACCAGCAGAGGATCTGGGAGACCAGGACCCGGAGAGAGGGTTGGGATGGATGTGTTGGTTTTTATTTCTGTGTGTTCAGCACAGTCTTCCATATTTTTTTCCTTTGGATCCTTTGAGGAATCTCTCACCATTTCATAAGGTCCCCAGTGAGGCTGTCAATCATAGTGTCTGACCCTCCTCTCAATGAAATGAGCATGTGACCCAGGCTAATTGGTTAGACTCTTCCATGTGATCGACACGGACTTTGGGAGATACAAGTCTGCCATCGACACCTTTTAAAAATTTGCTTTAATTTATATTTTCAAAAAAAAAAAACCAAACTTAAAGAAAAATAGCAATAATAGTATAATGAACTTAGTATGCCCTTCACCAAGATGAACACTTTGCTGTATTTGCTTTATCCTTCTTTTTCTCTTTTCCCTTCTCTACATATTCTTTTCTGTTCTATTCTAATTTGTTCTATTCCACTTTATTCTGTGATATTATAGTTTTATTGTGGTTGTTGTTGTAATTGTTACTGAACTATCTGAGAGAAAGTTACAGACATCATGATCCTTTATCCTTGAGTACTTTACATTTATCTCTTAAGAACAAGAATATTCTTCTATATCACCATAATACAATGATCAAATTCAGGAAATTTAACATTGAATCAATACTTTATCTAATATACAGTAAATTCATTTATAACAACTTTTTTCCCACCCAAGACCTAATCAAGGATCCAGGATGGCACATTGCATTTAGTTTTCATGAATGAAAATGAGACTCTGTAGTCTCATTTAGTTTGAAAAACTCCTTAGCCTTTGTTTTTTTTTTTTTTTTTAAGATTTATTTATTTATTTATTTATTTATTTATTTATTTGACAGAGAGAAAGATCACAAGTAGGTAGAGAGGCAGGCAGAGAGAGAGGGGGAAGCAGGCTCCCTGCTGAGCAGACAGCCCAATGTGGGGCTCAATCCCAGGACCCTGAGATCATGACCTGAGCGGAAGGCAGAGGCTTTAACCCACTGAGCCACCCAGGCGCCCCACCTTTCTTTGTTTTTCATGACATTGGCATTTTAAAAAAATATATAGGCCAATCGTTTTGTAGAATACTCCTAAATTTGGGTTTGTCTGACTGTTTCCTCATGAGTGGATTCACTTTTGGCCAGAGTACCAGCAGCTTTTCTTGACAGTGATGTAGGGATAGCCAGTCAGAGGAATGAAGCCTTATAGAGATGAGATGAACAAAGAGCTAGAGAAAGGTAAACCAACCCTGATTAGCCCCTTACTGCAGTGTACCTAATGTTACTTGCAGCTCTGGACCTTCCAGTTACATAAATAATAAATTCCTCTTTTTTGCTTAAATTAATCTGAGTGGGCTTGTGGCTATTCTGACTCACTCACTCCTTAGCCAATAATCTTGGACTATGTGGTATCCTCAAAGGGCCTCAGAGGAGGAGGACCAAATGAAGTCTGACCCGAAGGACGTATCCCAGACATCCCACATGAAACTGACCACCTTCCCTAGTAATAAGTGACAGGCCACCAAGCTGTAACTGCTTTCACTTGTAAGGGTCCTTGTCTCTGGAGAAAGCCCATAATCTGCTATGGTCTGAGACCGAGTGACACAAAAAGAACCTGGTTTCTCTTAGTCCAGGGATATGGTCTTTCTCTTCTCTCTGCCTCTCCTCCTTCTCTGGGACCTCCCCACGGGACTCTGTTCTCTTCTCCTATGTCCATCAACTTGTAGTCACCAGATGTCCTACCTTCATGTACCATTAATGCCTCATTACCACCTCATTATATGGCACGGGCTCTTGGGTAGCGGTGTGACAGAGGTCCAGCGGAGGTATGCAGGTGGGAACTGGAGACAAGGAGGATCACTAGGAGACCCCCCAGGCCCCAGAAACAGAGGCCCAAGTTTTGGAAGCTCGAGAGGGCACAGTCATCCAAAACTAAGAGGTGGGCAGACTGGAGAAGCACAAACGAAGGCCGAAATGGCAGAGCTCCAGGATTAAGCACAGAGAAGAGATGCAGAGACCAGGAGACCCAAATTTCCCTTTGCACAGTCTTGAGGACTCACTCAGCTGCTGCCCATCCGCATTAAGCCTCACTGACACCCTATGTTGGTTAGGAAATGGCTTGGCAAGGTCCCTCCTGGGTTTTTGGAAATCGCTCCAAGGGACTGTTAATTTCCCCTCCCCCCTCTTCCTTCCCTTTTCCTCCCTTCTTCCTCTTTCCTTCCTCCCAACCCCCTTCTCTTTCTCTCTCTTTTCTTCCAACTTTCTAGCTTCTGGGGGAAAGGTTCCCCCCAGCTACACCCCCAATTCTTGGAGGACAGACCCCTCACTTGCTGGACCCAGAAGATCAGGAAGATGCCAGAACGCCTCTGCCTATTGCTCCTACCAGCCGGGGTCCAGCTGCCTCATCCCCAGAAACCTGTCCAAAGGAGAAGGTCCAATGGCACTGGAAGCCCCTTCTTCCCTCAAAACTCCCCAAGCTGCTGCTAACCAGCTTGTGGGGAGAGGGGAGGGAGTGACATTTGGAGCAGGAAGGACGTCAGCTCCCTAGAAACGCTGGCTTCTATGGCAAAGGGACCGCGTGTGCTCAGAGGGCTGTGGCCAGGTACAGCCGGCACACCCCAGTCCTGGCAGGTGTCCTCCAGGGGGCAGGGCTGCCTCTTCTTAAGTGTGTGCATGCGCACAAGCACACCCGTATGCGCGCGCACATCCACGCCGGCACAGCAACCCTCCCAACATTAGGAAAAAGTCATTCTCGGCCCTAGTCGGTAAAAATGGACTCTTGCAGCTCCAGGTGGGAGTTCGAAAGCCCAGGTTGGCAGGCAACCGGCTTTAACTGCTTCGTCGAGGCGCAGTCAACTCAACTACTAAATCCTGGTGCCTGGGAAGTCCTGCTGACCTCCGTAGGCTGAGCCTTCTAAGCGCTCCCTCGCTCTTTGGGCAGCCATCCTCCCAAGGAAACCATTTCCTGCGTCACGCAGCGCTCTGCCCAGTCCGGGCGTCCCACGAACACTGTGCAAGAAGATGCGGCTTTTCCCAGGAAGTCCTGAAACCGCCAGCGGTCTTGGCTGCAAGGCTGGAGCCTCTCTTCCAACCTCCCCCATTTGTGATTTATCCCAGGCCTTTCAGGTAAGCAAGGACCTCTGGAACAGCCGCGCCTGCAATGCAGGTAAGGTTTATGTCAAAAGTTTCAAGTGAGGTGCCTATCCTTAAGGGTTCTTTCCAATGTGCGCGGGTTGAAGGATGTGACCCTTGCCTGGAATTTGTTCTGAAAGCAGTCGCTGTCCCCTGAGACTTCCTCCCCCGTATAGATGCAGGTACACCTACACTCATGTACACACTTAGACATACGTGAACATATGTACACACATTAACGTATTCACTTGCATGCATAGTTACACACTATTTTTTTTAAAGATTTATTTATTAGTTTAGGGAGAGAGAGAGAAAGCAGAGAGGAGGGGCAGAGGGAGAGGGAGAGAGAATCCCAGGCAGACTCCATGCTGAGTGCAGACCCCAACTCAGGGCTCCATCTCACATCCTGAGATTACCACCTGAGCCAAAACCAGGAGTCGGACAGTTAACCAACTGTGCCACCCAGGCGCCCCTCTTTTTTATTTTATTCAAGATGTTATGGGGCACCTGGATGGCTCAGCTGGTTAAGCATCTGCCTTTGGCTCAGATCATGATCTCAGGGGGTCCTGGGACCGAGCCCCCACCTCAGACTCCCTGCTGGGGGAGGAGTCTGCTTATCCCTCTCACTCTGCCCCTCCCCCGCATGCTCTCTCCCTCTCTTTCAAATAAATAAATAAAATCTTTTCTAAAAAGATTTTATAATTACAAAGATGTTTTGTTTTTTTTAAAGATTTTATTTATTTATTTGACAGAGAGAGAGATCACAAGTAGGCAGAGAGGCAGGCGGGCGGGGGGGGGGGGGGGGGGAAGCAGGCTCCCTGCTAAGCAGAGAGCACGATGTGGGGCTCAATCCCAGGACCCCGAGATCATGACCTGAGCCGAAGGCAGAGGCTTTAACCCACTGAGCCACCCAGGCGCCCCAGTTTTGTTTTTTTTTTAAAGATTTTATTTATTCATTTAAGAGAGAGAGAGTGAGCCCAAAGAGGAAGAGCGGCAGAGGGAGAGGGAGAAGCAGGCTTCCCACTGAGCAAGGAGCCCCATGTGGGGCTGAATCATGGGACTCCATGATCATGACCTGAGCTGAACGCAGACACTTAACTGGCTGAGCTACTCAGGTGCCCCTAATTACAAGGTTTTTATAATTACAATAGGCCAGATATTGCAGAGATAATACTTTAATAATCTCAATCCTTTGATATTATCAGTGTTAGCAGTTTGGGATATGTGCTCATGTATCTTTCTTTGACGTGATGCCAACACACATAAGCACTCATCAGGGACTTTTAAATCTAAAAACAGGATCATTACTAAACTTGTTTTTCAGCAACTTACATCTTTAACACTGATTTTGGGGCATTCCTTCAACTCAATCTGGATCTAACTATAATAGTTGTGCACACACACACACACACACTTAATCCACAGCTACTTATGTGTGCACACGTGTGCATAATTACCTACCATGCACATCCAACCCCAAGGCCATTCATGCTGGTACTGAACCAAACATGAGGTCGCTGCCGTGTGGTTTTCCCCTCACAATCACTTTCCAGACCATACTGGCTTGACTCTGGTTCCACCTGGCCCAGCCTGAGCATCAGAGAGCAGGCTTCTCTTGCATCCTCCCAGCCCCCACCAGGACTTCTGGAGGTAAAAACTTTATCCTGGGAACACGGACCATGCTTAGGGCCAGGCAAACACATCTGGGGGCTGCTATGGTGATGGGAGGGGAGAGAGGAAACTGGCAGGCCCAGCAAGAAGCTAAGGGTGTCCTGGAGCAGCAACAGGCCCCCAAGCCTACGGATCAGAAACTGAGTTCTTGCCCCTGCCCTGACATTAACCCCACTGTGTGACCTCAGTCAAGCCTTGGCCCTCTCTGGGCCTCTGTTTCCTCTTCCATACAATGAGGTGCCAGCACTGATGTTCCTAAGGCCTTTCAGGCACAAATATTAGGTTTGGTCAGTGAGTCGTGCTTCTCCCTCTGTGCTGGGAGCTGCCTCTTCGTGGTCCTCCCCTGGGACTCTGCTTCCTGCACCCTCAGGGCTGAGGGCCCCTGGGGGCGTTGCTGGGGAGGCCAGGGCAGAGGTTGGGCCTGCTGAGAGAGGCTGGCAGAGAAGCTTCCCTGGAGGCCGGAAGAGACTAGAATTTCCTAGGCCTGGGCAAAGCCCCACCACCTCCTCCCTGGGCAGAAAATGCCCGTCCTGCCCAACTGGCTTCAGCCTTAACTATGTATCTGTGCTGGTCTCTGAGCAGAATCTGTGGCCACCCTCAAATCAGCCAATGGCTGTTGATTGATTCAAAGATTATAGTTGAGCAAACAGGAACATGTTAATTTTTAATTTCACTCTATTGATTGGGAATCAGGCTTCCTCTTCGTCCTGTAACCAATAATGACCAGGTCAAAAGAACACGCGATCCTTACCCTGCAATGAAAGTCCACTCGTCTGGTCTTCCTGACCCTCGCTGGGCTTTTTAAAGCAACTCCCATATTGATTCGGTCTCAGTCAACAGAGAAGTAAGGGACTGAGTTGGGCAACCTAGGATCAACGAGAGGCCCCGGCTGAGCAGCATGGTCCTCCAAGAATGAAAGAGGAATTCCTAGTGGAGGTCTTTGAGGTTTGGGCTTTGGGGTAGGGACGGGGCCTTTCTTCTAACAAAGGAGAGACTGTGACAGAGCGAGTATCTCTTTCCACGGTCCCCAGTTCATAAGTCACCACCTACCACAGACAGCCTGCTGCGCCCCGTGAGGGTGGAGAACACGGGCGACGTTCGCCTCACCCTCACGGGGACTCTGCTGTTGGCCACATCCCGTAGTTCACATTGACAGTGCTCCACGGCCTGGAGAAGGAAACTGAGGACAACTGGCCCGCCAAAAGTTACACGGTTCTTCAATATCGTACAGCGTCCGGTCACTTCCCGTAGAGCTCTGCCACGTAGTTTTCCTCTTCCTCTTTTCTTTCTGCTCTTTGGGGCCAAAGTGGTTTTGAAAGCCATGTTGAATTTAACATAGACCAAGAAAAGCCACAGAAGCAATTTTTTCCCATCTGCGATGCAGTAGTTCTTCTATTTGATGCCATTATGTCCACCCTGTCGCTAACAGATAACGTGCTAACATTTCCCTGAGGCCTGTGGACCAACAACAACACCAACGACAAAAAAACCCAGAGAAATAAAATATGTAGTCAGAATCTGAGTAAAACTTAAATGTTAGAGACCCACTGAGCAAGGATTCATTCAACTTGCTTTTTAAAATAACTCCAGAAAAAGATGGGTCAAAGATACGTGTGTGTGTGTGTGTGTGTGTGTGTATCTCGCCAACTTCAACTTCATTCACAGATGTTGGCAAGTGACAAAAAAGAAGGGAAATTTTGTTCAAAGCTCAGAGATGAATGTACCAAATCATACAAGCCCCACAGAATTTGAGAACAGGAAGGAGACTAAGAGATGAGTTAGTAGAGTCAGTCAGACTTGTAACCTTTTTCTGAAGAACTACTTCTGAGTTTCCTTAAGTTTTGTGAGCATAGGAGACGTAATCGTTGGTGTGGTTGGAGAGTGAAAGGTGGGGTTTACTGGGCACACGAGGCTATCATCTGCCTGCTTGAAGTCCCACAAGTCTCCCCATCGCCTCTACTAGTGTTTCTGTAGAAGATCAGGGTCACAGGTTCCTTTTCCACTCAGGTTTGCACGGTCGTGCTTGTTTGGGAAATGCCGCACATCACAGGCTACTCTTGGATATTTGTGATACCCGCCCACATAATAAAGGCTGTTGCTTGGGGTGCCTGGGTGGCTCAGTGGGTTAAAGCCTCTGCCTTTGGTTCAGGTCATGATCTCGGGATCCTGGGATCGAGCCCCACGTCGGGCTCTCTGCTCGGCGGGGAGCCTGCTTCCCCCTCTCTCTCTGCCTGCCTCTCTGCTTCCTTGTGATCTCTCTCCTTGTCAAATAAATAAATAAAATCTTAAAAAAAAAAAAAAAAAAGGCTGTTGCATTGAGAAGTCCCAGAATAAAGAAAACCTCATATACTTTAGGCCAAGCCCCCAGTCTCACCTCATGATTCTAACAGGTAGGATATAGCTGCAAGTGACAGAAATTCTGACTCAAAACTAAGATGAACAAGAAGAAAGTTGATACTTCACAAAACAGACGTTCAGCGAGGTAAACAGGCTTTAGAGATTTTTTCCTCACGTTGTTCTAGTCTGGCACTCCAGTTAGAGCTTCCTTGTCAGACCCATCTGAGATGGCAGTTCCAGGCATCACGCTCAGGCCTGAGACAGGGAGAGGAAGAGGAAAGATCATTTCTTCGTGAGAAGAAACTTCCCTGCAAGGACCGTGGCCGGAATCAGGTCACACAGCCACTCCTGAATCAATCGCTGGCAGAAGGCATGGCATTTCCTTCTGATGAGTCCTTCTCGAGCTGGAGGTGGGTCAGCTTCACTAAAGCAGGGGGCCGTATGGAGCAGAAATCTATTCCTGAACAAAACTGGAGCTCTAGCAGGAAGGCAGAGGAGAATGGGTAGGCGGCTGACAGTGTTCCCTACAACCACAAACCCCTTTACACCTAACACCCTGTGACGTGTTAATTAGATGTGTCAACTTGACTGGTCCACAGGGCCCCCAGAAATTTGGTTAAACATTATTCTGGGTGTTTCTTCGAGGGTGTTTCTAGATGAGATTAACATCTGAATTGGTAGACTGAGTAAGGCAGATCGCCCCACTTGGCATGGGTAAACTCATCCAACTCATCAAAGACCTAACTAGCATGAGAAGGCTGAGTAAAAGTGAACTCCCACTCAACGGCCTGAGCTGTGACACTGGTCTTTCCCAGCCTTTGGACTCCGACTAAAACATCAACTCTTCTCAGGCCTTCAGCCTGCTGGCTTTCAGACTGGAAGTTACACCACAGACTCTTCTGGTTCTCTAGCTTGCTGACCACACATCTTGGGACTTCTCAGCCTCCAATTCCTTATAACGAATATCTTTATACAGATACACACACACGCATCTCCTGTTGGTTCTATTTCTCTGGAGAATCCTAACTAATATGCACCTATTTTTTCAAAAAGACTTTATTTATTTGAGAGAGAGCAAGAGAGAGAGAGAAGGAGCAGGGGCAGAGGGAGAGGGAAAAGCAGGCACCCCGCTGAGCAGGGAGCTCCACATGGGGCTTGACACCGGGCTGGACGTGGGGTTGGACATGGGGCTGAATTCCAGGACCTCAGGATCATGACCTGAGCCAAAAGCAGACGCTTAACTGACCGAGCCACCCAGGCTCCCCTATTAATATACACCTGTAATGTCCTCAGAACTTGGGTTCCTCCATGCTTTGGGAAATGCTAGAAAGCTTTCCTGGAGAGAGTTCCAATTCTCTCATATAGCATTCTGAGCCCACCATTCTCCTCTTCCAGCAAACAAGGTGCTCTTTCAGACTCTTGAGCATTTGCAGGTTCCAGTCCCTCTGCTAGTTGCCCCTTTCCCATCCTTCAAGTGCCCACTTAGTTCTCAAGCATGATTCAAACATCACATCCTTCAGTGAACCTCAACTTCCATCCTCACAATCCACCCTCAATCTGGTTTAAGAGCAATCAGACTGAGTCCTGGCCCTGCTTCTTACTAACTATTGGAAACTTGGGCAAGTTGTTTAAACTCTGTGCCTCAATTCCCTTTCCAGAAAATAGGGATCACGTAAGTACCTACCTCACAGGGTTGTTTTTAGAATAAGATAGGCCAATGCCTGAAAGCATTCCAAATAGTGCTTGCCACATGGTAAGTGCTCTTTAAATGTTAGGGTTCATTCTGGAATCCCTAACAATCATTCTGGAACCACACTTTGTTCATCCCTCAATGAAAGCATACTCCACACAGTAATAAGTTATTTCCTTCCACATCTGTCTTCCCAATTAAATCATGAACTCCTCAAAGACAGGAGTCCTTGTTCTTCTTTGAGACTTAGCACAATATGTAGTACTTGACTAGTGCTCAGCGAATGATCTTCATACCTAAGGAAACTAAAATTCCAACAAGGCGAAGTGATCGGCACAGAAGTACTGGAACTTGGAATCTGGGTCTCCTAACTTCTGAAATCAGGAACTCTGCATGACACCTAGAGATTGCTTCCCACCATGTGACAACATTCCTGTTATTCAATTCAACAAACTGTTATTGAACATCTATTATGGGCCAGACACTCTGCCAGGGATCCACGATGAAGAAGACACAGTCTGTCCACAAGGCATCAGATAGCCTTCCCCTGGATGCAAGCCTCCAGCTAGCCTCCCTGCATCCAGCCTTTTGCCCCTCCCACCTATCCCTCATGGCATCATCAGAATGACTTCCTGTATCTAAATGCCATGGCCTCCTAGGAATAACGTGCACACTCCAGGCCTTGTTTCCATTTCCACACCTTTGCTCATTTGGTGCCTCCCACCTAACACACATCCTCTGCTTCTCAACCTGTAACTGGTGTGACCTACTTTATTAGCTTGGAGCACAAACATAGTCACTTTTTTTTTTCCATTTAATCCCCCAAAGGTCTTATGAGACCTCCTATTAAATTGTATTTCCCACTCTAAAATTTGTAAAGCATACCACGGGCAAATAAAACACCAGCTAGAAAATCTAATCTGGGGGCGCCTGCATAGTACGCAGTCGGTTAAGCCTCCAACTTCTGGTTTCGGTTCAGGTCATGATCTCAGGGTCGTGAGATCAAGCCCCTCATTGGGCTCTGGGTTCAGCGCAGAATCTTCTTAAGAGTCTCTATCTCCCTCCCTCTCTCTGCACTCTGCCTCTGCCTCTGCCTCTGCACTCCCCCCATTTCTCAAATAAATAAGTCTTTTTAAAAAGAAAAGAAAGGGAGAGGGGAGGGAAGGGAAGGGGAGGGAAGGGAAGGGGAGGGAAAGGAGAAAATAAAAGGGGAAAGGAAAAGTAAAGGAAAAGAAAAAAAGAAAAAAAAGAAAAGAAATCTCGCTTGTTGTTGCCTCATGCAGTTAAGGCTTGCTCGGAACCATCTTGGGGTACTTGTCTGCCCTGTGGTCATGCCCTGCTCCAGGTCCTAATCCGGGTTGCTGGTTACAGCTCTTATAATCACAGCTCTCTGTGTGGCATGCCCTCAGAACTTTATTCTAGTGACTTCCACAATCATCATTAAGACATATAAAGCCCAAGTCACAAAGCCAGACTCTTCCTCAGTGTAAGTCCCTTTCTGGAGTGATATTTTGCTAGTCAGTTCCAAGTTCTGACCACCCTGGTCCACATTTATCAGATTTCCCTCACTTCCAAACCCTGCTCCCATCCTTTGCCTTCTCAGGAGGGCCTTGTATGCAAATTTACCCAACCTTCTTCAGAGTGCTACAAACCAGAGGGAGAAGCCGCTAAATAAGTCTCCATTACACCTTTCTCCCAGGTCAATAGGTGTCTGCTTACATTTGCTTAACAAAGAGACAGCATTTGTGACTCTTCATGCCCTAAGGTGAACAGCTGTGTCCGTCTTCTCAGAGGTATGCTGATAGTTTCTCAGTCTCAGTTGTTTTTCTAGATTGTCTCTACTAGTAACATATTATACAACCATCTCATGTCTCATCCTTCAAGGCCCTGAGAAAGGATATATCTTTCTTCTAAAATTCTTATAGTCCTTATATATAGTCCATATCTTGATTTATTCATTTATTGAACAAGTATTTATTGAGTACCAACGATGTACCAGGCCCAGGCATTGCAAAATTAAATGGGTCACAGCTTCTGCCTCCGGAGCCTACAAACCACATGGTTTCTATATTGAGCTGTGTTGGTCGTTGTGACAGTTGCCAAATCCATGTGCCCACAGCTGTAATGCCAGAAGGCCCACTCATTTTGTTACAGTTAATTTGGTGCATGATAGATAAGATTGCAGCTTCAATCAAATTGTAGCCCAGCTTCTGCCTCCCCATGATCATGACTATTACCTCTTTCTACCCCTAGCCCATCAGCACCTGCTCCATTTGAAAGGACCGTGAAAAAGGATCTCCTACCCTCCTACAGAAGCATTTGTAAGTGATAAGGCAGAGAGCATCTTAGCTGAGACATACACACTAAGCATTCAGTTGGGTTTCTGAAAAACGTATAACCTGGTAGATTAATCAAAAACTAATTCAATTCAAATGAATTGAATATATTTGAAAGCAAATATACAAATGTTTATATGGCAACTGCCATATGGCCTGAAGAGTAGTCAGTTTCAGTCAACATTTTGGACCTTCTTTGTTTTTGTTGAGACTAACAATAAACCTAATGTACATAGAGTTGTTTTGTAAATATAAATTCTTCTTTGGGTGAAGGGGAAGGAAAAGGAAGGCCTGACACTAAGTGCTTACCTGCATACAAAAAAGATAACCATTTGAAGTTGAGTGAGATGATGGATGCTGATAAAACTTTCTCCGGTCTCTAGAGCCTAGGTGGAGGAACCGTTATGGGTTTTTGAGTGAGTGTGGCGTTCAAGAGAAGAAACCAATAGCTAGTGGCTGCAGAAAAGCTGGGTTTGAGGTCCATCCAGAAAAGAGTAGATTGTATGAAAAGCTGGGGCTGAGCAAAGTCACTCAACAGACCAGGCGATCATTGGAAGGCATATAGCCAGGCCACACTGGACTCTGAGACTTTGGAGCACACCTGTAAATTGCTTTCTTACATATCACATATACCCTGAAATTCCTAGCAGGGGCGTCAAATTTAGCTCTGGAAGGGTCATATGATTCACCACCAAACAAGTATTTAAGGCAGAAGGAGGAACAAGGAATCAAGTTTTAGGTCTTTGGTCACAGGCAAGAGAAGGAAAAGGCTCCAGTTCCTTGAGGGGGTTGGAAGTGACCAACAATAAAAGGGTAGCCTCCCATTTGAGGGTGTCATCCAGGAACTGACCACAAGCTAAGATAAGAATCACTCACCTACAGGAGGGAACCACAAGGTCTCCTAAAAGGCCTAGCTGGCAAGAAGGCGGCAATCACACTGCACATTTGGCCCAGGTCCCAGTTGCAGCCTGGCTATCCACTAAGTGGTTGGTCCCACGGATGCCCATGTGATCCCCGATTGGCTGGTTTCAGTGGGCTGAGAGTTAGACTCTGGTTGGGTGAGCTTCAAGGCAATGCACAGTTCTGAAATCTTAGCTCGTAGTCAAGGTGATCCGCACAAGGAACATTTGGAGCAAGGACTGGCCAGGACAAGTCGATCCAGGGTTATGCCTCAAGCTCCTATAGAGCTCAGACATTAGGAAGGGGCCATTTTGCCCACGGACATCATCTGGGGTATAGGATAGGCCAGTTTTCTAAGGCATTCAAGGAACTAAAAAAAAAAAAAAAAAAATTAGGGGGTGATTGGGAGGTGCTTCTAAGGATAAGAGAACAGAGTATTAGAAGGGGAAGGGTTAAGAAGTAGGAATTATTGAATATCTACCATGCACCAGCTGCTTTATTTGCATTCTATCTCTTAATCCTGAAAAAAATTCCATAAAGGAAATGTGACCTCTCCGCATGTGGCAAATGAGAGAACAGATTCAGAGAGAGAGAGTGAGCTGCCCATGGATGCTAGGAAGTGGCTGGGTCAGGACACAAAGCCAGCTCTCATTTTTGGCAGAGCCTATGTTTTCCCAATTAGATTGAAAATCTAATTCAATAACAACAAAATATTAAATGCCCTTTATCTAATAAGGCACAGAGCTGGGCCCTGTGGGCATATACGAATATGAACAAGACACACAGTCTCTGCCTCACGGGCCATCAGGAGACACAAGAACTATAATTATAAAGGCTGGAAACTGATAGCAGATAAAATCATCAGTATTAATGGCTCCTCAGCCTCACCTTGTGCCCTCCCCACTCAGTCACTAGGTCTGACTAGACCCGCCATCTTGCCAGTCTGCCCAAAACTAGCTCATTCCTGCCTCAGAGTTTCTGTTTTTGCCCTTCCCCCTCCCTCTCCTGACCTTCCCCAGCTCAATATCACTTTCTTAAAAGTCCTTACCCATCTCCCTTGTCCCCTACACACACACCTTCACTCTCTTTCCTCCCTCCTGGCTTTACTTTCTTCCTGACACTTAAGGACAGGCTTTGAAGTCCTACTGTCTGGGTTCCAGTCCTAGCTTCACCACTACCCACTTGTATGACTTTGGGTAAATTAGTGAGTCCCCGAGCTTCCTGTCTATTGGTAGATAATAATTGTGCGGAGTGCAGAGTGTTTTTGTGAGGACAAAAGAGAAAAGTGAATGAAAAGAGCTGGAGCAATGACAGGCATGTAGAAACTGCTTAATATAGGACAGCTCGTGCTGTTATTAATTTGTTTCTTGTGTTTCTTTCCTACTAAAATGTAAGCTCCATGAAGGCAGGAATGTGGTCTGTCCACCATGACATTCTCAGGGCCCAGCACATAGTAGCCCCACAATAAATACTTATTGAATGAATAAATTTCTACGTACCAGGCATGGTTTATCCATGGTTATCACAATAACTCCATGAAGAAGAACTATCAGCTCCCTCATTTTACAGAGAAGATTCAGAAAGGCTAAGTGCATTTCCTAAGACCACATAGCCAAAACATGGTGAGGCAGGATTCAGACCAAGTAGCTCTACCCTGCTATACCACCTGGCTTGGAAGCCGGGGAGGCCACGGGAGTGCAGCCAATGAGGCAGAACCAAAAGGCAGGAAGAGGGAGAATTGGTTGTTTTGTGGCCTTCAGTTTAGGTACCCAGGAAAAGCTGAGTGGGTCTGGACAGAGTTTGGACAGAGTGGGTCTGAAGGATGGGCAGCGTTTATGGATAGAGACTGAGGAGAGGGGCGCCTGGGTGGCTCAGTCGGTTAAGCATCTGCCTTCAGCTCAGGTCATGATCCCAGGGTCCTGGGATCGAGCCTCACATCAGTCTCCCTGCTCAGTGGGGAGCCTGCTTCTCCCTCTGCTGCTCCCCCTGCTTGTGCTCTCGCTCTCTCTGTAAAATAAATAAATTAAATTTTTTAAAAAAAGAGAGAGATTGAGGAGAAAACATTTCTGGAAGCGAGAGAAGGAAGAATTAGAGCACAGTCCTCAAAACAGGAAAGGTCTGAGCCTGTTTAAGAAAAAGCAAATTGTCTGACTAGGATCTGAATGCCCCGGGTTGTGACATATTGAGTCACTGCTGGCCACAGTCACTGCTGTTAATGCATTATTTGTAAAGGGGTGACGGCTGAGGGAAATTATGCAATGCCAGCCTTTTCTGTGTCCAGAGGTGGAGATGCTTAGTCACCTTGGAGCAGACTTCTGTCTTAATGGGAAAAATTACTTGAGTGACCCCTTGTTCAGGAAAGGGGAGGAATGGGGACTCTTTCCTGTGGTCTGGTCAAGGCTGCCCCCTCCCTGCACCTCTGTCTGTAGAGCCCCAGCGCAGGGGAGCCAAGAGAAGATGAGAAGCAATTTGCAAAGGAGCCCTTCTGGAAGGGAAGGGACCACAACCACACTTCTCTTCCCAGAGCAGAAGGGTAGAAGCCATGAGCCCTGACTTGGCCCCGCTCGCAGGAAAGGACACGAATGGCCCAAAAGGAACTTGCCCCAAGGTAAAAGACCTGGGCTGGTGTCCTGAGTTTAACACAAAGTTAAGGCAATTGGTGTGGCACAGGGTGAGGACACAGGACAGAGGGTCCCTTGGACCCCAACCACCCTGACCAGCGTCATGCCTTGGAAGCATCCACTGAGCACATGAGAGAGCTGAAAACCATGACCCTGGGCCACAGCCCTGCTGTGATCACTCACAGCTCTCTGCATCATTGGACAAATGTCCGCAGACAGTGAGGGATGGAATGCCATAACCAAAATAGTGACACTATTGGAACGATAGAGCATTCCTTTATTCTCTCTGTCTAGATTTGGAAATAGTATTGATAGCCACTTGTGATTTTTGGCTAATTCTGAAGGAGATAAGCTTCAAAGTGGATATCAGTCTTTTTGCTCCTAAGAGAAGAGAAGCTAGAGCAACTAACTGGAAAAAAGGAGATTGAAATATGACCATATTTATATCTCAACCTAATGACGCGGTTATAGTTTTCCAGAACTAAGCAAAGACACCTCCCAGCAACACCCTGCAGCAATAGGCAGGTGACTGGTTAGTGGAGATACGGTAGGAGGAGGAAGGAGCCTGAGAGCCCAGGATAAGGAGCAACATCAGGATAGCAGTAAGGGGTGGGAAGGCAGGCTGAGGGCAGGGAAGACACACTGTGGCGATGTCTACAGCTGCTCCCGCCATCAGCTAGTCCCCACCTCCCACTTCCAAGATTACAGAGATCTTTAGAACAGACTTCAACTGCCACACGAGGACTTCGTTTTTTATGTAAGGTAGGCTCTCCCAATCTAGAAAGGTTGTAAGACTATATTCATGAAGATAAAATAATAATAGACTGGTTCTCACTGGTCATCGAGAAAGCTTTTGGGTAGGGCAGTGGTTGTCAAACATTTTTATTTAGTCCTAGAAATATTTATTAGAATAAAATCTTATACAGAATCTTAATATTAAACTAGAGAAATATGAGCAGTTTGGAGGGAACCAGTGGCAAGGATTCACTGAGCCATGGATACCAAGACCTTCCATGCATTCCCCCTGCCCCGGCTCAAGCGGCCCTGGGAGGCCTGGTAGGAGTACCAGGGGCTTTGTACTGTACCGTGTAAAGAATGCTATGGTGGTAGATGTGATCTGGCAACACAGACCCTAAGTCATCGTCCCTCATTTCTCATGAATCTTTATCTACAACACAGGTTCTCGAACCACAGCTGTTTCTAGAACAGAAAGGGTCCTGTCCTCAGCTGAGATCAATGGCCCAACGAAAGTAATGAGTCACAAGTCTAGGCATTCCTCTGACAGTCAGCTGATGGTCAGTGTTCCAAGGCACAGCATTTCTTGGCATCAATTCCCAGCCTATGTGACACCCTTCAGAGATGGGCAACCTGGAGTGGCACCCCTCCCACACATTAACACCTGCAGCCAAGCCTATCTTGAGCCACCAAAGCATCCTCAGAGAGGAGAGCCTTCAGAGTCCTGTGCCATCAGTGCCATCCCAAGGGTGACTGTGGAGAGCCAGACTCTGCTCCTGAATAATCAGAGATGAAGGTGACAGACACCAGGTCAGACCTCAGTGACAAGGCCCAGATGAAGGACTGGCAATCCCATGCTCACTATGGGTTGTTCACCATCAGATCTCACAAGCCTGGCACAGTACTTGGCACATGCAGATGCCCAGCATATGCTTGCTGAATGCACAGAAGAATCACTATGTCAGGGGTGCCTAGGTGGCTTAGTCATTAAGTGTCTGCCTTCGGCTCAGGTTGTGATCCCAGGGTCCTGGGATTGAGCCCCACCTCAGGATCCTTGCTCAGCAGGAAGCCTGCTTCTCCCTTTCCCACTCCCCCTGCTTGTGTTCTCTCTCGCTGTGTCTATGTCAAATAAATAAGATCTTTAAAAAAAAAAATCACTACATCAGGAGACAGGATTTGCTCTGGCTCTGTCGCTAATTAATGCATGACTTTGGACAAGTCATTTCTTTTGTTTGGATCTCAGTCACCTAATTATAAAATGAGAAAGTTGGATCATATGAGTTGTTCCTCAAGAAATGAAATATTATTCACTAAAAAAAAAAAGAACATTTTAAACTCCCTAGGGACCCATTCATTTTTGTTATTTGGGTATAATTTTGGATTCAGCATAAATTTAATTTGAAAAACAGTGGGGGAGAGCTTATTTATTTGGGTGAGGGCAGACAGTTTGTTTTTAAATGGTTACAAACTACTAAACCAAATGACCTATTGGATTCCATCAAGTGTTGATTTTTTTTGTTTTTTTACTTTTTTTTTTTTTTTTTAAGATTTTATTTATTTATTTGACAGAGAGATTACAAGTAGGCAGAGAGGCAGGCAGAGAGAAGGGGAAGCAGGCTCCCCGCGAGCAGAGAGCCCGATGCGGGACTCCATCCCAGGACCCTGAGATCATGACCTGAGCCGAAGGCAGAGGCTTTAACCCACTGAGCCACCCAGGCGCCCAAGTGTTGATATTTTTTGAAATTTTATTTCCTAGACTATTCATAGCCTATTCCAAAGAGTTGATGAGATCAAACTGAAAAAAGTGAATTCAATTTCCACTTGGGATTATACACGTGAAACTAATATAACACTGTATGTTAACTATACAGGAATTAAAATTTTTTTAAAAAGATTCTACTTGGTTCCATCTCCAGGTAAAATTGTGAAAGATACTAAAGTAGGTTCCCATGTCCTCTATACATCTTCATCTGGATACCACCCACCCTTGGACCTACTATTGTGCTGGGCCAATAAACAGCTGGACACAATCCTGGCACATGCCTCCACACCAAATCTATTTTCCATTATATCTCCCTCAGAACCTATTATGTCAGCTAATCTATTGGATTAACAGTCATGCTAATGCCTTAGGATCAACAGATCTAGGACGGACCTTACAGTCACCTGCTAAGTCACTTGGTAACCAAGGCCCAGAGCAGGAGAGTGATTTACCTGAGGCCAGAATCAAACTCCAGGTTTCCCAGTTCTCAGGCCAGGGTTCAATCTACTGACCAGTAAGTAGCTCACACCTCTGACTATAAATGAAGATTGTCCGGAGGGCTTTGTAAAATGCCGTACTCAGTCCCTACCTCCAGAGAGTCAGAAGTAGTCTAGAGTGGGATCCAAGCATCACTGATTTTTTTTAAAGATTTGTTTATCCAAGTATAACATATTCATAAAAGTGAATCGATTATAAATGTAGATGTTAATGAATTTTCACAAACACCCATCAGCCCAGACCAAGAAACAGAAAATCTCCAGCACCTAAAACTCCCACCAGAAATAATTGCTATCGTGATTTCCAAAACATAGGTTGCTTTTGCCTGTTTTTGTATTTTATGTAAATGAAATATATAGAATGTCATCTTTTATGTCTCACTTTTGCTCAGAATTATGCTTTTAATTCATCCATATTGTTTGCTATGGTTATAGTTTGTTCATTCCCATTGCAGAACAGTATTTCATGGTGTGAATATACCATGATTTGTGATCCATTCTACTACCGATGGACATTTGGATAGTTTCCAGTTTAAGGATATTATAAATCGTGTATCTTCTAGCATATATCTTTTAGTGAAAATGTGCAAGCATTTCTTTTGAGTGTATACTTAGGAATGGAATTGCTGGGTCCTTTGGATATACCTATGTTCAGCTCTAATAGACACTGTGAAACAATTACTTCAAGTGACTGTACCAATTTATACTTCCGACCTGAACTGTATGAGAGTTTCAGTTATTCCACATCTTCACCCAAACTTGGTATCATCAGTTTTCTTGGGTTGTCATTCTGGGGTATGTGTGAGGATATTACATTGTTTTTAAGGTCCCCAAATGACTCTATGGACAGAAAAGGATGAAAACCTCTGCTTTGTCCCTACCCTCATGACCACTTGAGGCTTATGAAAATAATGTTTTTGCTTTTATTGTCTGACTCAATGCTTCTAAAATATCTTACAAGCCAACTCAAAGTGTTAGACCACTAAAATAAAAAAATTTTTTAAAGATTTTCCTAATTTATACAGAAAATAAATTGGTGGATAAAAATTTTACTTAAAGTTCTCTGGTAAAGTTTTCTTACATTTTTGGCACCCACTGTTGCTTTCCACTAGTGAATGCTAGTCGCCAACAAAATAAACAGGTAAGAAATGAAGCAATAACCTTTTCCAATCCCTCACATGGAATTCTAGAATATGCAGTTTGCTTCTATAAATGTTTTGTTGTTGTTGTAACGGCAAGCATTTTCTGCTAAGTATACACCTTTCTCTGTGCTAAAGAGGTCCTAATGTCCTTCGTTCTCCTCTCTGGGATTCCATCTTCCTAATAGCTAGGAAAAGGCCGCACTATGTACCATATGATCCTCTTCTGCCTACAACTGATTGCATCAAGAGTAAACACCCGACTCAAGCAGATCCAATTAGATCCTCTCTCTTTCAGCAATTAGGAATTAGGACTTAAAGGCTGAGTAAGTTATTTAGAGCCATACAGTTATGTGAAAATGGAACCAAAGTTGGTACCAAATTATTTGAAAGCCCCGTAAAAGCTGATGTGACATTGGCATGAGCAGAGCTTAGGAACATATACCAACAAGAGAGGTTAAAAGCAAAATTAAATACGGATTGCACAAAATAATTTCGGTCTCAGAAACCCAAATTATTTTAGTTATCTGGTACCATAGCAGGACAAAGGGAGATGAATGGCAACTACTTTTTGTCATTAAATCAGAAAGGCATGGAGCCTGAAATAGAGATCCAGACTCAGGAAAAAAATCTCTTACCATGGTAAGAAGAGTAATCCTGAAGAAGTCCTCTTGGGTAAGGGATGATAAATGGAAATTAATAGTTCAGATGCCATTGATAATAATTTAAGGTGCATTAAATATCATTGATTTTGGTATTTGATATCATTAAATATCATGATTTTGTCATTATTTGTTGTGCTGTCTTTACGGTCTATTTTAGTGAATGTAAGACAATTCATAAGCCTTCATCAGTTCATAGAGTTATTATCCATTTAGTATTTTTCCCATACAGGTCTAAAACTTTTTAACATGAATTTTCCTATCATGTGGCTATTAGGTAGTGGATGTCTAAAGTTGGAGATGAACAAGTGAATTAAACAGACAAGTTAGGAGGAAATCAGCAGTGCTCCATTTAACAGCTTATTACATTATTTTTAATGATTATATCAGTTAGAATTGGCTAGGTTTTGCTATAGTAACAAAACTCTAAGCTATTAATGGCTTAAACAGACAAAGATGTATTTCTTGTTCATACCACATTCGATGTATGTTGGCAAAGGAGCTCTACTTATCATAGCAATTCTGACTCTGGTGAACAAGAGCTCCATTTCAATATAGACTTCCACGAAGACTATACTATAGGGAAGGGAGTGAGGAGCATCATGCACTTACTTTAAAAGCTTCCATTCACATTTCTTTGGCAGAACCATGCTATATGGCAATGCCTATGAAACAAAACGGGGGAAGTGCAAACTCACCATGTGCCCAGGTGAACAAAAATATGTGTGACTGGTCTTAATGACTAATGCAGTGTTTGTGATTACAAAGTTACTCCGTGTGCTTTACCAGCTGGCTTTTCCACTGGCAGAGTGGCTTCTCGTTCGTCTGATGGAATTAAGTACGTCAGTAATTTCTGGTGTTCCACAGGTGCACTGACACCTGAGTTCATTTGAAAACTGCTGGCCCAACCCATGGTGGGAATTCCAATTAGATGGGCAGGTATCACGCCACACAAACAACCCTGCCCATCACAACTTAGGCCTGTCCTATTTCCAGACCATGGTGTATGTGAAATATTATAAATCTGGGTGCTAGTTTAGGTTTTGGGAACTGGAGAACTGGAGAAAAATAAATGGGCCTCTCAGAGAGAAAAGAATCCGGCCAGATTTTCTGAGTCCTGTTTGACTTACAGTACCATGGCACCACCATGGTGAGGGAGTGGGGGTGGTGGTGAAGACCATAATGTTATGTCACGAACTGGCTTTAAGTCTCAGAGAGTCACCTTCCTTTCTTGTCAAGTGAAGAAGTTAAAAAAGAACAATTTTTAAGGACACAACCCTCTACAAAAATAAGTAATATTCAGAATCCCAGTGTATAAAATAGATACAAAGTTATGCTAAAATGAGGGGGAAGAACCAGCCCCACATCTCATAATACCTCACAGAAAGCAGCAGTCCTTGAAACATGCTCACATAGAATCTTTAGAACTCCACGGAACATGACTTTTAAATGCTAGGATTCCGTAACCCCTAACACGCTTCCCTGTGATCCTGTTACTCTAGTTTTAACGCCAGCACTTCCTGGTTCCAAGTCTAAAGAGACAGCCCTCTTCCGGTTGCGGCTGCGCACAAGGGGCGAAGAAGGCGGTTGGGGTGGCTGCGCCCGCCGCCGCAGCAAGAATGTTGGTGACCAGATTTTTTGGCCTCACTGGCAAGCGTGCCGTTTCCTCCACCGTGTGTAGGTGAGCACGTGGAAATGTCGTGAAGAGTGGAGACTATGGTCTGCTGAGTTATGTCGACCGGCGCGATTATCCCTTGCTTGATGCGGCCCACGTCAAGATTTTCTCCGCCAGCCGGATGGCCTTGGAAGAAAAGGAGGAGGCCCCCTGGAGCAGCCTCTCCATGGATGAAAATGTTCAATTGTGCCGCATTAAGTTCAGCGAGAATTTTGCTGACAGGAGCAGGAGCACGTACAAGTGCAAGACGGTTGTGGGCGCCGCCATGTTCTTCCGGGGTGTCCCGCTCCAGTTCTGACCTGCGGCCCCTTCCCACATACCTTTGAAGAGGAGTGGGTGGTCAAGCAGACCAGGGGGTGCTTGACATGAAGGTCAGCCTGATCCAGGGCTTCTCAGCCAAGTGGGACTACGACAAGAACCAATAGATGAAGTAAGCACCCTCTGCTCACACATCTGAGCCTCGCCTTGTTCTGCCACCTCCACGCAGTTCAGCGTATTTACTGGAAACTCTTCTGTTGCAGTACGAATGCTAATAAGTGAGCAGTTTATGTGGAAGAAAAAATAAACAGCCAGCATTCACAGTGCTGCTTCCCTGGCCCGGTGGTTGGCCCAGCCTGCACACAGCCCCTCACCCTCGGTGCACCAAAAGGCCTATTCCCCATGCCTTGAAAACCGTTATTATTGCGATCCCAAAGCTCTGTGCCCAGGACTGGCAATAACGCTGACATCTTTTGCCTCTACTTGCAAGAGGGTAAGCCATGCCTTTGATTCTGAAATCTCACAGGTCAAAGCTCTTCTGTTTCTCTGCCCAGGCTGTTTCCTGTTCTCTCAAGTGCAGCTTTTCTATCATCCAGGTGTCATAAGGTTTGGTGAAAGGCAGTGGAAGGAGGCTCTCATCCCAGCGGAGAATTCGAGAAGTTGGTAATTCTCCAGGTAGTTAATGAGGACTCTGCTAGACACTGGGAACGCCTTTGGAATGTTAAACAAAGTGGCTTTTATTCTGGCTGTCTTGCGGCTGCTGCTTCCTCACAACAAAGGGACTTACTGTGCTCCTGACGGGTGTGTCTGAACATCACTTGGCCAAAGAGCCCCAGGCCTTCCTTTGGCCTGTTGAGTTCATCTCCTGTCATAGTGTTTCTGATGGAAAAAGGACAAGACCTTTATTTTAAGACTCATAAATACCAGAAACTCCCTTTCTAGTCACCGAAATT
>CM052894.1:31205590-31229724 GCA_028534135.1 Potos flavus | reverse complement strand
AACCAATACAAATAAATAGTAAAAAAAAAGAAAGTAAAGGTACCCACATTATCGAATTCCATGGAAACAAACAATGCTAAAAACAGGTATTGAAAGATGTGGAAAGCTGTTGATTTCTCACTGATTAATGAAAATATACTGAAGACTGTAGTGTGGAGTATGATTAGATTCCAATTTGAAAATAAAATGTATAAATATGCGCGGGAAAAAGACTGAAAGCATGCACGTTGTTTGTGAATACTGATACACTCTGATTATGGGCAGTTTTATGTTCTTTGTTTTGCTTATCTGCATTTTCCCTAGTGCAGGTGCATTACAGTTTTCAAAAGGAAAAAGTTTTTGTTTTGATTCCTAACAAAATAGAAGCACTGTTTTTATCATCACTGTATTCATCAGTGGAGAAATCTCTGTCTGGCTGGGGGAGAGCAGACTTTGAATAATACCTCTGCAGTGTCTGCAGGGGGTGAGGAGAGCTATCTTTTGCATTCAGGGGCTCAGAGGAGAGGAGGGTCCTAGGGAGGAAATCATAAATTCTTCCCGGAGGACAGAAATGGAAACTCACAGCCCTGCAAACAAAAAGGCAGCAGGCGGCATGCTTCCTGAAAGGCTATCAAAACACTACTTCAAAGCCAGGGGGGGCATGTAGACAGCAGTTCTCCTGTCTCTTTGACTAAAAGCAGCAAGGACAATTTACCTGCCAGATAGTCCTTCTAAAACCCAAAGGAAGGTGCTTTGTTTCAACAGGGTAGATGAATTTGATTCTATGATCTTCCGTCTTCATTCATTGAAAGGTAGATTTGGCTTCTTCATTTTAAATACCACTGTCTAGGGGCGCCCGGGTGGCTCAGTCTGTTCAGTGTCTGACTTTAGCTCAAGTCATGATCTCAGGGTCTTGCGATCAAGCCCTGGGGTGGGGCCCTGCATCTGGCCATGGATGGGCTTTCCCCACCAGCGTAGGGCTCTGTGCTCAGTGGGGATTCTGCTTCTCCCTCTCCCTCTGGGGGGGGGAGGGTCCCCCCACTCGTGTTTTCTCTCTCTCTCTCAGATAAATACAATCTTTAAAAAAATTAAATAAATACCTCCATCTAGAACAGAACTAAGAGTGATGCAAAGCCTGCTTTGTCTTTCCTGTTGCAAATAGTGGTGATGGTGACGGTGATGGCAGTTAGTGGTAATACTGGTAGTAATAACAGAGGAAGTAGCAGTGGTAATAATATGTGCCAGCTATTTGCCCGTATGATTTTATTTAAATCTTGATAACCCTTTGAGGTTGGGAGTATTACGAAGGAGGAAACCAAAGCTCAGGAAACTAACTGGCCCAGAGTCACAGAGTAGGGGCTGGAAGTTGCATTCTAATTAGGTTTGTGAACTTCGAAAATCTTTCTTTCTACCGTAACACACTAGAAAATTAAGATGCTACCAGTCCCAGCCTGATGTTTATAGGCTAATTCAGCCCTTGTTTTACACCCCCATACATGGCCTGAAGTTGGTTCTAGAATTGTCTGCAGGAGTCAGATTATATTCAACAAACTCAAAATGCCTTTTTTTGAAGTTCAGTCTCTTCTTATGTCAACAGTTATGAGACTCTTAAAATACTTTCCTCTCTACTTTACTAAAGAACCACTTCACTTTCAGGAGATCTTCCGCCTGGATAATGTACCAAGCAACATTCCCTGATTTGGCTATCACTAGTGGGAGGCTTTCCCTAGTCTCTCCCTTGCTAGAACACTGTTTGCTGACGAACAGAATTTAAGACTGGTGTATTCTGACCCTACCCAAGAGTACTTAGTCAGAAAAAGATGAAAAGAAATTTTATTTCTCAGCTTTTATAGTGTGATTTGGTGTCTTATTTTTGCCAGTGATGAAACTGAACTGAAGGACATTATATAGCAGAGGGATGTTTCTGCAGTCGCCTAGGTATCATGAACCCATCTGCCTGTCTGGGAAACCCCCCCCCGCCCTCGCCTTCTGCTAAGCCAGAAATGTGGGGATTGTCTGGGTATCAGGAAAGAGTGTCTCCCAAAGGCACTGGTGAGTCAATGGAAGACTATTAGACAGAGGCCCTGTACTTACAGATGAGAGAGAAGTAGGAAACGGATCAGGAATGTTTTCAGCTGTAATAGAAAACCAACAAGGAGTACCTTTTTAAAAAGCAGAGTTATTTTTCTCCATAACAGAAAGTCTGTGGGTAGACAATCCATAGTTGTTTCAGCAGCTCAACAATATCATCAAATTCTCTGTGTTTCCTATTTTCTACCCCAGATCTTCAGCACAGTAGTGTTTTATTTTTGTCTGTCACATGTCTCAAAATGGCAGCCACAGCTTCACATATTATATCTATGTTTAAGGCAAAAAGAGAGTAGAGAGTATTGCTAGCCATGTCCAATGATTCATTCAAAATGCAAAGTCTTTCTGAGAAGTTCCTCAGCCGATTTTTTACTTAGATTCCATTGCCCCAAATGGTTACATGAACCAGCCCTCACTGTGAGGGAGGCTGGAAATATAAGTACCTGGTGAATGGAATTACAGTGAATGACTTTGACTAATCAGATTCAACCTCTGAAACTAGGCCATTGCCATCCTGAAAAAAAGCAACGTAATCAGAAGAGCTAAACAAAATCATGGTATTGTGGGGAGAAGGGAGGGATGGCAGATAACTGGCTAAAATTGTCTGACAGTGAGTAAGATTCAAACCAGTATGAGGAGACCCCATTGGAGTTTAATGTCTAATGCTATGACCTCTTGGCCATCCCAGCTACACATCAGGCTAAAGACATACCTTATGATTCCAGGCGTGCCTCACTTAGGAGGGAATGTAGAACCAGCGTCTGGAATCAGTGGTGTCAATGTTGTATGTTAGTGTTCTTATGTGAACAATTGTTGATACGTCCTGAGATTATAATCTTTCCAGTCACTTGGAATCTAGAGGTCTCTTTGCTACCTCTACCACTGCTAATTTCTTGGAATTAGATACTTACAGACTTTTCTTTTTTTTTGTGGAGAGGTTGGCAGTGAGCACAGAGGGAGAAAGAATCTTAGGCAGGCTCCATGCCCAGCTCGAAGCCTAAGGCGGGGTCTTATCTCACAACCCTGAGATCATGACCTGAGCTGAAATCGAGTTGGCCACTTAAATGAATGAGCCACCCAGGCACCCCTAAACTTTTCTTTGGACTATAGATCTCTTAGAAGTGCCCCTTCCTTACTTAGGCTCTTGCTTTCTGCAAAGAAAGAAAAGTACACCTAAATGCCCATCAAACTGAGAATGGCTAAAGAAAATATGAAATACCATTTGGCAGTTAGAGAGATTGATGTAATTCTGCATGTGCTAATAGGGAAAGATAACTAGGGTGTTTGTTAAATGATAAAAAGCAAATTGCAAGACAACACATAGAGCATGACACCATGTATGTCTAGGATAAGCTTTGTAGTGGTTGCAGAATATGTCCATAAATTCTCTTACAACTGCCTTCAGTCCCTCTCCCCTGGAGTGGGCTATATGTAGTGATTCACTTCTAATAAATAGAATGAAGCAGAAGTAGTAGTATGTAATTTCAGAACAAAGTCATAAAAATGCTATGATTTCCTCCTCCCTCACTCTCTCTTAGATTGCTCACTCTAGTGCAAGTTAGTTGCTGTGTCTCAAGGATACTTAAGCGGCCTATGGCAGTAGCCACGTGGCAAGAAATTAAGCCTCCTGCTGACAGCCATATGAGTGAGCCATCTTGGAATAAGGTTCTAAACATCTAGTCAAGTCTTCAAATGGTTGCAGCCCCTCCCAACATCCAACCGTATGAGAGACCCTGAGTTAGAACCACCCAACTAAGCTGCTCCTGAATTCCTGACCCACAGATAAAAAATGTTTGCTCTGTAAGCCACTAAATTTTGGTGTGAGTTGTTATGCAACAGTGGATAACTAATATGACCTCCTTATTTGCGTATGTAATAAGACTCAAGCCCTTACTCTGTGTTAGTCATTGTTTTATAAGTACCAACATTTAATCTTCACAACAACCCTATGAAGTGGAGACCAATATTATCCTTATTTTACAGAGGAAGAAACCAAGCAAAGTAATTTGCCCAGGGACATATAGCTATTGGAACCCAGACAATCTTAGAGTGATTACTTGTAACCTCTTATACTATACTATACTCTGTGTGTGTGTGTGTGTGTGTGTGTGTGTGTGTGCGCGCGCATACGCGTTACAGGTGTTTTCGTGTGATATGTGGTGTGTGTGTAGAAAAAGTGTGGAAGACACATATCAAATTGTTGATCACAGCTACTTCTAGGGACAGAGATAGAATTAGAAAGAGATAAGGGAAAAGGGAAATTTTCATTTTTTTCTCAACCAACTTCAGTATTGTTAGAACATTTTTACAACAGAAGTATATTAATATTTGCATAATTAAAAATTTAACTGAGCTGGTTAATAGATGTACACTATTCAGAGAAATGAAGGGTTAGGGAAAGAATGGGCACATCTGACCAAATACAAGTCATTAGCCACGGATTTGCTTAGGAGTGAATTAGATTGGCACCGTTGGTGGATTTGCAGGGGTTAGGGGGAGCACTCCCACCCCTCTCCCCTCCAGCCTTGTCCTTCCTCCCTACTCCGTGAGACAGAAGACGTGTTCCCTCCCCGACCCAAAGAATTCTTACCGGAATACCCAGGAGTCCTGCCACTTGGTCCACGGCTGTTCACATGTTTGACACGTGGTGTCCTATCTGGAGACCACAAGTAGGACAGTTGGCCAGGACACAGGGAATCTATTTTTAGTCTGGGCCAGGGACTTGTTCAGGAATAGACTCTGAGAGGAGAGTGGCTGGTGTTTCTCCCTTGTGATTGGGAAAGATCATGCGGCTGGTGTGCTCCCTGACATTCCTTGTCACTGTGGGGAAGATATATTTAGTGTCTGACCTGCGACAGAACTGTCACTAGAACCTCACTGCCTTGGTAACTCCAGGGCACTGCTTACAACCTAATCCTGTCTAATTTTACCTGCTCACTTCGTGGAGTGATGCTGAGAGTTATCTTTCTGACGCAAGACAGAATCAGGTGGGCCTGCCCTGGTATCCTGTTGCAGTCTGCATGGCGCGATGGATGGCCTTGAGCTACTGATATGTGAGAATTCACACCACTGCCCACTCTCCTCCCAGATGGCTACAATGTGGTAGAAAGTTCACCCAGCTTGTAGGAGCACGGCTGTCACCTGTGAGTGCCAGACACCTTATTAACATGCTCACGAAGAAGACTTTTTCTTCACCCCTAAAGGAAAAGAAACCAGGCCTTATAACAAACTTTTGCCCCAAGAGTCTCCATTTCTTGAGAAGCAACCACCATGACCTTATTAATCAATCCCAGTAGTCTTTCTCACTGAGCCCTCAAAATTATCCCTGGGAGACTACCTCTGGAAGTCTCTACCAACCAGTACTATTCCTCCCTATGATGAAAACTACGAGCCATCCTGGGCTGAAGGTACTGAGGAAGATAGTAGAGGAAACTTGACTAGGAAAGATGGTGAGGTTATACCGAGTTCTGAGGGTGGCGGTAAGGCGAAGGAGCCTGGGTGCATTACGATGGCAAAGAGGAATCAGTGGGGGCTGAATACTGGAATTTGGACATTAATAAGAGTTGGTGGAGACCTTGGGTGTAAGACAGTATCTGGATTGCATCTTTTATCATATGACCCCGGGTATATTCCTTCCCTAGTCTGGTCCTCAGATGTCCTAACTATAAAATGAGTGAGTTGGACAAGAAGCCTTTATAACCACTTCTAGCTTGGACATAATATAATACATCCTGTAATCTTATAATAAATAGCATTTATTTGTGGAATTCAGTTATGGAATGGAATTCAGTTTACTGCATTGCCCTTTAGTTTTCTCTTCAGGGTTGCGTGGAAGGGACTGCTAATAACTTCCCAATATCCTTTCCCCTTTCTTCATTAGTAAAAGAACTCCAGTTTTTAACCAAGCAATTTCACTTAGCTAAAAGACTTAATTTCCTACCATCCCAGCAAGGTAACTACGTTCTATCCAATGAGATATAAGTGGAAGTGTTTATGTAGAATTTGGAGGAACTCTCCTTTAAGAGGAAGAGGCTGGTGTGATGGAAAGTCTCTGCCTTAGAGATGATTAGACTCTGTTTTGAGAGAAAGAAATGAAACACTGAACAATTAACATATATATGACAAAGACATACATGCCTTTGTCTTTAACCAGTTGACTAGATGTTCTATTCAGTCTTCTAGGAGGAAGTAATTGGAAAATTTTGAACTGATCCATTCAACAGGTTCCTATTATATTCCATATTCTGCTGAATTAATCATCTACAAAATTTGACCTCAAGGTGCTCTCAAACCCAACAAAGATACAATATTGACCTAATATTTTAAAATCATATTTAAGATTAAAATACAGATTTTTTTTCCCAGCTCTATTGAATAATGAAAGAGTTGGCAACATGAAACTTGTATTCCTGCCTGACAACAATTTGCTGGAACTGGATAACAATGCCTCCTTTCAAGGGGGTTGTGTTCTCCAGTTTATGACAATTGTTACCATTCATTTTCTTTATACCAAAGTACTTTATCCATTCCCATTATTTTCTTCCAGGTCCTGTAGTTCATTAGGGGCAGTGACCCCTGCCCTAAAAGCTAAGCTGCAAAGGGGGTCACATGTTACCATTATTATCAGAAACAAATATTTTTTGAGCATTTGTATATCCGAAGACTAAATTTGAAATATAGTCGGGGCTAAAATCTACTTTGAGCCTGCGTGTTGGTATTTGGAAAGAGAGAGCAAAGAAGGGAGAAGAGATGAGGAGCAGTACAAAGAGCAATAAAATTCTGTTTCATCCTTTAAAAGGAGGAGAATAACATCTTTTCCTGCTCTATTTGTCTGTCTGGGATTTAGATATGATGGTGGATCTCTAACATCCATCTTTGCCATATGGGTGAGAGCTCTACCCTAAGAATGATGGATCAAAGATGTGGAGGGAGTTTGAGTCCCTGATGACTTCATGGAATTGCTACAAGTATTATGGAGAGAATAACACCTTGAGGGTGGAGACTAATTCTGTTTTATGAAGCCAACCTTAATCCTACTGGTTACAGGGTTCAAGTCCAAATCTCAGGCCTGCCTGTGAGATCTTCTTGGAGCCCCCAGTTTTCTGTAGGAGCTCAATCCAGCTGCTACTGCATTGACAATCCCATACACTTCTTAATTCCCTGTTACCTCCTGTTAGTCACAGGGATCATTCCAGCCATTTCAAGAAGCCACCTAAACACTGCATTGGGAATCTGATCTTAACCTGGCCATGAGGATGCTTTGGGAGACAGATAATAGAAAACCCAAGTCAACTATTTTAAACAATAAGGACATTTCATTACCTCAGTTGACCAGAAGTCTAGAGGTAGGGGAGTTTCAGGGCTGGCTAATCCATTGACTCAGCAATGCCATCATGGGCTTGGGCTCTTTATACTATCCACTTTGCCAGCCACAGTGAATTGGAATTTGTCGTCAACATGACCCTTCTTGGCTGCAATTACTCTAAGCATTTTGTCCTCATCCAATAAACTAAAGCCATAGAGGCTAAGATGTAGCCTTCACTATCATGGCTCCCTAAGATGAAGGAAAATTTTCCCAAAAGCCGCCACCAACAAGTTTTCCTTCATGTTATATTGGTTAGTGTTGTATCAGGGCTCATCCCCAAAGCAGACACTGGCAGAAAGGGTAGAATTGATGTGTTTTGGCTCAAACTAATCAAGACTCATTCTCTGGAGACAGAGAGGAGTAGGTGAGGTCTTCCCTGCCACCATGGCTGCCCAATATCAAACAAAACTGGAGTTCTGCACTGAAGGAACAAGGAGCAGGAAATGAATATGTTAGCTATGCAGTGGACAACAGTTCTATCAAACCATGTGACTGTGAGTCATTCATTTTCCCTCTCTGTGCCTCAGTTTCCTTATCTGTAAAATGGGAAGAATGACTAGAAGATCTCTAGGGCTTCCCAGTTAATCTTCCCAGTTGATGATGAGTGCCCATTGCTGGTGGTAGAAGATGCTCCCAAAAGGACTGACATTTAGGAATCACAGCAGCATCGATAATAGCCTAAGAAGGTCCAGAAAGGACTCATGGAAGTGTTAAGGCTGGGGGGTCCTTGGCTGTAGCCTCCTTCTCCAGGGAGCCCCTTTATCATATAAAAGCCCTCCTTAGTCTCTCTCAGGCCATCGGCCTTTCCAAGGGATTTAGGGGTAAGGGGTTGGGGACAGATGGAAGAGCTGTAAAACCCAGGTCCCAGTTTTCCCTCTGCCAGTCAGTTAAATTCTAGTTCACAACACTTCTCCTAGGAAGCTTACCAGATTCCTCTAGCTTCCTGCTCAGCCTGGAGCATGTATACTCCCAGAGGCATGCTGTGGTCTGCCAGGAGAAGGAGAAGTCACAAAACAAATTATGATGCATCTTTCTGAAGCACCAGGTAATGTGAAGACTGGGAGAGAGGGCGAGTTAGGTAATGAAATTGGTCAGTGGTTTAAAACATTCTCTTAGATTGAATTAACCATGGACATGTCAGAAAGCAAAGACAGTATGAATTTTTTTAAAGAAATGAGATTTCTAAGAAGTGTCGAGTGTCAAGCCATGGCCCGCATATCACTTAGAGAGTGACAGACACCATCCTCCTTGGTTGGTTGGGAACCTGGGGAAGAGATTCTGAGAACCCATTTATTCAAACCCCTGGCTCTGCCACTTAACTGCTTGATAGCTTAGTGTCGTTGGGGGAAGTATTTAATCTCTGGAAGTCTGTTTTCTCTTCAATTAAAGGAATTCCCATTGTTAAACGGAGATGTTAACTATACTTCACTAGGTAAGTGTAATGGACAGAACTAATATTGCCTGGAAATGCCTAGCATGGAGCCCCAATAATTTTTATTAACTAATAAGTGCTTACTAGTAAAAAAATAACAAACAGCTTATATGCGTTTAGCATCTACTATATGCCAAGCGTTATGGGAGGTATTGGGAAATAAAGTTACAGAAGGGAGTATTTTGTAATTAAGTGCCTGCTTTGTGCCAGGCCCTAGGCAAGGTCTAAACCAGGATCTTTTATATAGACTTTTTCATTTAATGAAAGATAAATATGCAGTACCTGTCTTTTAGATGCAAGGCAGCGTGCCAAGAATTCTCAATGCTTAGAACTTCACTTCATAGGATCAGCATGGCCTGACAGTAATTTCTTCTTTCCCAAGTGTCTTCTCTTAAAGCCCACTCCCTTTAATTTATACCAATACACCCTGTTAATTATGAGTACATGTTTGTTATAGTCAGTTATCAAAAGCGAAGAACTAGAGACAATGTGGGCAACTGCCAGCCACCAAAAACCTCCCCGCTCTAATTTACTTTAGCTGTCAGTCCCAGCCTCCTGGATCATTCTGTCACTTTTGGCGCTTTACTTTATACCACATTTGCATTCAGACCATATGCCACAGCTGAAATTCTGCCCATGTTCCTTTACCAGCTCAGCAACCTCGGGCAAGCCACTTGACCTCTCCAAATTTCATTTTGTCATTTGTAAAAGAGTAATAAAAATAGTTCTTCCTCATAGGATCCAGCGGTTGCTTCCCTGTGTGTTAAGCAGGACAAAAATAGTTCCAACCTTATACAATTGAATGAAGTAATACATCTGAGCCCTTAGCACATAGCCTGGGACATGGAACATGTAAAATAAGTGAGGCAGTGGCTGTTATAACAATTATTATTAGCTCCTTACCACTCTACATCACCTTTTACCAGAGCTAGCACGCTGGTTCATTTTGCTCCTTGGTATGAGTCATCTCCTGTCATCTCCCATGGGATAAATATGAGAAAACCAGTGGGAGTCAGTGAAACACGGAAGTGAATGAGTCCTCAGCTGGAATGATCCATCTTTGGGGATGGTGCCAGAACTGCCCCTGACTGAGCAGATATTCTGCTGAACCCTTCACACGCCTCTTCAGGCTGAACCCTCAGATTATTCTGTGAGGAGGATATCCAGCCCACAACTCCACACTGACTCTTCCTGGGCCCCCATTTTCTTCCTCCAGAATCTAAAGGGGAAAATTTCTCCTCTGACATCAGTAGGTATGACCCAGTTCTGGTGTTTCCCTGAATAGCTGACACCCAACAGGATGACATCATTTTATATGATCATTCCTTACCCACGTGTTAGCCCATTTTAATTTATTTTCAGGGTGTTTATATGTGCATCTGTGTGTTTTCCATTTTCAGCCCAAGTGAGCAAACTGTCCTTTAGCTCATGAGAGTGCACATCAGATATTTTTGGTGCTATAACTCTTCAGAGACAGGAAATAGTCCTTCCTAAATAGAAAGGCAGACCATTAACATATGTTAGTTCCAAAGACCCTTGAGAACTGAGGAAGCAGCTACTGGAGAAAAAGCTCATGGCAGGAGCGACTGACACAAGCGAACTGACACTAGGCATCTTAACCCTTCTGGGCCTCAGTTTTCTCTTCTGCAAAATGAAGACATTGGACCCCATGATTTTAAGCTTGCTTCATTTACCCATTAAACAAGTAACTATTGAGGGGCTCCTGGGGGGCTCATATTGATTAAATGTCTGCCTTCAGCTCAAGTCATGATCTCAGGGTCCTGGGACTGAGCCCCATGGCATCGGGCTCCCTGCTCAATGGGGAGTCTGCTTCTCCCTCTCCTTCTGCCCCCCCCTCCTCCGGCTTGTGCGCTCTCTCTCAAATAAATAAAATCTTAAAAACAAAACAAAACAAAAACAAGTAACTATTGAGCACCTGCTGTATGCCAAGCACTTGGAATACCACAAGACCAAGACAGACTAAGTCCTGCTCTCATGGGCCTTCTGTTCTAGTCACAAAGACAATCGATAAATATTAACTTCAGACAATGAAGAGCACCATGAAAAAAATAATGAACGATGATGAGATAGACAGTGCCTTGGGTGGGGTAGAGGGAGACTGCTTTCGTTGAGATCATCAGAGAAGGCCCCTAAGGAAGCCACAGTTAGGCTAAGAATTGAGTGAAAAGGAATCAGTCATGGAGGAAGAGGGTGCCAAGCAGAGGGAATAGTTTTTAACAGTTGTGCAGTCTTCACTGAGGAAACAATCTGGGTGTATAACACAGGAGCCACTGAGCTAGCCCAGACGAGGAAATGCTCTTTTCACATAGGCTGCGATGGCGTGGACCTCCAGCCAGTCTACACGGGCATGACCCGACGACTCCTCTGCAAACATTCGTAAGTGCCTACTGCATGCGAGGCTCAGTGCCTCCAAGTCAGAATCACTGCTCTAAGCCAAGGGGCTGGACGCAACCGAGAAGAATGCGCACTGACCTTTCTGAGCAGCAGTGACACTGATAAATGACAGGTTTGGATGCTCGCCCTTGACTATAAGAGGAAACAGGCAGATTGTAGGCTAGGGTTCATGTTCCGAAGCTTCAGTTTCACCAGCTATGCAGTTTCTAGAGCCACTTGCTCCCACAGAGCATGGCAGGCATTTGGACTTAAGGACCACACAGCTATCAGCCAAGACCTCAGAGCCAGGGATGTGCAGGCAGCCTCACAGAGCATGCAGCCAGCCTCTACGTGGGGACAGACTGGCCTGGTGGGCACATGGGTGACTGAGACTACGTAAAGGGCTACACACACCAGATGCTAGGAGTCAAGCACCTGGGTCCAGGCCCAGCAGCGCCCACATGAGTCAGGAAATCTCTCCAGCCATTAATATGGAAAAAAAGGAGCATCTGCTAGGGGCCAGGCATGGAGTGGGCTTCTCACCTATGGGATCTTATTTAACCTTCCACACAACCCCTCGGGGAAAGTGCTAGCATTATCCCTAATAGACGAGGCTGCAAGAAGTTTTGCAACCTGACTGAGGACACTCGGTGGCAGAGGTGGGATTCTAACTTGGGTCAGGCTAATTTTAAGTCGCCCGTTCCATTCTCTTAGCAATTCATCGGTTACATGGGAATAGTAATTACGTGTGTGCAGTACTTGTACTTGTTGGGAGACTCAAATAGATGAGAAGGTGCTTTGTAAACACGGACGAGCTATTCCTAGGTCTGCTGGTCCCAGTGTAGTTCCCAGCGGGGCTGCTGTCTGCGCAGCTTCCTGCCCACCCCTGACCACACCCCTAATCCCCGCTGTCCCACTCCTGTACAGAACACCCAGCTGCCCCGCCACTGCAGCTCCCCCTGAAAGAGCTGCCCCGATGGCCCGGGCACTGGTGGTGCATCCCTGCCCTTCTCCAGAGTAGCAGCAGCCCTGCCCCAGCCTTGCTGAGAAGTCTTGGCATGCGGCCAGTAGGACGGGGAGGGTGTGTGGAAAATCTGAGGAGATGTTTTTCTTTCTTGGGAAGAAAGCCAAACTTCAGTTCACTGGAGTTGTATAAATTATGCACCCAGAGAAGATTTCGTTTAGAAAGAAAAAGGAAAAAAAAAAGCTCTTGCTATTTGCGTAATAAGCTAGCTTGGCCGAGCCAGGGCTAAACCCCACATATTTGGCCTAGCTTGCTGTGTTTGCAAAACAGGCCTATGCTCCAGAAGACGGCTGGAAGACCACAGAACAGCCAGGATTTCTCTGCAGGTTTCTTCAGCCCACTTTCCATCCCCTTGCTCCAATGTGGGCCTGTGCCTCGGTGTCTTAAGCCTAGAAGGCTGGGGGTTCAGAGGAAAAGTGGGCCATGGCAATCCCTTTCTGCACATACCTGTCTCACACCCTACTCCTTCAATCCCTTGAAGCCCAGCTGACCAGAGGACACTGCCTCTAGGAGGTCTTCCCTGGGCGGAGGCTGGGTCACAGCTCTTTTCCTAAGGGCTCCCAAGGCACCTGGTATTCATCACCTGTATTGTTGAGCTCGCCAC
The DNA here is from genome assembly GCA_028534135.1 of Potos flavus. NCBI lineage: Eukaryota > Metazoa > Chordata > Mammalia > Carnivora > Procyonidae > Potos > Potos flavus. The sequence continues at coordinate 31,216,838 of CM052894.1, read as the reverse complement.
CAGCCAGTCTTCCACAGGCTCCTTGACAGCAGGGATCTTGTCAGTTTTGCTCACTGTGGTATCCCCAATGTGATATTTCAGTGAGGAAAGAAATGAAGACCACCTCTGGCTTCCTATTTCCCACTCTGGGACAATTCAGCTTTCCCAATTCAGCTCCGAGAATTCCTTCCAGTAGAAGATAGGCATCCTGGGTGTTGTATTGTTTGCTTTGTGTTGTATTTTGTTCCTGTTTTTTCTAGCATCATCTCCTATTCTTCTCAGCCTCCCACTAAATGTCACTAAGAATGAACTGCTTGCAGTTTCTCACTATTCTGTTTCTGCCCCCATGCCTTTACTGACCCTGACCCCCCTGCACCCCACCCCTTTACCCCTTACTCCCAGTCAGCCTTGGAGAGTCTGATCCAACCTCTATCCATCCAGGAAGTCTCCCCTAACCCCAGCCAGTCTCTCCTCCCCATTACTTAGGGACCCCTTATCTTGGATCTCAACACCCTCCACCCCTCCTGCCCCCGCCCCATGCTTATCACTGGGCTTACTACAAGGTCTCTAGTGATTTGTTTATATAGCTGTCCCCGCCTCTCAGCACCAGACTCTAGGCTACTTGAGAGCGGAGAACCTGTTCTTATCATCTCTGTGTCTCTAAGACTTACCACAGTGCCTGACATGCAGCAGCTGTTCGATACATGCTTGTTGAATTAATTAACATGCTGAAGGTAATAATAGCATGCCCTGTTATGGGGCAGAGTATGATTATGATCCCAGCAAATGCCCTGAGCTCAGAAGAAGGAGTGATTGCTGTGGAGTGGAGCAGGAGGAGAGATAATGTAGAAAGAGAAGTTGACATGAGATAAAGTACAAAAGGCAGGATGGAGGATGGCCAGAGGGTAACGGGAAAAGAGAGAAAAAGTCTGGGCTTTAAAAAATGTAAATCAGATCATGGCTTACTCCTACTTAAAATACCAATAGCTTCTTCCTGTATTTTGGAAAAAATCTAAATGTTTTATCAAAAGCTGGGAGACCCCATGAATCTAATGCAGGCCTCAAACACTGGAAAAGGGAAACTGAGACCCAAAGTGACATTTCTAGGGATGCTATCATCACAGTGTTTTTATTTAAAACACTTTTGTTTAGGGGCGCCTGAGTGGTGCAGTTGGTTAAGCATCCAACTCTTGGTTTTGGCTCAGGTCTGGATCTCAGGGTCATTGAGATCAAGCCCCACTTTGGGCTCCATGCTCAGTGAGGAATCTGCTTAAAACTCTCTCTCCCTTTCCCTCTGCCCCTCCCTCCCCCTGTGCTTGCTGTCTCTTTCTAAAATAAATAAATGTTTAAAATGAAACTCTTTTGTTTAAAAATTGTTTTTAACAAATCATTTTTACTCCAAATATATTTGCCTTCAGTTTAAAATCCCTGGTACAATTTTCGAGATTTTTTTTCTTGTGTGAATCAAGTTCTGTGAACCTGCCTTTATATAACACAGTTAAGATTTTTGTTTTTTTCCATCATGACCGATTTGAAAGTTGCCCTATTTAATACTGTAGGAATCTGTTTTGGAGTTGTTTATCTTTTAGATTGCTATGGGACCTTAATAATACAGCCTTCAAACCAGGTCTCCTGAGAACCAAGGAAAGAAGAATTATTTGTTTTTCTGTCACTAGCCAATGAGGCCCCTCTTCATGGCAGCACAGGGCCAGGAGTGACTGATGTGGGCCTGCCTACAAGGCCTTTATGATCTCAGAGGAAAAAGGTGTGTACTAGTGTGAGATGAGAGATTTGAGCCAGGTACTGCGCTGCCCACCGTATATCCTTCCCTTCTTCCTCTGCCAGTAATCCTAAGGGATAGCTATTATTACCTTCATTTTATAAGTGAGAAAACAGTGAGAGAGACCAAAGACACCCAAGTCTCATACCAAGTGAGTGTCAGTGTGGGACCCTGAGCCCAGGTGTGTGCTTTATCTGAGTCTAAAGCAAAACAGGATTAGCTCTACAAAGGAAGAGAAGAAACTGCTTCAGCCATTCTGAGTAGGAGAAACCGTTCCACAGAGCCCCTAGCCCATCCCTGCCCCCAGTGAATGAGGTAATAGTACGAGCTAACAGTTGTTAACCATCTCTGTGTGCAGTGCACTTTGGCATGACTCTGTTCCTCACAATAACCTTCAGCGAAGTAATGCAATCCCATAGCAGCAGGGTATGGAATGCAGCTCTGTCTTACAGTGGGGCTTACGAGATGCTCAGAGAGGCTAAAGAATTTGTGCTAGGTCACACAGAGGCAGAGCCGATATTCTAACTGTGTCTTGATGGAAAGTTTTGGGTTTGTTTTTTGTTTCTTTTCCCCACTGCTCCCGGCTTAGAAGAGGCAATGAGCATCACACCATAGGATTTACTACTTGTGACTCCAGGAAGATCACAGAGAAAGGACCGCAGAAACTGTGCTCAGCAGCGAAGAGCTGAGGCAGGAACTTTAGGGAAGTTTCAGCCTCTAGAAAGACCAGTGAGAATGGGCCCAGGAGACTGGGACAGACAGAACTCCGGTTACATTACTACAGAGTGGGACCCTTCCAGCTGGCTCCAAACAGGGCCCGGGCCAAAGCCAGGTTACCCAAAGGCATAACTGATCACCAGACCCGATCTAGATTGAGTAAAAGGTATATAGTCAAGTTTAGGGTTCAAAAACCAGCAAGAGGCACCAAGGAACAATCTAAGATGGCAGGCTACGAAGAGTGCCAATGGAGAGTTTAGAGAGGCCAGGAAGGAGACTGACAGAGTGAGGATTGTTTGACCGCCCAGGGCCTGGCACAGAGCCAGCAGGTATTTATAGCACAGTGGAGTCCCTTCACATCCCAAGCCAACTAAGTGCACTTGGGAGAGTGGAGATGGAGAGAGAGAGAAGGGAGAGAGGGAAGAAGAAAGAGAGTAATCAAAACCATGATGTCTACACCAGTCATTGTACTCCATGAACACGCGCCCCTGAGTGAATGTGAGGTAGGAGATCCGCTGTCCCACAGAAGAGTGGATCCCCTCAAGCCTCTCTTAGCAAGAGCATACAAATGACACTAAGGCGATTGTGTGTAAATGTACCTATTTTGTATACATTCTGATGTCTAGATGTACTCTGACTAACTCATCTGGTGTTGGTCCAAAGAATGAGTTATATGTGCAAATACTGGAGAGTAAGAGCTCTGTGACAGACTAAGTGAGAATTCTGCAAAGGGTTACTTCCCTAATGCAGAGTCATGGGGAATTTTGACTGGATAAGCTTTTAACTTTTTGTGCTGACTGTGGTCAATGAGTCTCGGGTCAATGAGACCTAACTATTAATGGATGCCTGACGTGGTGAGGCATCTTCTGAAGGCCCAGGGCCTGAAGCCCAAGGTCTGATGTGACTTGATTTTTGGCTCATGAAAAGTGTTTTTTTGGTTTTGCTTTGTTTTGTTTTTAATTTTTTTAATTTAAATTTTAGTTCATTAACATACAGTACAATATTGGTTTCAGGAGTAGAATTCAGTAAGTGGTTTTGTTTTTAAAATAAATTCCTTACCACTAGCAGTTAGAGCATGGCAGGAGAGCCTTACTGGGAAGTATATGATGGAGGCTCTTCAGGAAAAAAAAAAAAGCTTTTTTTTTTCCTGTTGTCCCCCTCACCCATCACCCCTGCAACTCCTGGCCACATCCCTGTACTGTAGGAGATCTGAGGTTCTCTTGCACCAAGAGAGAGTTTAACAGCCTTTGTTTTTGAAAGCTTAGCTCTGTTGAGATATAGGCTGATTCAGAATGCAAAGGCCGGTAGAGTTCTTGGAGGGAGAGAACTTTGGGCAGAGGAGTGAGGAGTATCTGAGAGGCAGGGACATGGACCCTGCTCCCATGTAGTGGGAGGCTTGACCTCAGATGGGGGATGACTGCCAGGTGTTTCTCACGGCTGGACACTAAGCACAGTGGCCTTGATCTATGAGGAGGGTCCTTGAGGCCAAGCCTGTGGTCAATAGAAGGCTTACGGTTTGCAAGGGAGAGCAAGGCCAGGACAGTTGGAAGCCTTCCAAGAGGCAGTCTTGGGCAGATAGCAGAAGATCATAGCACCCAGACTCCAGCACAGAGAAGCAAAAGGGGCCATGCAACAGTGGAGCTACCAGGAGCCTACCATTTTCCTGGAACATTTTCCTGGAACCAGGGATCTTATACAATCCAATGGAGAGGAGGGGCAGGAGCCCCACTAATGACCAATGTTGAATTTCTCCTCTGCCTGAGGAGTGGGGGAGAGGGTACTCAGGCTGTCTTATTTTTAATTTAAAAAATGAATGAATGTATTGTTTCTTAAGCCTGAGTTCCACTCCATAATTTCTTTCTGAATATAATTATTACTATAATAATAATACCTAACATTAGCAGAGGGTTTTTCCATTTATACTTTCACATGTAAAAGTTCCTGAGCTCTGGATATTATTATCCTTTCATGTGTGGATTATAAAAAGGACTCATGGTCTTTGATTTCATCCTCAAAAGTAGGGACCTCTTTCATAACACCCTTCGGTGCTCTACTGACACTTGCCATTATCTATCTCAAGCTTTTAGAGAACTGAGTTTCTTTAAATAATATCATTGGAACTCCCTCTCTGACAAGTTCCGCTAGATGACCTCACATGTTTGGCCATTTGATGACCAAGGTAACTGACACATACTAGGTGTTCAATAAATGTCAAAATAAAAAAATAAGTGAATAAATTATTTGATTAATTTGATTAGCTGGATATTTTTAAATTAATAGACTACTTCATAGAGCAGTTTGGGGTTTACAGAAAAATTGAATAGAAAGTACAGAGTTCCTATACACTCCCTCCCCTCCCCTACCACATACACACTTCCCTGTTATTAACATCTTGCATTGTGTGGCACATCTGTTACAATTGGTCGTACAATATTGATGCATGATTACGAATTATTAATTAAGGTCCATAGTTTACAATAGTGTGTGTTATATAGTTCTATGGGTTTTGACAAATAGTATGTTTTGTATCCACTATTACAGTGTTATACAGAATAGTTACACTACCCTAAAAAGCCCCTGTGCTCTACCGCTCTACCTTTTCACCCCTCTTTCCTTCCCTGATAACTCCTGGCAGCCACTGATCTTTTACTGTCTCTGTTATTTTGCCTTTTCCAGCATGTCATATAGTTGAAGTTATACAATGTGTAGCCTTTTTCATATGGCTTCTTTCACTAGTTATATATATTTAAGTTTCCTTTATGTCTTTTTATGCCTTGATAGTGCATTTCTTTTTAATCCTAAATAATTTTCCATTGTATGGATGTGCTACAGTTTATCTATTCGTTTATTGAAGGACATCATGGTTGCTTCCAATTTGGAGATCTAATGAATAAAGCTGCTATAAATATTTGCGTGCAGCTTTTTGTGTGGACATAAATTTTCAGGTCATTTGGGTAAGTTCCTAGGAACTTACCTAATTGTTGGATTGCTTGATAAAGACCATGTTTAGCTTTATTAAACCTGGTTTTTCAAAAGCTATTTCTAGCTAGCATTATCTTACAAAACAGGGAAGAGGGTGGTAAGTTATGAGTTGACTTCACAGTATAGAACTATAAAATGGCCCTGCTTTTATGTATACTAAACCAACTATTTAGCTTCAAAGTGTATAATTCAGTCCTAGTATGCTTGGATTTGGTGAATAATATTCTATATAATTGCTCTCGTGATTTCATTTTGGCCTTTTCAATTTGGCTGCCAAGACAGACTAGTCCGAGAAGATCCCTACCTACTACCACTACCTTTCACTTTCTAGTGAAAGAGACAAATATTCAATAAATATTCAGTTGAAACCTGTTCAGGTGGAAGTACTGGATAGGAAAAGACCACATATATGCTAACAAGAAATGAGTTTTTCCATTAACTTACGTGGTGAATGTGCATGTGCAGCCGAACTAGGATTTGGGGAGAGGGGCGACAGTAATTCAGACACAGTTAGCTTCAAAAAAATACTACTGCAACGTCAGGCACTTTTTTCTGTACCATTACATCACAACCTCTTCACCTGGTACATCCTCTCCAACTAAGCTGGAAGAGTCTTACCTTTTCCTAATGTTCCTCACATTGCTACTTTGCATATCATAGGTATTCAAGAAAAGCTTGCTACTATATTGAAAGGGGAAGTTTTCACCAATACACACATGAGAAAAGGATTCCAATTTTACCCTCAAAGTTCGCCTACTGCAAAAGTCAAACAAAACCAGAAATAATCCCGCTTTTGGTAATGAAGTGTTTTTAAATGGTGTTGGAATGAAACTAGCATATACATTTTCAGAGCTTTGTAATCATTAACTATTCTCCACCATCCTAGGAAATATGAACTTGGATAAGCTCCAAGCACCTTAGCAACAAGCCAGCAGCTTCCAACAAGAGCCCCCAGTCCTCTAATGGGGCCAGAATCCCAGAGACAGAGCATTATTTATATTGACATAAACTGTCTTGCTTCTGAAGCTAGAATCCCAAGAACCAAGCTAATGAGAAGATTCAGTGCCAGGATGTCTTACTGAGTTAGGAAGGCCAACCCATTAACAGTCCATTTCTCTGTGCTCAGCCCAGACTGGAGGAGACACAGGGCAAACATATACAGTGGTTTCTGAAAGGCCCCAACACTTGACGCTTGAACACCAAGACAATCACTGCTTAGCTGGGAGTGTGGGAAAGGGCGCAGACCATGAAATGTTTTCCGAATGGATGGGCAGTGCCCTGCATAGAGTAGCTTGCAGGCCTGGGCGGTGTAACGCTCCCAACCTCCTGAGCACAGGGCTCTGTGCTTGATGAGCCTGAATGTGAGACCCAGCCCTTCTCTTCCACTAATCCCACCTCTACCAAAGGCCTCATCTAGGGCTTAGCTGCGGACACAGGAGGAAGATAAAACCTCAGCGTAGCAGTAAGTGTCCCTTAGTTTCAAGAGGATAATTTCCTTCTCCGAAAACTCCAACAGGAGGTGATGTTTCTCTGCATCCCGTCCAGAATTGCCTTTGAGTGTTTCCTGCCTCTGAAACATCTTGGAGTGACTTAGCAAGCTAAGCAGCACAGAAGAGGGCTTCAGTTTGTGTCAGTAACAGCAGATGATAGCTAACATTTACTGAGCTCTGCACATAGCAACATACTAAGCCCTTTACAGCCATTACCTCACCTAATCTTCATAAGAACTCTATAATTTAGGAACATCATGAACCCCATTTTACTGATGGGAAAACAGAGGCTTAGAGAAACTAGGTTAGCAGTTCTCAGTGTGGCCCCTGGGTCAGCAGCATTGACGTTACCGGGGAACTTGTTAGAAATGAGCGTTCTCAGGGTCCATCGCTGACCTACTGAATCCGAAACTGGGGGCAAGGCCAGCAGTGAATTTCAGCTGCAGGTGATTCTTGTGCACTCTAACATGTGAGGACTCCTGGATTGGACAACTTACCTAAACCCACACAGCCAGTAGGATCCTAATGCCAGCACGCCTCTCCTACCCAGTCACAAACTCCACATTCACAGAATTCATAATCGTTAATAGCTGCTTGGCAGCAGAAATGTCTGGTCAGATTCATCAGGGTAATAAAAGAGGAGAAACAGGCTGCCTTCTCTGCTACATTAAGGCTTCTCTCTAACTTCATGGGGGCACTATCACATTCCTCTCACTATCCACAGGAATGAAGATTTTCTGCCCTCTAAACACCTCACCCCACCCTAGCCACAGAGGCTACACCCTGGCCTTATTGAATCTTCATTTCACACCCGAAATAGCAGACAGAGAAACTCAAGAGGAATGGAGAGTAACTGACATTAAAAACTAAAAAGTTAAAAGCATTCTCTATTAATTTCCAAGGGCTACCATAATAACATACCACAAATCGAGGGCAAAGCTTAGAACCATGAACATCTATTGTTACACAGTTCTGGGAGCTAGAAGTCTGAAACCAAGGTGTTGTCAGGGCCATGCTCCCTCTTAAGCCAGTAGAAAAAGGATCTTTCCCTGCCTCTTCCAGCTTCTGGTAGCTCCAAATGTTCTTTGGCTCATGACAGTATAAATCACATGGCTTTCTCCCTTTATGTCTTCACATCATCTTCCCTCTGTATGTGTTTGTGTCCATATTTCATGAACTCTTAGTAAGGACACCAGTCATACTGGATTAAGGGCCTGCCCTACTCTGCTATGACCTCATCTTAATTAATAATATCTACAACAATCCTATTTCCAAGTGAGGTCACATTGTGAGGTTCTGGGGGTTTGAACTTCAACATGAATTTGGGAGGAACATAATTCAACCACAACATCTATTTATGATGGTGAGAGATTAGACTACAGAAGTTTTCATGTGTGGTGTTTGCTGCAGGACCTTTTCAAAGACTTTTAGGCTGACATCAACAAGGCCCTCTACCTGAGGGTAGTTGCCATCATGCCTGATAATCATAACCGTCTGGTACTTGTTGAAATTACGGCTTCCCAAGCCTCATCCTAGACATCCTGAATTAGAAAGAGATTCAGTGATTTGTATGTTAACATGCACCCCTGTGATTTTGATGTAGGCCGCCTTCAGTATACTCAAACTTGGGAAGCACATTCTAGCCAGTCCACATAGGGTGCTCAACATTGTGACCCATGTGACAGTCAAGCAACTCTGAGGTACTACTGGACTCTCTCAACACTCCAGCCCCTCTGATGCTCATAGTGAGTTTTAAGTCCAGACCAGCCATCTCTGGAACACTTGAGAGAGATACCCTAGGACTTTTCTGGATTTTTCTTTACATTCAGGTCCCAGGTTATCTGCTTTGGACCACAGACAGCACTGAAAGGTCAGAGAAACCTGACTTCCATAACAGATGACTTCACTGAGATAGAGTCAAGTTGAACCAGATCCCCTGGGATCCAACTCCACTAACCCAATAACTTCTCCCCTTTAGAGAAATAGAGACAGGGAGGCCACTGAGAGCTGGTGCCCACCTTAAGGAGGAAGACACCAGAGGCACTTTCAGTCCTCCGAGCTGAGCCTGGGAAGGCAGCTGCATGGAACATGGAGGAGAAGCAGAAGTCAGCAAGGGAAAGTGTCTGGGCAAGGTTAGCGCCACATCTTCTGTGACAGGCCACATCTTCCTCCCCAGCCCACCTGAGACTCCCAGTTAGCAGGTGAGACAAGGGAATCATGGCTGTAATAACAGTCCTTGCTAGATAAGGAGGATTACAAGGCAGCAGAAAGCAGTAGAATGAGCCCTGGACTGGGTGTCTGGACTCACCTACTCATTGTACCTCTCAGAACCTCCATTTCTTACCCATTTAGTTCTCATCATTCATCTTCTTGTGATAAGGAACAGACACTCAAGCCAGCTCAGGAAAAGAGAGAAGGACTTATGAGGATACAGATCCTGTGGAATCCAGGGGCAGGAAAGAATCTACCTGCCTTCATGGGAACCAGGAAGATATTAAAAACTATAGGTCTGTCTTCAAGGGCTATGTGATCTCTCTCTTCTACCCTGTGCCTGGGTTCACTTCCTCCTTTCTCTCCATTAAAGGGCTTCCTCTGCCACTACCTCAGCATGCACAGTACTCATCCCGGTTGCCTTAGTCCCCAAGACTACATGGCCTTTCAGCTCAGTTCCCCACAGCTCAATGACTCAGTTCCTCAATGTTCCAGTTCCAAATTCCTGGAGGAATCTGAGCCCATTCTGGGTCAAGCAACCTTCCTTCGCCCAGTGAGCTGTGGCTGAGTGGTAGAGCACATGGCACAAACCCAGGCACCTCGCCAAGGGCTGCGGGTAGAAGCAGCACCAGAGCAGGGGGGTGTGAATGGTAGCACCCCGAGGCGTGGCTACTATAGTCATACCAAGAAATTACCACCACGTTTTAAGTACCTGCTCGATGACAGACATTGAGCTGCATTAATACACATAATCCTTACTTCAGACATTCAGGGTAGTTATTACAGATGCAGAAACTGAGGCTCACAGAGACCTAAGGTCACTCACTTAGTACAGGGTTGAACAGGAACTTCAAGTCCACCAGATTCCACAGCAGGGCATTTTCCTTTTTGTCATCTAGCCTAGAGCAGTTGGGCCAGGACATGGTACCATTTCATCATGTCAGGAGAAAACTAGAGGTTAACAATCTCTACCTGCCTACCTGCATGATTATATTGATAATAAAATGAAAGCACCAACTGAAAAGTGCATTGAGAAAGCAGTACAAAGATAAATGTGAAGTCTTGAACATGTCTGCTTTCACGGTCCCACAGTGTGGTGTTTGCTTACTGGACATTTCCCTGAGGACTGGAGAGCATTTATTCACTGCTGCTCTGAGGCCAGAATGGGTCATAGCCACAGCAAGGGTCTTAGCAGCAGTCTAAGACCCCCTGGAAGGAATCACCACTGCTTACAACCTGGTGGCGTGACTGCCACATAAATAGGGTCTGAATTCTTAACCTGGAGCTTGGCATTCCAAGACAAGTGCTGTTTGAATTGAGGTAACCTTCTTGTTTTTCACCAAGAAATTTAGCCTCCAATGCCAAAAAGTTGGTCGGTCAGGCTCAATTTGGGTACAACAGAGCACAGACCACAGGCACAGATGCAACTCTCAACTGTAATGTCACCCTTTAAACCCCAAGACAGGAGTCAGGCCCATAGAGTTTTTGTCCCGGAAGGGACGAGAGTTTCAGAGACCCATTCATGCTTTGACAAGGTGGGGGACATCTGAAGCCATGGAACAGGCCATTCCTTTTGGCCCTTGTGATGTTCCACTTTATGTATAGCTCGGGTAGGCTCTGGTGCCCACTTATTTGGTCAAACATTAGATGTTGCTACGATGGTATTTTTGCCGATGTGATTAACATTTACAGTCAGTTGACTTGTGAAGCAGATTGCCCTCTAAAATGTAAGTGGCCTTTATCTAACCAATTGAAGACCTTAAAAGCAAAAACTAAGCTTTTCCAGGAAAGAAGGAATCCTACCTCAAGAACTCCTACTTGAGTTTCCAGCCTGCTGACCTGCCCTACAGATTTCAAACTCAAGACTTTTATTATAGGGACTCTTAACCTGAATTTCCAGATTGCTGGCCTGAAATAATAACTCTCTCTTCCTCTTTCCTTGTCTCTCCGTCTCTCTCTCTTTCAAACCCTGACTGATTCTATCCTCAAGAACTGCTGGTGGCAGCCTAATGATAGTCCCTCACACGGAGTTAGTGCTGCAGGGGGGCAGCAGGCCAGACTGAGGGAAGCACATAGGGATGTTCAGTGG
>CM052894.1:31013631-31205090 GCA_028534135.1 Potos flavus | reverse complement strand
TAACTGTACATTAGATCCCCAGAATTTATTCATCTTATAACTGAAAGTTTCTATCTTTTGACCAACATCTCCCCATCTCCATTGCCCTCCTCCCAACCCCTGGCAACCACCTTTCCACTCTCTGGTTCTATGAGATCAGCTTTTTAAGATTCTGTGGAATCTTAAAGTTAAGATGTCCTCTGGGTTCATCCACATCGTCACGAATGGAGGATGTTCTTCTTTTTTATGGCTGAATAATATTCCATTGTGTATATATGCCACATTTCCTCATCCATTGACATGTTGTTTCTGTTTTTTGGCTATTATGAATAATGCTACAATAAACATGGGCATGCAGAAATCTATTCAAGACAGGATTTCATTTCCTTTAGCTATATACCCAGAAGTAGGATTGCTAGATCATATGATAGTTCTATATTTAATTTTTTGAGGAATCTCTATATTGTTTTCCATAGCGACTATGCCAATTTACATTCCGTCCAACAGTGTGCAAGGTTCCCTTTTCTCTGCACCCTTGCCACACTTGTTTTCTTATCATTTTGATGATAGCCATCCTGACAGGCATGAGGTGATATCACATTGTTGTTTTGATTTGCATTTCCCTGATGGTTAATAATGTTAAACATCTTTTCATAGCACTATTATCAGTTTGTAGGTCTTCTTTGGAAAAAATCTCTACCCGTTTTAAAATCAGGTTATTTGGTTTTTTTGTTGTTGTGTTTTGTTTTGTTTTATTTTTGCTATTGAGTTTTATGAATTCCTTATATATTTTGGATATTAACCCCTTGTCAGATAAACGATTTGCAATGGTATTTTATCCCATTCCATAGATTGCTATTTCATTTTGTTGACGGTTTCCTTTGCTATGCAGAAGCTTTTTAGTTCGATGTTGTCCCACCTGTTTATTTTTGCTTTTGTTACCTGTGCTTTTGGTGTTACATCCAAAATTGCTAAAACCAATGTCAAGGGGCTTTTTTCCTATGTTATTCTAGGAATTGTATGGTTTCAGGTGTTCCATTTAAGTCCTTAATCCATTTAGAGTTAATTTTTGTGTACAGTGTAAGTTAAGGGTGCAATTTCATTCTTTTGCATGTGGATATCCAGTTTTTCCAGCACCATTTATTGAAGTTACTATCCTTTCTCCATTGTGTATTCTTGGTTCTCTTGTCAAAGATCAGTTAACCATATATGTGTGGATTTATTTCTGGGATCTCAACTGAACTGTACCAGGTCCTGCTCACTTGTGAGTCTCTAGGGCCTCCAGTGCCTAAAACACAGTCAGCACTCAGTAGCGGTTATTGTGATGATCATCTGCATCTCTCAGTCATCACCACCCATCCCCTCCCCCACAGAAGTTGGAGAATGGACTGCAGCCCACAGGAAAAACCACCCTCCCCTTGATTAATAAATGACAAACAAAAAGTCTGTCAAACCTGCATACTTTGGGTTTACCCATCTCGACTCATTCTACTTCGGAGCCACAAGGAGCACATATAGTTATTTATGATCCTGATGACTGTTACTTGTACAAAGTTGTACTGTTACCTCTGAAGCACAGAAGACAAATCATATATTTAAGTTGAAAATGTAGAACATGTTTCAACAATACTGTGGCTTCCCAAAAAAATCCAGATCAAAAAGGCATAAAACTAAGTTGAATCCTTCTATGTTTAAGGCACTGTGAGATTAATTCAAACACCAGTAACATGGACCTAAAGGGGCAAATTCTTCGGAATTATATAATAGGTTCAACAAGTTCTTACAAGCAAATTCTCCTTTCAATATGAAAACCTTCTTTCAGAGGTCAGTGTTGTTTTGATAAGGGATTAATTTAGGGGTAAATGAAAGGATTCATTGCAATTCAGAGCCCTACTTTGTATGGTCTGCTTGGGGAACTATTGCAAAGCCTTCATCCCAGGCCATTTGGCTACGTTGGTGTTTAAATAAAGGCATCTCTTCTCAAAATCAGGTTGCCATTTATCAAAGCTGCAATTCTTCTCCTTAGGCTCCAGTTCCGTGTTCATTCGCTTATTTACCAAGTCTCAGTTGGTCTTTTTTACCCCCAAATATAAATATGTCTCCAACTTTGATTTAGGGCCAAGGATTTCTAAAAGCAAGTCAGACTTCAGAATGTTGGAGGAAGGCCTTATCAGACCCCATCACACACATGTTGATTTTGTAAAAATAAACTCACTTGAAAACCAATAGGTAGCCCAACATTTGGAACCAGTGACAGTGAAAACAAATCATAAATATAGTTGCGAGCTCTACTGGCAGAGGTTTCTTTTACTTTCCAAACATAGCAAAGAATCTGCTAACATTCAATTCTCCTATAATTCTGGCTTGCCCAAACCAAATATAATTTGAAGCAAAGATATCCCAGAGCCCAGCACAGTCATGTGGATTGAAATAATTTATTTCAAAAGGAAGGGCTTCTCTGCACAAAGGAGTGATCATGTTTATGGTTGCCCTTTGAGACATTTGAGTTTTGCTTGCTGGTTTGTTCATAAGAAGGCAGAGCTTTTAGAAAACTAGAGGAAGAATTTCTTCAGTGCTGATTGTCAGTCTCCCTGCTGAGACCTCTAAAGAGAAATGATTTGTTTATGCCTCTGCTTAGTCTTCTGCTCTCTAGCCTCATGCATTAAGGAAAACAGAAAGGCCAACTTTCTCTGCTAGACAAGTTCTGGCCAGATACTGATTATTTTGGGCCATGTTCTAAGATAAATGCCTCATGAACACACTGTAGGTGGCCATTGCCCTCCTGAAGTTTTCTGAATATCCGAAGCTCTTCTGGGCAAGTCACAAAAGTTTGCCTACACAAAGATCGTCGTATACCTATTACTTCTTCCCACCCTCCTCCCTTACCCCCCCGCAAGATTCCATTCTTTCATTTAACCAAACAGACTAGAGAGACAGGCAACTGAGTCTTTGGTTGAAAGTAATTCTCACTGAAGTATGAATGGCCACAGGGAAAGCATCTGGGTAGCTTTTCAGCTTCACCACAGATGGACTTGGGGTAAGGAACTCTGCTATGTTTGCCTTGCACTGTCTCTTAATCTCCCTCTTTTTACTCTCCTCCCCTATAAATTGAGATGGTTTAGTCAGATGGTTGGCCAACTATTCAGTTTCATCAGTCAGTGAGTGGGTCTGCAGCGTTTATCTGTGATCAGTGAATGCCTAAGAGATCCGAGTTTTCTCTTCCCAAGTCCTTGGTCTTCCCCTTTCCCTGCTCTCCAGCAGCTCTCTCGGTTTGGCCTCTCCCCACTGCGTAGTCCCCAGTTTGGATGCGGTATCTACTCTAACATGAAGAAGTCCTCAAATACAAACATATGCAAGGTTTTTTTTATTGGATTTATTCAAATCTTACTCATTACAAAAAGATTTAGAGGTGACATAGAATAAAAGATATGATAAGATTAATTATAGTGCACAGTTATGAAACCAGATTAGATGCAGCTGAAGTCACTGCCTGGGTCCCTAAGAAGCCAGATGAAGCATGTCAGAGTTCAGCCTAGTCCTTCGGGGTTCCTCTGTCCTTCATTGCAGGTTATAAATAAATTCTGTCCCATGCTGCTTCCATTCTCCACTTGTACTTTCCAGCCACTTCTGGTGATTATAACCAGCATCCTTGGGCTTTTGTTCTCCCTGGGAAGTAGAATAAAGCCAATAGAGAGTAGAAAGCTGCCTCTTTTCTAGGCCCTGGCTTCCTGGGAAAGCAAACAATGGTTCTCTTAACACTCTAGATCTTTCTTTACTCACTTTAGTCACCCACCTTTGGGGCATCTTAACAAAGCCCTTCCCTGGTTCCTGTAGACCAGTAGTTCCCAGTCCTAATTGGGATTGGCTGGCCATGAGAATCATTTGGAGGGCTTTAAAAATGCTGGTGCCTGGGCCTCAACCCAATTGATTTAGAATCTCTATTAGAGGGGCACCTGGGCAGCTCAGACAGTTAAGCGTCTGTGTTTGGCTCAGGACATGATCCCAGAGACCGAGGATTGAGCCCAGCATCAGGCTTCCTGCTCAGCAGCGAGTCTGCTTCTCCCTCTCTCTCTACTCTTCCCCTGCTCGTGTTCTCTCTTTATCTCTCTCAAGTAAATAAATAACAAATCTTAAAAAAAATAAAAATACAATCTCTGTTAGAAAGGCCTGGGCATCTCTATTTGTAAAGGCCCCGGGGTGACTCTAGCATGCAAACAGGCTGAAATACACTTCTGTACATTTTCACCTTTGGACTTCCTTCCTTGCGTTGTCTGCTAGCACTTCTAGGTTTCTAATATATTATAATCACATATTCCTTGGGGTTGGGGGAAGGGGTAGAAGGAAAGCAAGGACAATATCATTACCCTCACCCATAGGCAATTTTTTTAAACAGAAACAGAAAATAATTTCCACTTAAGAGGAACAAAATAATTGTGTACGGCATAACATACTTTTTTTTTTAGCAGCTTTTAGTAGTTAAGAAAATATGGACATATTTTATTTATTCATATATTAATATTTTATTCACATATTGCTTTATTATAAAAGCAATTCATTTTGTTTTCAGATGCAATACAGTAAGTCCAAATGAGCAAATTCTTGATTCTTGCATGTACTTAGTGACAGAACAATTTTGGGGAAGTAGAAGCAAATTCTATCCAAAGTCCATCCCTGTGATGCACTAATGGTCCTTAAGAAGGCAAAAGGTAGAAGGATCTACTTTTGAGGCTGAAAGATATCTTTGCACAGATGGGATGAGAGGCATTTATTCAACCAAAATGTGCTGAATTCCCCCGCGGGGGCCGGTGCTGCTCCAGGGCTGTGTACAGGGCTGCAGTTCGAACCTCCCCTATAATGCTCTTCCACCTCACGTCCTACGAGTTGATTATTCGTATCCTGTACTTTGAATCATCTGACAATATTTTGATCTTCTGGTTTTCAATCATTTTTTTTTCCTCCAGTGGCCTCTGTCTTCATCATCAAGTTTCACTTTGGTCTTGGTCTTTTGGATCTCATTGTTTCTGAATGTTCTACGATTCTTCAAGGGTGCTTATACAGAATTCAGCCAGTTTTATATTTCTTCAAACTTATAAACATCTCATTAATTATGTAGAGGAAAAATTCTCAAAGGCAGTTACAGCCTGTTTTAGTCTGCCAACCTTCTCCAGAAGCGGACTTAATTTTGTTCACTGTCATTAGACATGCCACCTGAATTTAGGGGAAAGTACAAAAGCATTTGACGTATACGTAAACCAGCAACTCAATTACCTGCATCTGGGAAGCAGATTCTTCCTCATTCAGGACTTTCCAAAAGGCTGTGAGCACTAAAACTGAAATTTAACCGCTCCGACCAGGCGTCTCACCCGGACAGCCTCCTGGCTCACTCAGCTGGCATATATGTTTTCACTGGCACCAACAGCAGTTTGTTTTTTATTGAATTTCCATGTCTTTGGATGTACCACACCTTCAACTGTGTACATCTGGTCCATTTCACTAATTTACATTACCCACAGGCTCTCGGAGGCATTTGAATTTATTACCCCTCAGAAAAATGGAAATCTTTCTGAAAAGTATTATGTCCTTCCCAGTCTCCTTAAACAGAATGCATGGAATATAACTTACTCTTCTCTTAATAATTCACAATTATCATTGTGAAACTCAGTGATTATACCACGCAGAAATGCTTTCATGGATTATGCAGGCTTTTGGACACTCGGTAGTCCTGGGCTGCTATGCTTCTTGAGTATTTGTCCCTTCCTGTCTTATAATTAACCACTTCATTTCATTATTGCCATTGTGACTACCACCACTGCCACGCCCCTCTTGCACACACATACACACACACAAACACACATATCTCTTTTGACACACACAAACCCTTTCTAACCCTTGACTGTTCCTTGGGGTAGGAAACAAGAAGATGATTTAATTAGAACTGTGTGCAAAGGAAGAGTAAATATGCTCTGAGTTAGGAAGTCCTTAAGGAAGATACCTCTTTATAATAGATAAACTTTAGTACAAGTTCTTCATTAACCATTTTGACTGTCCAGATATCTTCACTGTTCAATTACAGGCTCTTAAAAACAGGTTGGTAAGTACATGACTTCTGTCTAATGAGAGTTAACAATTGAAATTCTGAGCATTGGCTTTCCCACGAAGAACCAAAAACTCACTCACTAAGCCAAATAAAAAGCATGCCCACTGACCTTCAATTCTTGGCCATCGCTGCCAACTACAAACCAATGAGAAACCATAGATGTTGTACTTTTCCTTGAGTTGAGTAGGAGGCATCAAGAGTATCTGTGCACCCAGCACTATAGTATGAGTCATTCGTGTTTGTGAGAGCCCTTTTTCCTTAACTGGTCAACTGTGGCCCAGCTGGCCCAGCCAAGAACCTCTTCTCATTCTGCACTCAGGCCCCAAGAGCAGCTCACACAGACGGGCTGGAGCTGCCTTGCTCCCCTCGCATCCAGTCAGGCCCACTGCGCAGCCCAGCCTCGGTTTTTGTCCCGCCTCACCTGAAGTGACCACCCCCACTGAATTTCTGCTTCTTATCTCTCTCTCTCCCTGAGCCATCCTGATCAGACTTTCTAACCCTTTGTTCTCACTGCATTGCTTCTAAGTCAAGATAAACTTCAGTCTGTCTCCCTATTAGGTAGAGAAAAAAAAAGAAAGTCTACTTTCTTCAATCCCCATCATTCACTTGTACCTTACCTTACTGCAGCCCCCAGCCTTATAGCCAGGCACATTTATCTCTTTGCTTTCCTACCAAACGCTATAGTCATCGCCACTTCCTGCCTTTGCCCTTGCTCTTATGCCCTTCCAGAATACCATCTTTTTTCCTCTGTCTTTCCAAATCCACCCATCTGGGTCTCTCCTCAAGAGGCCATTGCCAACTACGCTGCTCCTCCATAGTTGCTCCTTCCATTCAACTCCATACAGCTCCCAAAGGTTTAACCCTTCCTGTTCTTTTCCAACTGTCCTGGGCATAGGCCCTGGAGTAGAGCAGAGGTCTTACCCAAAACCTCTCTGGTGGCTCCTGCCCAATTTACATCCCTCTAAATACTAACATGGTCAAAGAACACAGCTGAACTTGTAAACGAAGATCCTAAGAAGAGTTAGGCTTCTATTTGGAGAAACTGCAGTATCTCTCCCACAATGATACGTTCCCTCTCCAGTTTTATGGAGAAAGTGCGGGTGGGCTAGATTCCCAGATAACTAGCAAAGAAAGGGCAAGTCAGCCTCTTCCCCTCCCCCAACCACCTACACTTGCCAGACAGCATTTAAAATGCACTTCAGTATGGTCAGTCTTTTCATTTGAAAAGGAAACAAGTCTTGATGTTCTGTTTCTCTCATTTCATTAAGGACAGAGGTCATCCCCGGAAGGGGAAGGGTAGTTTCCAAGAGAGGACTTGGAGGGAGTGGAGGTGGGGTGGGGGAACTCTCTCATCCTTTCTTGTTAGCCTGCTTCACCCTTTGAAGAGAACAAGCCCAGCTTTCATACTGAATTATTTTCAGTGTGGCCTCTGCCAGGACTCGGCTCTTCCTGGCTGAGGCAACACCCGGAAGGATCGAGTGATAGTTCAGGGTCAGACAAGGTGTCCAGACAGGACAAGCCAGAGGAGATGGCAGTAAGACAGCTGGGAGATAAGGGAGTGAAGAAGAGGAGAAAGGAGAAGGCAGGGTGAATGTGTAAAATGGAAGTCAGGGAAAAATGGAACCTGGAAATTTCTGCCCCCAACCCCCTCCGCCATCTCTGTCTGTCAGTCTGTCTATCACACACACACACACACACACACACACACACACACACACACAACTGCACAGAAATGCATTCTTCCCGTTCCCTCCCCTTCTCTTAACTCCCTAAGGC
This sequence comes from Potos flavus, assembly GCA_028534135.1. NCBI lineage: Eukaryota > Metazoa > Chordata > Mammalia > Carnivora > Procyonidae > Potos > Potos flavus. Next base: position 31,197,238 of record CM052894.1, on the reverse strand, counting down.
ATCTCTATAAATAAACAATAAGACTTGAGCCTGCTGGAGGCCCATTATTAACTCTTGCAGTGTTCTGGCTGTAATAAATCCTCCTACTCTTCCTACTTCATGGCTGCAAAGCCGTTTCCAGCATGTCATCTTCTTCACCTGATTCCTACACCTTAAGGGTCCTATAAGCTCCTCCTCACCAGTCCCATACACAGAATTGTGGGCACCCCACACCCACACTCTCAAAGTTCTTAGCCTTGAAACTATAAGCTTCAGGTCCTGCTGCTAAAAAAAAAAAAAAAAAAAATCACCTATGGTTCACACCACATTTTTCTTAAAACATTTATTTTTGCATCCCTATTATGATCAGAGCTTCCGTCTAGTAAACTCTGACTCTGTCCCAGGTACTATGCTACATGCCTTACATTCATGATCTTATTTAAGTTACACAACAGTCCCAAGTTATCAATATGATGGGGCATTTGTAAATGAGGGAAGTACTGCTGCCCACGCTCTGATTTCTGTTCTATGATTGCCATCCTAAGTGAAGAGTGTGCAGACTTTTGAACCCAAGCCTATACACTGTAACACACCTTCTCAACCCCTTCTCCATGGTCCTCTTTCTAAGAAAGAGGCCTTCGGCATCTACGATTCCAGAGCATCTACTGAGAGGTCTGGTCAAACATCTGGAATGCCGACATTAATATCCGATTAAACTTGCCCACACGGGCCTGCAATGACATCTTTACTTTTCACTTCAACGAACGTTTGTTTTATTAGACTCTGTACTAGGTATTATGGACAGAGCATTAAATTAGACAGGTCTGGCCTTCATGGAGTTTATAGTCTAGTTAGGAGAAAAGGTCCATAAATGAAAACACAATTCAATACATATACCAATTCACCAAGAAGTTCCAAATCAACAAAGAGTAAACATGACATAGTTTTAATTTTTTCCGAGCACTGTTCTCAACTGTGCTATGTCAAATTTTCTCCCTTCCTATTTAAATGCTCCCCTTAAAATATCTCGGATTCCGTTACTTCCTGTCACTTTCAATTACTGAAATTTAGTCTAGGCCAATTTAAACTCTCATCTCATATCTGATCCAAAGCCCTCTGCCCTCCCAGAGGACTTTGCTGCTGAGGAGTCCTTGAGCTCTTTCTCCCCATCCTCTAGCCCTTGCCACCTAGAGCCTACCTCACAGATCCTTTTTGCTGGAGACCCCCTCATCCAGAGGGTGGCCATCTTTGGTGGGGCCAGTACCTTCCTCAGTGTCCTTTGGACCCATGGAAATTTCAAGCTCCCTGCCATGCCAAGCCATGGGAGAGACCCTGCCCCATTGCCATCCTTTCTTTTAGCCCTGCCTTCTCTCTTCAAACTTTTTCCCCACCAGGACAAAAATAGACAGAGTGCAGACAGTAATACTGCTGCCCAAGCAGATGTCCAGCCAGGAAATATGACACTAGTCATTCCCAAAGCACACCTCCAGTTCTTGGCTTAGAGGAGGGAGGAGGTACCACTTTCCCTCTCCAAGAGCTCTGCTCCTCTGAAGAGCAAACCCTACCACCTTCTCCAGCTCAGCCTTCTCCGTGGGCTAGGGGCAGGGGTGAGGTATTAGGGCTGGTTCTGCTAATTCAATTGTGGGAGCTCTCTTAGAATCATGGAGTAGTGGGGTGCCTGGGTGGCTCAGTCCCTTTAGCGTCTGCCTTCGGCTCAGGTCATGATCCCAGGGTCCTGGGATCAAGCCCCACATCGGGTTCCCCGCTCAACAGGAAGCCTGCTTCTCCCTCTCTCCCTCTGTCTGCTGCTCCCCCCACTTGTGCTCTTTCTCTCTCTGTCAAATAAATAAAAAATCTTTAAAAAAAAATCATGGAGTGCTTAGCACCTGTCATTTTACATTTGGGCCTTGGCAGCCATTCTAAGACATTCTAAGGTCTCATTCAACATCCTGTTTCAGATAAAACTGTAATTCAAGGGGCGCCTGGGTGGCTCAGTGGGTTAAAGCCTCTGCCTTCGGCTCGGGTCATCATCTCAGGGTCCTGGGATCGAGCCCCACATTGGGCTCTCTGCTCAACAGGGAGCCTGCTTCCCCCTCTCTCTCTGCCTGCCTCTCTGCCTACTTGTGATCTCTCTCTCTGTCAAATAAATAAAAAAAAATCTTAAAAAAAAAAAAAACTGTAATTCAAGACATATGGTGAAAGAAAAGAATGGGGTACTATGAGAGGAGATGTCCATGCACTGGAATCAAACTTCTTGGGTTCAAATCCCAGCTCTGCCCCTTTCTGTGTGCTTTTGGGTAGATTACATAACCTTTCTGTGCCTCAGCTTTCTTACATGTAAAATGGTGATGGTAGCAGTACCCACCTCATAAGATTAGATAAGAAAATGTAAGTAACACTCTTAACATGGTAACTGGTACATTAATAAATGCTCAGTAAATCTTAGTTCTATGAGGACATGGATTGAGGAATCCAGGCACTTCACAGGCACTCAACAACATTTGATGACATAGTGAATAAAGGAGAGTATCTGGAACTACTTATTTGAGATTGAGTAGTTAGAGAATATCACCAAGGAGGTAACACTAAAGCTTTGACATGAAGAATGAAGGAGATGTCAGCCAAATAGCAAAGGGAAGGCAAAAGGAACAGTGGAATTAGTTACATTATCCTCCTGATGATAAAATTTCTTCCAAGTCCAATTTAGGCAGATTGTACTTGTGTCACATTACATAATAGACCTAGAAAATGTGCCTTGGATGCTTTAATACAATGTGTAGATACAGTTATAAGATGCTAATTTTCTTGAGACCAAAGGTTGTAACTCCTGGAAGAGGAGGTCCTCCCAGCGCCTCTGTCTCTATCAGAGCAGAGCAGCTCTGACAGCACAATCAGGAATGCCACCATTTTCTCTGCCAGTGAGCTGGTCAGGAATCTTCTGGAAGCCCCTGGCTTCTCCGGGTCACATTGCTTATCTACAAAGGACTCAGAGACCAAAGCTCTTCCCTTTCTCTGTAATACCACCCAGGACAGAGTCCCTGCTCCCCACCCAAGGCAAACCTGTAAAATTCTACAGAGATTGGCCTTGACCCACTGCCTCTCTATGGGCCCCTGTAACTGACAGCAAACTACCCCCACCACCACCTTCTAAGAGACAAGTTGGAGGGCAGCTAGACCAAAAACCAGGGTGAGGAAGGGTGTGGGAGCAAAGATAGGTGGGAAAGACATGTCTGGGTTTGCCCTGGCCCAGAGCACACCAGCTGAGAATTCTCTCTGCTGGGCACGCAAAAAAAGCAGTGAATAAAGATCAACAGAAGGATGCTGATAGTCCCCAAGGAACTAAATGGCTGAGATGTGAAAGAGCAAGCAGAGTTAGGGGAGTTAAAGCTTTTAAGATTCACAGGGCCCACAGCAGGAATGCCAAGGGAGGCCCCAGCCTGGCTGGTCCCCTTCTGTCCCCCACCCTGACTTCCATCTTGCACCCCCCTCACTCTTATGCAGGGGACAGGAGAACTCTCCCACCCCATCCTCCAAATAGCTACCTCTCAGGACCAAGCGTACAGCCACTGCTGGTGTAGCCCACCCTCAGGAGGACACACTCAGAGCAGAGGCGGCCACGGGCCCTGGAGGTGGGTTCAGTTGGGGAGCAGGGGTCCAGAGGTACCATGAACATAGTCTAGAAGGAGGTAGATGTATGGGCCTCAGGTGGTAGGACATCATTTTCCCATGTTCCAAGCTAAAACAGTGCCATGGTCTTCTACTCTGCCCTCTCCACCTTCCCCAATACATAGTTTATTTCTGTCTGAGCTCCCTTAGCTAAAATTTAATGAAATATATATATAATATTAAATTTAATATTAATATTAAATATATTTTTATTTTGGTATGCTATGAATTTTAAATATATTAAATATTAAATTTGATATTAAACATTAACATATATTAAAGTAGATATATAATATATTATAGTATAGTATATATATAAAACAAAACCTGTTTGTGATGAGAGACCAGACTGAAAATTAGAAAAACAAAAAGAACATTTCAAGGCAGTCTCCACCTTTGAGAAATAAGAGAATCTACCATCGGGCCGCCTGGGTAGCTCAGTCGGTTACGCATCTGCCTTCATCTCAGGTCATGGTCATGATCCCTGGGATCAAGCGCCACATCAAGCTTCCTGCTCAAGGAGGATCCTGCTTCTCCCTCTCTTCCCCGCTTGTGCTCACCCGTCTCGCTCATGCTCCCTGTCGTTATCTTTGTCTCTCCCTCAAATAAATAAATAAAAATCTTTAAAAAAAGAGAGAATCTACCATCTATCATATTTTAAGTCACAGGCATCCAGTGGCTGCATCCACCTGCAGCAGCCTTAAAACCATGACAGATCAAATGGCATTTCAAGTAAATACTTCCAGCATGAAGTTCTAAGATCCAAAAACAACTTTATGACAATGACAGTTGTCATGAAAATAGTTTAAATGCACATATATATTATATGTTGTTTACTACCAGGGTGGCTACTTTGAGGGTTTGTTTCAATTTTTTAAAGTCTCCAGCTAAGGACTTTGATAGCAACTAAATCAAGATAACATAATTTAAAAAAAGGGGAAAAAAAAGATTCTGGCTAGATGTTAGGTTTGATTCCACATGACCTAAAAAGTCAGAGCTGGAGTGTCAGCTCCCACAAGGAAGGGAGTGTATCATAAATCCAGAAATGGATATATGAACAAGTAGTTTATAGTCTATTAACTAGGATATATCCAAAGATTAATTTTAAAAGTTGCATCATCCAACAGTGTACATTACCAGACATTTGAATCTGTGTATGTCTCTGGTTATAGTCATTTTTAGTTAACTGTGAATCTGGTCCTAGAGTTATAAATGACTGGGATAAAATATTTGCTGGAGGACTAGGTATTAGCATGTGACTCACCAGCTCCTCTGACTCAGTAGACCCATGCCTGTCATGAGCTGTTAATACCTAGATCCATTAGCAGAACATGAGTGGGGGCAGAGAGACTATGTGAACCTGTACCAGCAAATATTCAGAAGCCCCCACTGGCTATCTTTATGACTATCCTTTTGTGATATGCAGCATCTATATTTTTTATTGCTCTATATGGCAAGTTTTGGGCACAGGCGTGGCCTGATTATTGTTTCCAAGCACAATGAAAGTAGATAATGATATAATGCAGTTGGAACTGACCCCAAGATGGCAGGGTGCCTCTCTCTACCCAAATTTGACCCACCCTTAGTGTAGGTAAATAAGGGCTGAAAGACTGCTCAAATTCAGAAAGACAGGATGGTGTATAGTTGTAGGTGTTAGGACGAGCAAGGGGCTTTTACTCCATTTAGAATGTTAATGGACAGTGGTTGCCATGTTAGATAGGATTGCCCTTTCTGTCATCTAGAAACCCAGGTGTGAGCACCAAGAAGCTGAGAATAGCTGGTCCTGAATAGAAATCCTAAGGATATAGCTTCTGTTTGTTGTTGTTGTCGTTGTTGTTTAAGGGGGGGAAGGGCAGAAGGAGAGAGAGGATCTCAAGCAGGCTCCACACTCAGTGCGGATCCTGGACCTAGGGCTCAGTCTCGCCACCCCAAGATCATGACCTGAGCTGAAATCAAGAGTCAGATGCCTAGGGGCTCCTGGGTGGCTCAGAGGGTTAAGCTTCTGCCTTCGGCTCAGGTCATGATTCCAGAGTCCTGGGATGAGCCCCGCATAGGGCTCTCTGCTTAGTGGGGAGCCTGCTTCCTCCTCTCTCTCTGCTTGCCTCTCTCTCCGTCAAATAAATTAAAATCTTTAAAAAAAAAAAAAAAAAGAGTCAGATGCCTAACCAATGGAGCCACTCAGGTACCCGAGGGTATAGCTTCTGTTTTTATTTCTGCAGCAGCAATGAGAACACAAAGGAAACTTCTACTCAACTTGATGTAATCTGGCACCTTGAAAAGTTAGGAAAAACATAAAGATGGCCCATTGTGATGAATTCAAACCACATCCTAAAGGCTGGCAGTACAATGGTTTCAAAACCCAGATGTTCCAAAATAATTTGTTATTCTTAAAGGTTACATAGGGAAGAGATCATCCCAACCTCACCTCCAAATATATTGAAAAGAAAATAAAAGTTCTATATAGGATGTGAATGGGAAAATTTCTACTGTGCTTATAGGTGTCAATAAAACCTGTCTTAAATTTTTTATTATAAAGTACCATTTACATGTGATATATATATATATATATATATATAATGTATATGTGAGAATTTTGTTTAAGGAAGAAAATGTTAGCAATATTTCTAAATATTCTTTGAACCCCTTCCCAATTCTTTCCATCTTCCCCCCCAGAAGTAACCACAGTGCCACATTCTACTTATTATTCCTTTGTTTTCTCTTGTTATAGTTATAGATCTAGATATATTTGTAAAACATTTATATATCTAGGAATGTGTGGGGTTTTGAACTTTATGTAAAATGTACTGGATGTATTTTCTGTAGCCTGCTTTTTGTTCAGCTTTATGTTCGTAAGATTCATTTGTGTTGGCAGGATTAGCTACCATTCATTTTCACCTGTGCTTTGTATTCTGTTGAAATAATAGGGTTTCTGTATCCAATCTACTGGCAGTGGACATTTGTGTTGGTCTCGGTTTTTGCTTTTACAAATAACACTGTTACAAACATACTTCTCTATCTCCTGATAAACACCCGGAGTTTCTCTGTGGGATACACACATAGAAATGGAATTGGTACGCATCTGCAACTTTGCAATGCTAAATTGTCTCCCAAGTGGTCATATCATTTTTATACTCACCAGCAGGGTATGAGACCCACTGTCTACAAGCTTACAACACTTGTTTACAAATGTTTTAGCTTTTGCCATTCAGATGGATATGAAATAGTATCTCATTGTAGTTTTAATTTGCATTTCCCTGTTTATTAATGAAGTGGAGAATCTTTTCATGTTTGTTGCCATTCATGTTTCCTCTTATATGAAATATCTATTCGAGTCTTTTTGCCTATTTTTCTATAGATTTCTTTCTTATTAAGTATCAAAGTTCTTTCCATATTCTGGATACTAATCCTTTGTCAATTATAGCTTCTCCCAGTTCGTAGCTAATCTTTTCACTTTTTTTATCTTCTGATTTTTAAAAAAATTCTAAATTTTAATGTGGTTAAATTTATCAGTTGTCTTCTGTTGGTTTGTGTTTCTTTATCTTAGAAATCCTTTCCAATTCCAAAGTCCCAAAAGCCTTCTATATTTTCTTCAAAAATTTTGAAAAGCTTTCCCTTTTTGCCTTTAATTATTCAAGTCCCTGTACCTGCTCTTAGAGCAAAGCATGTGGGAGGGTCCTGGTTTCAGACTTTTACATGTGGAAAACCATTTGTTCCTGTGTCAGTTATTGTGAAGTCTGTTCTCTTCCCACTTACTACCATTCACAGCTCTGTCATAAGCCAAGCTTTCACCTATATATGGGCTGTTTTCTGAGCACTCTAATTTGTTCCATTGGAAATTTATTTAACCCTGAGCTTATACCCCATTGTAACAGTCACTGTAATTTTATAAGACATCTTGGTATTTGCTACAGCAAGTTCTCCCCCACCATCTTCAGGAAATTCTTGACTCTTCTTGGGCTCTTTCTACTTCCACACACATTTTAGAAGCAATTTGTCAAATTCCTTTAAAAAAAAAAAAGCTATTGATATCTTGGTTTTGATTGGCTTTTCCTAAAATAGTAAACATCTTCATGATATTAAATGTTCCTACCACAAATATTGAATAGCTTTTTATTTGTAAATTTCTTTATTGCCTTTCAATATATACTTATAATTTTCTCCTTTTCTCCTTAAACATCTTGTTAAACTTTTGTTATATTTATCCCAAAGACTTTTTATATCATTACTGCTATTGTAAAATATTCTCCTTTTTCAAAAATTACCTTTTCTGTTTATTGCATATATATAGATATTCAATTCACTTTTAGATATTTATCCTTGTATTAGTCATCTATTGCTAAGTAACAAATTACCCCCAAACTTAATGGCTTAAAACCACAAACATCTAGGGGCACTTGGGTGGCTCAATCGGTTAAGCATCTGCCTTCGGCTCAGGTCATGATCTCAGGGTCCTGGGATCGAGCCCTGTGTGGAGCCCAACATCAAGCCCCACAGCAGGCTCCCTGCTCAGCAGTGATTCCGCTTCTCCCTCTCTCTCTCCCCCTCCCCCTGGTTGTGCTCACTTGCTCTCTCTCAAATAAATAAAATCTTAAAAAAAAAAAAAAAAGCGCACACGCACACACACATTTATTATCTCATAGTTTTTTTAAGTCAAAAATTCAGAAGCAACTTAACTGGGAGGTTGTGGCTCAAGGTTTCTCATTAGGTTGTAAACAAGATGTCAGCCAAGAGTGCAATCATCTGAAAGCTTGACTGGAACTGGAGGATCCATTTCCAGACTCTTAGGAGACCTCAGTTCCTCACCACAGGGGCAACCCCAATAGGGCTGCTCACAGCAAGGTAACTGACTTCCTCTAGTCCACGCAAATTTGAGAGAGAGAGAGAGCAACTAAAATGAAAGCCACAGTGTCTTTTATAGCCTAATCTTGGAGGTAACATGACATAATTTCTGCTGTATTCTGTTGGTTACACAGAGCGACTATGGCACAGCATGGGAGTAAACTATGTAAGGGTATGAATCTCAGAAGGTCAGCACCTTTGGGGCCATTTTGTAAGCTAACTGTTACAATTTATATCCAATAACTTTGCTAATTCTCATATTTCTTCTTTTTTTTTTTTAAGATTTTATTTATTTATTTGACAGAGAGGGACACAGCAAGAGAGGGAGCACAAGCACGGGGAGTGGGAGAGGGAGAAGCAGGCTTCCCCCTGAGTGGGGAGCCCGATGTGGGGCTCGATCCCAGGACCCTGGGATCATGACCTGAGCTGAAGGCAGATGCCTAACAACTGAGCCACCTAGGTGCCCTCTCATATTTATTCTAATAATAATAGTAGTCAGTTCTTTTGGATTTTCTATGCAAGTAAACATCTGTAAATGATGATAATTTTCTTTATTTCCTAACAATCCTATTTCTTTCTCCCTTTACTTACTGGCTCAGATTTCCAGCACAATGTTTGAGAGAGGTGATGATAGAGGAACTTACCTTAAAAGGAGTTTCAACATTAACCATAATATGATGTTTGTAGGTTTTGTTTTTATTTTTAGTAGATACCCTTTTACAAATTTCCCTTTATTCCTAGTTTCAGGGTTTTTTTTTCCATTAAGGGTGTAAAATTTTAAAACATTTTTTGATACCTATTGGTTGCCAGTATATTTTTATTCCCTTAATCTATTTATGTGTCAGGTTATAGTAATTGATGTTCTAGTTATTAAACCAATCTTTCAGTCTTAGAATAAACCCAACTTGAACTTAATACATTATTTTTTCTATATTTTAATAATTTATTGTTTTGTAAATTTTCGTATTTGTTAATAAGTGAGATTGGCTTACAGCTTTCCTTTCCTATACTGTCCCCAATACATTTCGGTATCAAAGTCATGCTAACTCAATAAGTTGAGGAATGTTTCCTCTTTTTATGTATTCTGGAATATTTTATATAAGATTAGAAATATTTGATCGTGGGGTGCCTGGGTGGCTCAGTTAAGCATCTGAGTTTAGCTCAGGTCATGAACTTAGGATCCTGGGATTGAGCCCCAGGTCGGACTCCACACTCAGTGGGGAGTCTACTTGTCCCTCTGCGCCTCCCCCCACTTGTGTGCTCTCTCTCTCTTTCAAATAATAAAATCTTTAAAAATATATATATATTTGATCCTGGGGCACCTGGGTGACTCAGTCAGTTGAGCATCCAACTCTTGATTTCTGCTAAGGTCATGATCTCACTCAGGGTCATGAGATCAAGGCCCACCTGGGGCTCTGCGTTCATCAGGGAATCTGCTTGAGGTTCTCTCTCCTTGCCCTCACCCTCTGCCTCCCCCCCCCCTTTCTCTCTCAAATAAATAAATCTTTTGAAAAGAAATATTTGACCCTTAAATATTTGATACAACTCACCTGTAAAAATATCTGGACCAGGTATTTTGTGAGTACGTTTTAAGCCACCAATTTTAAATTACTAATCTTAAATGTTTATAGGACTAGTCAGGTTTTCTGTTTCTTCTTGAAACCATTTGATACAACACATTTGTCTATAAATGCTCCACTTTGTCTGAGTTTTCAGAGTTATTAGCATGAAGTTGTCCATAATGCCCTAATATTTATTTATGCATTACCTATAATTATGACATTTTTTCTTTATTTTTTAGCATTCTTTTTCTTCATGCATCTTGTCAAAGACTTGTCTTTTTATTACTTTGTTTATGAATTCATGTTTGATGAAAATTCTTTGGGGCTTAGGTTAAAGGCACACTTTTAGAGAGTACTTGTGTTCGCTTCTACTGAGCATCTGTGGGTACTGCAACTAGGGATCATCTTGAATGAATTTTTGGTTTTAGGTTTTTCAGAATACAAGGAATGTGAATTCCAATTGCAAATCCATGTGAGGGCCAGATTGTGGTTATGAATTTTAAGAAGAGTTTGTTTTTTCCTTCTACCCAGAGGTGCAAGCATCTTTCCTAGTTGAATTTCTTTGTAAGAAGGGTTATTATTTTCTTAATGCGGTTCTATCCTTTCTTGGTCCTAGCTATGCTAGATATTCACGGTGACCACCTTCCCAGCTTAATGGACACTAACCTTCATTTCTGGCTCCTTAGCAACCATAGATGTTAAAAACTAATATTGATCAAGGGGATTAGCAAGTGACTTCAGGACAACTGTCAGCTTCAGTATACATTTACTCTCTGGGGTCCCGCTTTTGCTTTTTATTTAGGAGGCAGAGGAGGCCTTTAAGGCTATCCTTCCTTTCTTCCCACCTCAGCAATGATTTTAAAATATTGTGTTATTATTATATTAAAATATAATTCAAAAATATTTTATCTCACATTTTCAGGTGTTTTGTCCTGGAGGAATTTGGTCGGGGGGAGTAATCTAGACTTTAATTTTTACATTTTCAAGGCCATATTCATCTTGATCAGGTTGTATAGGGTATAATTTTGGGTGCACTATGAAGTACTTCTTTAGGTACTAAAACAACTCCTGAAATTCTTCCTATCCAGGCTAAGATCCTGGTGGTAGACATTTCATGTCAAACAAAATACACCTGTAGCCAGATACAGCCTGCAGGCCTGTAGTTTACAACTTCTATTAAAAAGGATTTTATGGGGGGGCGCCTGGGTGGCTCAGTGGGTTAAAGCCTCTGCCTTCGGCTCAGGTCATGATCTCAGGGTCCTGGGATCGAGCCCCGCATCGGGCTCTCTGCTCGGCGGGGAGCCTGCTTCCCCCTCTCTGTCTGCCTGCCTCTCTGCCTGCTTGTGATCTCTCTCTGTCAAATAAATAAATAAAATCTTTAAAAAAAAAAAAAAAGGATTTTATGGGGCGCCTGGGTGGCTCAGTGGGTTAAAGCCTCCGCCTTTGGCTTAGGTCATGATCTCAGGATCCTGGGATCAAGCCCTACATCAGGCTCTCTGCTCAGCAGGGAGCCTGCTTCCCTCTCTCTCTGCCTGCCTCTCTGCCTACTTGTGATCGCTCTCTCTCTCTGTCAAATAAATAAATAAAATCTTTTTAAAAAAAAGGATTTTATGATACAAAATTTGTTCTTCCTAATTGGGCCTTTTCGGTAGGTTGGTCATTTGTTTCACCTTAAGTTTAAGATAACCCGTGCAGAAGCCCTTTCTGGAATTTTACACCTTTCTGGAATTTTATATAAGAACTGGAACTACAACTATGTTTCATAGACCTGCTGCCTCTCACTGCAGGGGCTGACCCTCCCTTCAGTCCAGGACTGGTGCCCATCACCCCCTTCCTATGCCCTCTGTGCAGCTCCAACCTTTGCCCCTTCAGGAGGGTACTGGAGCCGAAGAGGTAGAAGCCCTCCAGCTCTTCCCACACAATCTCCTCCTCATTTTAAAGCTGAGGAGTGGCCCCCAAGAGAACCCTCACCCAGCAGACAGTATTCATGATGAGCAGTAAGTACAAATGGGGACAATCGGGGGACAGTCATAGCAGCTGAATTCACTGTTCCTGAACCCTGGCCCTAGTGATCAGGCAGTAGGAAGTGTCCTCACGATCGAGACTGGAACCATGTGAATACCCTCAGGTGAATCCAGTTCCTGGTCCAAATTATCTTTGCTCGGTTGTTCTTAAATAAAACGGGAGAATCTCAGTTGATGGTTTGACTATATGGCTTTGAGAAAAACATACTCTGGTCTTGTATCAAACACTTTTATTTTTAAAGTGAGAAGTTCACAAAGGATAGCTATAGGACAGTGAAATATTTAGAGTAGAAAAATGGTAGGTGCTAGCCAAACCTCAAACACTGTCATAGCAGAGTTATTCCAAACAGTACTTTTCCAGCATGGCAGATCACACGTGTTAAAATTAACTGCATTCTCTGAATACTTCTCAGTGGATGTGCACAAAGACAGAAGCAAACATTCAAGGACTTCTGTTCTTAACATCTTATAGAATGGATTTAAGCACACCCCAAAACAATTCTATTACAATACATCCAAACAAATTCACATCTATTTAAAAAAAATATTTGTACTTCAGAGAAATTGGTAGAAAGACTTAAAACAAGACAAATAAAGGCACAAAATAGATTGCTGCTTCTATGTGCAAGGTACTGGATTCTTGAATTGAGAATCAGTGTCAGTCCTCACTTCCAACATCACATCGAAAAAGTGTGGCAGAAAAATGAGTCACCTTCAATATGAAGGATGCAAGTTATATACACTGGCAACACTGGCAAAGATACAGCACTATTGCAAAAGGGATGCCAGTATACAGATGGACCTTCTTATAAAGTCAAACACTCACGAGTTATCAGATGACCCTTCAGATATTTGGGAACAACACAATATTCTGGCTTAATCAAGGCACTTGCAAAGAGCAGTCTTTGTACTGAGTCCCTGAGCATGACACCTTGATCACAAACAAGATCACTTATAACATGAGGACTGCAAAGCCAGATTTGCTTAAACTTTCCCCAAATCATACTTTTTCATATATCATGTTTGAAAAGAAAGGCTTCATTTAAAATCTTGATTCTCCAGAGTTGTAATTCACCTTTCCCCAATACCTCCCAACACCTCTAAAGTTTGGTTTTTCTCCACACGAATATATAAAATGGAATCTTCCCTCCCCCACACACAAATTATTTCTTTAGGAGAGAACTGTAAAACCAACTTTAAATACACAAAGTAACCTTACATTTTCTCACCAACAGTGAAATATCAGACTGCTCCTACTCTGACTTTAGCTGCAGAGCCCTTTGTGTGCACTTTTCAGACATTCCTCATACCATTAAAACAGCTTTCCATCACCATCAACTGTCCTTTCGCAACCTTTCCTTGCCCAATGTGAAAGCTAGTGAATTGAGAGGGGAGGAGAAAGGGCATTGGAACAGTATTACTTTTTTTTTTTTTAAACAAAAATAGGGTTCCAGGCTGTTACTTGATCCTCCAAAGCAAAATTGGGCCGTATCATTGTATAGACCTCAACAGTAAATTCTCAAGTAGCTATTGTAGTAGCTTTTTAAGTAGCTTTTTGTAGCCAGGTCTCAAAAGCTCAAAACTAAACCTAATGAAGGAAAGTAGCAAAGACTTCCTAATATTGAGCAATGCAGACCTAGAATTACATGGGAAATATGCCAGGTCAAAACCAGTCACTAGGTTACTTAATCATCGGTAAGAGGCCAAGTTCTCCATTCTCCCCCAGCTCTGCCATTCTGGGAAAAACCCACTGGCCAGCCTTGGACTGCCAAAGATGGATGACTCTGACTCAGTCTTGGGAGGCACCTGTTGGAATGCACAGTCCTGAGATGCCGTCTGTGTCTGCACTCCGTCAGGTTTCCATTGCACATGGACAATTCTGTAATTCTGACCCTCGTTGTTGTCCCAGAAGACCTCCCCATTAGCATGGTAGGAAATGCAGAACTCAATTTTCTCCTCTGTTGGAATAACAGAGGGTAAGTCAATGGCAAATGAGAAGGTGTCACTATCTGAGCCACCATACACATTTTTCATGTAGACACAGTCCACATCAGTGTAGCTTTTCCAGGTATCAAAAGTGATACGAATCTGAACCTTCTTCTCAAAGCTCATGTTTTTCACTTTCACGGTTCCAGTCACTGTTCGCTCTTGCAAAGAGCAGTTCTCCAGACAGACAAAATTCTTCTGAAAGTGGTTCCGAAAATTTAAGTAATCAGTTGAAGGCTGGGGAAAATCTAAAATCAAGTTTTTCTCCTCGTGGAGTTTTAAGCCAGAGGAGATATCATTAAGGTCCAAGAGATCAAACTGGAGATCCCACGCGGGCTCTTCTGGAAGGTCCGAGAAGACATGGATGGCAGTGAGAGAGAGCCCCTTGGAGTCAGCAAACACAACCCGCTTCTTGGCTTGGTCATGTGAATGCTTCCACTCATTCTGTGATTTGGCTTCCTGTTTTATATTGAGACATGGCTTCAGAGGCTTTAATTTGTTCACAAAATTTCTTCGTTGGAGGTCATCATAAGGGCCCAGGAAACTCTTCAGAGGTGGCGAATGAGCCAAGCAGAGCCTCATGGCCACATCCACTGGCATGACTGAACTTGTCAAAGGCCTCGGATCTAAAACCTGGATCATTCTGAAATACAAAAGAAGAGGGGTTATCAACTGGATCTGGAATGCTCCTCTCCAGGTTCCAAATAATATATGTACTATTTTGTATTGACTTAACTATAACCAGCACAGTAAGCATCAGGGATGTGCTATCATACGTAGTAAAAGAAAACAGTATTAGACGATCAGATTTGCATCCTATGTTTGGCTATGCCCTTGACAGACTACAAGGCCATGGGTTAACTGCTTAAAACACTTGGGGGGGCGGGGGTCTCAGCATCCGCATCTGAGAAATAAAAGGGCTAGTTGTGATAATCTCTAATACAGCTCTAAGAACCATTTGCTCTGTTCTGAGACAGTGGTTCTCAAACCTGTCTAGTCACAATGGCCTAGAGAGTTGGTCTTCCTTTTCTTTAATGCCAGTTCCTGGGACTTAGAGCCACTGAGGCAGAACCTCTACAGGGTGGGGACCGGGGCTTCCCAGGTAATTCTAATGAGCAGACAGGTTCCAGAACCATGGGTCCAGACTCTGTGCTCCCTCTGGCTGCTCTACTGATTTTGCTTTTAAATTGATTACACTTCTCTGGAAAGGTAATTCACTTGAAAAGAAAAAAAAATAGCAATAAAATTCTCATGGAACAGTTTTGAGAGTGAGAAGGCTGGAAAAATGAAGTCAGAGGATTAGCTTTGCCCTTTATCATATTCAGCCTCATTTTTCAATAACCAACTGAAATGCAAGTCAACAGTTCATGCACTTACAGAAAAACTTCACATAATCTGTATTTAATACAGAAAGATATTCATGACAAATACACATTTAGGTGGGAAAAGCTGATTACCTGAAAATTGGACTGTAACTTTTTATTATATATTGTATATACGAATTTATGAAATACTTAATGGGAAATACACCAAAAAGTTACTTATCTCTGGGCAGTAGGATCGCTGATAATCTATTTTTGTTTTTGTACTTTTTTGGTATTTTCTAATTTCAGCAATGGATATTTATAACGAGCAAGATAGTAAAGCTATTTAAAAATTTAAACGTAACTATGCTCAGCAGTATTAAATTCAGAAGTGTCCATCAGGTTTTTTTTCCTGGCCTAATTTAGCCCTCCATACATATTGCCAAGCTCATGGATTTTCCCCCATCCTATCTGTACAGATAGGAGGTATGTGTATACTGTACATGACATTTCTCAATCTGTCTTCAATACCTTCACAGCAGCTCTAAGTACATAGGCAAATAAATGGTCATCAACACACAAAACAGATAATATAAGAAAATGCACAGAATTTACTTTATTAGTCCTGGGATTTTTATGGAAGCCTACAAACTTAGAACAAACAAATGAAAGCTAAAGCTATATTTGTGCATCTAATAATAGTTAACAGTCAGGATTTTTAGAGAAGTCTTCTGCTAAGTAAGCCGTGTCTGGAGAAGCTATTTAAAGTAGTTTTCTGGAAGGTTTTTTGTTTTGTGGTTTTGTTTTGTATTTTTACTTTTTGCGCTTACAGAAAGACAGTTTTAGGATCTGGCAATTTCCCTGTAATTTTAAGTCCTGCCCAAGAGTTAAAAAATCGTCATTTGCTCAAACTCCACGGCTGAGTTTACTATGGCAACCCGTGATAAGAAAGGTGCAGGAGGGCGAAAGAATGGAGAACACCGTACTGCAGTCCCCCAACCAGCAAGGTCAAGGTGCGGTTCCCACAAGCTGCCCCAGTTCTTAGAGGACATTTGTGCTCGATCAACAGAGAACAGTCGGAATCCAAGAGGGAGTCAGAACTAAAGCTGACTCACGTTAAGTTTCTGGTTTGGGATGCTAATTACCAAAATAAGCTTTGGCTAAGAAGCTCAGAGCAAATCTCCACAATCTGAGTCTTCCCTGGGGCCAGTTTCAACTCTACAGTCAGCCAGCTAGCCTTCCTTCGGCGTCTTCGTTTGTAGTGATACCCGAAGGACCACGCCGCCCACCCTCCCTGCAGCTGTGCACTCCCCGCTACTCTTGGGGCAGGGAGTCTGCGGTGAACCTACCTGGTGCAGCTCATGAGGCAGAGAGGCGGTGGCGGACCGTGAGAGCCGGCTCTCGGTTGTCTGCGCAAGTTCGCACCCAGCTCCCTTCGTCTGGGTTCGGCTGGAGCTCCGGCCGATTGCGAGTCTAGCGCGGGAGAGGCCGCTTATCTGCTCCGGGCCACGTGAACCAGTCCCTCGGACCAATCACCGGGCGGCTGGCCCCGCGGCGCGACCAACCAGGGCCCGGTAGGGCGCGAGCCCTCGCGGGGGGAACGTGACCGCCGTGGTGCGCCGGGGAGTGCTGGGGACTCGGCCAGCAGCTGGACCGAGCTCCGTAACGCGAACCCTGGGCAAGGGGGGCGTGGAGGGCCCATCGCGAAGCACGTAGCGGGTGTGGGCCAGGAGAGAGGGCAAACCTCGCCCGGGCTGGGCGCCAGCTCAGTGAGACTGCAGGGAAGGAAAGGCCTTTTGTGCCTTGAGGCGTCTGTACACAGTTAAACCTAAGCACGGAGAGTTGTGGGTCCTTTCAAATGTATACCATATTCAAAATGTTTATATTGTTCATTGCTTGGTGCATTTGCTCATCTTCTCTTTCGCCTTAACCTTGAGCAATCAGAGGTTGGGTGCATATTTTTTAATTAGGGTGAATCAAAAAATGCATCACAGAGTGGATGAAGGCAGCTAGGAATTACCAAGCGCTCTAACAAATGTTAATAAAGCCTGCTTTATTAACCCTTAGAATGGGATGCGGCATTTAATTACAAGGCACTTTGTATTTCGATCTATTCTTCAGTTTTTCTCTTTGGAAGAGAAAACTAAAGCCAGAAATGAAGTGGCCTTTTTTGCTCACGTGCATGGTCAGCCACAGAGCCAGTGGTCAATCCAAATCCCTTAACTCAGTTCTGACGTCCTTTGGCAGTGAGGTGGAAACCAAAATTTTAAAATATCTCCCTGTAAATTTCATGACTCTCCCAAACCAGTTACTTTTGCTGAGGTTTCGTTACTTTGTTTAGTTTGGGGAGTTTTTAGACCATCAGTTACAACCATAAAATTAAATTTTTAAGTCGAATATAAATTATTTTTCTAAAACCCACGTCCTAGCGCTCCTTTATTAACTCCAATATCCACTAGTCAACTAAAATGTACAAAATGTACAATGTAAAATGTAAAAAAAAAAAAAAATCCCTGTCTTTTAAATTCTGTCAAACACTGGAATTTTAAAAATACAGTTACTAAAGAGAAAGACATCCATGCTGAGTATCACCAGCGAAGGTACTTAATGCTTGGGTTTGATGTTTAGAGGAAACATCCAACTAGTAGTAGATCTTCTAGCCCCTCAGCCCAACCAAAACTAGCTGAAAATGACATGGTCTCTGGGTTTGACACTTACAAGCTACATGAATCTAGCCAAGTTCTAGCCTCCACTTCCTCACAAAGTGGAGAAAGTGAAATTGTTCTGAGGATTACATAAAATTGTGCTGATGAGAAAACTTAGCACAGTGTCCAGTACATGTGTTCAACCCCTGGTAGTTCTCTATCCCTCAGTTTTAGTTATTATTCCATTACCCCAGGTGGCCAGTGCCTGAACTATTTTACTGATAAATAGCTACTGCTTATTGGGCCTTTCCTATGTGCCAAACATTGTTCTAAGTGTTGTATGTGTCTTACCTGTTTGTTTTTCAGAACAACCCTAGGTGATGCATACTATTACCAACCCCATTTTAGAGATAAGGAAACTAAAGCACTGAGAGGTCAAGAAATCTGCTCAGGATCTCATAAGTAAAGCTGAGATTAAAACCTGGCTAATGGCAGAGCAACAACCATTGTACCATATTATCTTCCTTTAATTATCCATCGACAATTAGAATGATAGGGGTAGAAAGTGTCTTAGGTATCACTGGCTTCAAAGTCTTTTTTTCACAGATGAAGAATCTAAAACTCAGAGAAGCTGAGCTGCTTGCCAGGGACTGGTTAGGTCAGAGGCAAAACTAGAACACTGGGTAGAGTTTTTGACTCCACTCATGATCACATGTTGAACTAAAAAAGTGGATATTACCAATTCAAGTTATGGAGAAACATAAAATAATAAGACTGTTTTGTGATCCCATTTTAGAGGGAAAATGTGCCTGCATAGAAAATAGAACGTGTTCTACCAAAATGTTAACAGTGCTTATTTTTGGATGGTGAGATTATGAGTAAGTAAAAACTTCTTTGTCATTTTACTTCTTTGTATTTTTTTTAATTTTTCTACAACTAACAGGGACTTCTTCTGTAACTAAGAAATTTTTTTTTTTTTGGTGGGCAGCAAAGCAAGGTTCATTGAGCGATAGCAAAGTGATAGTACAAAGCTCCTGAGGAGAGAGGGAACTGGAAGGGGCTGCCACTGGAGTTTCTAAGTCTAGGGTGTTTTATGGGCCTGTTGGCAGGCTATTTTAATCTGATTAACCCTCCCTGCACCTGTCATCCAATCAGATTTTTGTAACCTATCTATCCTGTGGGAAAGGGTGGAGGACTCCTTCCAGGGTGGTGTAAAATCCTCTTAAAGGCGCTTTCCTCATGGTGGGTCTTGTCCCTCCCTGCCTGTCTTCCAACTAGCCTCCATCACTCCCCCCTCTGAAGAGGTAACTGTAGCTGCTGTTAGGGGAAAAGGGCGACAACCGAGCATAGCTACTTCCTGCTGGTTAGGAATGTTGGATGAGGCAGCAGTCAGGGTTCCTCTCCTCCTGATCTATTAAGGGGTCCCCTGTAGATGTCTGCTTTGACTTCCACGTGAGGTGCCATCGGAACCACCACCATTTGGAGTTTGATGACCTTTATTCTGGAAGATATAAACTGGGTTAGGATATTTAGGAGGCACGACCCAAAGCACAGTGCAAGACCAAGTGCAGCCAGGAGTCCAGCGAGAGAGAGAGGATGTTTTAGTGAACTCTCCACATACTGCGAGGCAGGCAAAAGGTGCTTCAAGACTAGTATATCCCTGTTTTATTGCCCGTTGTCTTTCCTCAACTGAATAGCAGGGTCTTTCCTGGGTTTAGGAGCCATCCCAGACTAGGGAGGCAACCATAAGAGTAGTTGACCTGGCCGCTGATTTTGCTGCAGAATCGGCCAATCTATTCCCTTCGGATACTTCATCTGTTCCTTTTTGGTGCCCCTTGCAAGGTATAACTGCTACTTCTGGGGGTTGATGTATGGCTTGTAGATGGCGCGTGACTTATACTTGATTGGAGAACCTGAAGCAGTTAGAAAATGTTGCTTTGCATTTTGTACCATGGGCATGTAAAACCAGGAAGGCATATTTGGAGTCAGTATATATGTTGACTCTTTTGCCCTTACTGAGCTCTAAAGCTCGGGTGAGGGCCCTCAGCTTGGCCAGTTGGGCACTTGGCCCAGGTGGGAGACGGTTACTCTCTATTGTTTCATGTAAAGAGACCATGGCGGATCCAGCCTTTCCGGTGCCCTGTTCAACAAACGAGCTTCCATCAGAAAATAAAGTCTGTTCTGGATCCTCCTCGGCAGCATAGGTTTGGGTTATGATTTGTTGACAGTCATGCTCTGGCCCTGTGCCTTCTTCCAGAAGGAAGGTGGTGGGATTTAAAGTAGAGCAAGTTTTTACTTGCATGACTGGGCCTTCCAGGAAAAGTGCCTGGTACCGCAGAAGGTGGCTGTCCGTGAGCCAGTGACTGCATTCAGTTGATATGAGCCCTTGGATATTATGAGGGGTGTAGACAGTAAGATCCTGTCCCAGAGTTAGTTTTGCAGCTTCCTACTGGCTGTTGAGCTGGCCCCCTGGGGCCTGGGTTAGGATACCCAAGGCCATTCCTTTTCTTTATAAAGAAATCATTTTTAAAGGATTTTAAAACTTTCAGATTCAGGACGCCTAGGTGGCTCAGTCAGTTAAGTGTCTGCCTTCGGCCCAGGCCATGATCCCAGGATCCTGGGATCGAGCCCCACATCAGGCTCCCTGCTCAGTGGGGAGACTGCTTCTCCCTCTGTCTGCTCTGCCTGCTCCCCTGCTTGTGTGCTCTCTCTCTCTCTGACAAATAAATAAAATATTTAAAAAGAAAAAAACTTTCAGATTCAACTAACATATATCACCTACCTACTAGGTACCAAGAACTGTGTTGGAGGCTTTCGCATACTTAGGCCATTTGCTCACACAGTCCTTTTGAGTTTGTGCTTGTTTCCTTTCATGCTGCTTTCTCTCCTGCCCCCTGGTGCTGACTGATGCCATGAAAGCCATCTCTCTGAAGTCTTTAAAATAGAAATCAGGAAAACAGGCTCTCTCCAAAGAGGAGTTAACACTCAATAAACCTCTAAACTGGGTTCGCCTCATATCCCACTTTTAAAACATCCTTGTGATAGAACAATCTGGGTGCAGGTGAGAAGCCATAATTGTTGGTGCCAACAGTAACGGTGATTAAAGAAACAGTGGTTAAAATGGCGAAAGTGCAGAACACCACCTCAGACTTGTGCGGCATCTCAGGTGGGGTGAAGAAGAAGAGGGGAACAAATAAAAAATAAAATGGGGCGCCTGGGTGGCTCAATCAGTTAAGCCAATTAATTTATGACAGAGAAGCCAAGAATACGTAATGAGGAAAGCTCAGTGTCTACAGTAAATGGTTTTGGAAAAACTGGACAGGCACGTGTAAAAGAATGAACTGGACCACTACCTTACACCATATACAGAAATTAACTCAAAATTGATTAAAGCTGTGACTGTAAGACCTGAAACCATAAAACTAAAGGAAACATAGTAAGCCTCCTGACATCAGTCTTGGAAATGATTTTTGTTTTTGGATCTGATACAAAAAGCAAAGGCAACAAAAGCAAAAACAAACAAGTGAGATTACACCAAACTAAAAAGCTTCTGCACAGCAAAGGAAACCAACACAATGAAAAGGCAGCCTACCAAATGAGAGAAAATATTTGCAAATATGATATATATAAGGAGTTAATATCCAAAATACCTATAAAACTTATACAACTCGATTATAAAAAATAAAAAATAAAAAAACTGAAACAACAAAAACACTCAAAAATGCGCTGAGGATCTGAATAGACATTTTTGCAAAGAGGACATACAAATGTCCAAAAGGTACATGAAAATGTGCTCACTATCACTAATCAGGGAAATGCAAATCAAACCCATGATGAGATACCAGCTCACACCTGCTGGTGAGGATGGGCAGAAAAGGGAACTCTTGTGCACTGTCGATGGGAATGTAAATTAGTGCAGCCACTATGGAAAACAGTGTGGAAGTTCCTCAAAAAATTAAAAATAGAAGTACCATATAATCCGGCAATTCTGCTTCTGAGTATTTATATGAAGAAAATGAAAACACTAACTCAAAAATATATCTGCACTCCCATGTTCATTGCAGCAGTATTTATAATAGCCAAGATAAGGGAACAACTAAAGTGCAGATGAATAAAGGTGGATAGATCGTTATACACACACACACACACACACTGCAATATTATTTAGCCATAAAAAAAGAACGAAATCCTGTCATTTATGATAACATGGATGGACCTTGAGGGTGTTAAGTGAAATAAGTCAATAAGTCAGACGAAGAAAGACAAATACGGGATGATCTTGCTTATATGTTGAATCAAAAAAAAAGAAAAAAGGGGGGAAAATGAAGCTGATAGATACAAAGAACAAATTGGTGGTTACCAGGGTGAGGAGTGGGGGATAGGAGAAATAGGTAAAGATGGTCAAAAGGTACAAGCTTCCAGTTATAAAAGTAAGTCATGGGGATGTAATGTACATATGGTAACTGTAGTTAATAATACTCTGTTATATATTTGAAAAATTGTGAGAGTAAATCTTAAAAGTTCTCATCAGAAGAAAAATATATCTGTAACTATGTGTGGTGATGGATGTTAACTAGACTTACTGTGATCATTTTACAATATATACAAATATCAAATCATTATGTTGTATACCTGAAACTAATATAATGTTATATGTCAATTGTACTTCGATAAGAAAATCAAAAGTAAATAATCATTTGGCCCATGGAAAAAAGTTTCAGATCAGTGAGATTAAAGAGTCCATAAATAGACCTACTTACATATGAGAATTTAATATATGATACAGGTGGGCATATCTAATAAAGGGAGAGGAAGAACTGATTATTCAATACGTGGGCAGCTGGATTTTGGGGGCAAAATGGAAGGATGTATACTAGAAATTGTTTTTAGTTCATGGCTCTATGGAGGAGGACTGAGGCTTTGAAGACACAGCAACATGTACAAATAAGGCAGCAAGAAAGGGAATTTTGCAAGGGGACTACTGGCCTGGTTCAGCTTGCTCTGGGCACTGTCATTTTTGTGACTTGGAGAATTTTCTTTTTAACTCGGGGCTTATAGGAAAGCACTGGGGCAAGGACCGAATCCCTTTGGTAAGAGGGAACTGATACAATGTATGCTCCTAAGTTCTATTCTTCCCTATCTCTAGTTTCTCCTTTCTAAAAAGCTAAAGAAGTCCCTTCACGGTCATGGCTGACTGGGCTCATCTGTGCTGGGTGGGTCTGATGCTCTGTACATGTTCTCATTGCTCTGTCTGGGCTGGAGTGTGCAACCTCCAGTTTCAGTCCCATATTTTACAAAATCTTAGCATTCTGAATCATTGTGACATTGCATTCTAATTCTTTGCTTGCAAACTCAAAAAGCCTATGAGATGCAGCAGCTCTCTGTCTAACCACACTTTACTCACCAGGCTCATTTTGTCTAGGGACAGATATTTTTCTGCTCTGTCATCTAGTGTCTGGATTCAGCTGTGAACTCTGGTTATTGGAGTTTGAAAGTACCTTTGATGGAAAGAATCCAAACTGAGAACAGATCCCTGATTTATAAGATACCACAATACTTCCTTTCTTATGTGACAAAATAAACATCTCCTTTTGCCATCCACTCCCCAGCACGTACACACAAACACATCACAGCACCCCATCCCCCATTCTGGACATAACTCTTAATACTGGCTCCAGTAGATGTTCAAAACCCTTTATACCCTTTTTTAAAAACTAGAATGCTGTAGCATCTCCTTGACCCATGTAGAGTCAAAGTAGATCTGGCCTAAGCTATGGCTTTGTGTCTATCCAAGACTTATTTTTGTTTGGCTGCTACCTGCCTAGGAAGTAGTGAAAAGTTCCAGCTGGCAAGGGAGGAAGAGTCGGGAAGAGTGAACAATTTCGCAGATCCTACTGAGTCAGCTGTTCTCACAGAGACTGTAATAATTTGTCTGAAATGTGGTAAATCCTCTAGAATGTCAGGCACAACTTTAAAAACACATTTCAAAGCCCACTTTCGCCAAGCCTTGTTTACTCCATTAGTAAAGTATTAAATTTTGAAAAATGAACAACTGTTAAACTTTTTAAGTCACATGGTAAAGTTGGCAGCTATTTGAGACCACCAATAGGAAGACAAAATACTTCAAAATTCTTTCACTTTTCCTATCAAAAAACCGCCTCCTGTAATGGAAAGTGATAACGTTGAGCAAAAAAGCATTAGGTTTTGCTTTCTTGTGTATGTTGAGCTTTCACCGTTACAGAGTTTTAGAGCTCCGTTTGTGACTAGAAGCGTTTTTTTTTCTCTCTGCAGAAATAAAATTAATAGTATAAGAACAAACCATGTATCCAACACTATTAAGTCCTTTCCCATATTTTATGACAATCGCTGGCTACAGTATTGTTATAATGCTTCTTTTAAATCAAGTGCTATTAAATTAAAAAGAACAGAAGACCATTGCTTAAAACAGGACAAACAATGATTAAGTATCATTTTCTCTTGTCTTCTATCCTGCCTCACCCCCAAACCCAAAGTTTTGACACTATTTATGGAATTAGTCTTCTCCATGGTTAATATTGAAAGAGGTTCTTATTTTGCAAACTACAAACAAAAGTGCAAGATTTGATTGGTAAAGATCACGGGGGCAACATTTGAGCAATAATATTTACATGTGACTAGTCCTTTAACTTTATAAATGCTTCATATCTTTTATTTCATTTAATTTTCAGTAAAACCCTGTGAAGCCACTCTCATTATTCCATCTTGCAGATAGAAACTGAGACTTACGAAGGCTGAATGAGTATAACAGGGTTTGAAACTATTACATGATGAATTTAGGCTTTGATGCCGAGATCTAACCTCATGTGCCAGCACCTCATCTGAGTAATTAACTGGTTTGTTCACATTCAACTAGGATCCGAACTTGAGTACTCTGTTGAATACTTCTCTCTTCCTCTCTCCTGTGTGTCATCATTCACCAAGTTCTGCCTGCTTTTACCTTCTCAGTGTGTCGGAGAATCCATGCCCTCTTCTCCATTCTTTCGCCACTCACCATCTCTCACCTGGATCGTCATAATTAGCCTTCTAACCTGCCTTTCCCACCCTGTATTGTGTGACTCAGACACATCTTTCTCTTATCCAACAGGGTATCTAAAATGTAGCTCTGATCGCAAAATCCTACAATGGCTGCCTATAATCTAAATCTACCAAAATAAACAAAGTGCTGACATTCACAGCCCCCATTTGTCATTCCCTAACCCTGTATATGCTCTTACACTGTCCCTCTGCCTAGAGTTCTCTCCTTCCATTCACCTTTGCTTGACCAATGTCTATTCCTCTTTTGTGGTTCAGCTCAGATGTCATTTCCCAGCGGTACCTTCTGTGCCCTCCTCTCTAGCCTTGTGTTTTTTAAGACCCTGGTATTATCTTCATCATTTCTCTTCCTTTCTTCTTTTATAAAAATCTGTTTGGTTATTTGTTTTTGTTTTTGTTTTGCGATACCTTATGGAAAGAGATCTCTAAATTGTCTTCGTTATTTTTTAAGTAACGATTATTATCCTTAGAATATTAATAATCGCCTATTGTGTAGAAATCAAAATGAGAAAATAGATTTCATTCTTTAAAAAAATGTAGTGGAGTAATGACATTTCTCAGTTTGTTTTATTCACCTAAGATGACAAATGTTGCCTATCACAAATAAGTGTATATAAGACTAAGGAAGAATGATGAGAGCTCTGATGGTTATTTTGAGAAGGAAAAAAGTTCCAGATCTCAAATTATTTTTTAAAAAATAATTAGAGACTTAGAGACTTTTAAAAGATGAGAAATTTTGAACCCTAGGGATGCCTGGGTGGCTCAGTCGGGTAAGTATCTACCTTCGATTCAGGTCATGATCTCAGGATCCTGGACTCAAGCCCCGAGTCGGGCTTCCTGCTTAGCGGTGAGTCTGCCTCTCCCTCTCCATCTGCCTCTCCCCCAGCTCATGCTCTCTCTCGCTCTTTCTCTCTCTCAAATAAATAAATAAAATCTTTTTAAAAAAAGAAATTTTGAACCCTATAGCAAAATATCTGGGAAAGCTGCCAAAGTTTTTCTTTTCTTTTTTCTTTTGCTTGTAATTAATTTTCTTCTTTTTAAATTTACTTATATTGAGATATAATTGACATAGAAGTGTCAGTTGTGTAAGCTTAAGGTATACAGTGTTTTGATTTGATATATTTGATATATTCATGTATTATAACATTAGCTACCACATCACATCACATTACACAATTGTCATTTCTTTTTTGTGGTGGCAACAATTAAAATGTAGTCTCTTGGTAACATAAAAATCTGTTTTGCATTTGTCTCCTCTGCTAGACTGTAAGCTTTAGAGAGCAAGGACAGCATCTTATCTGCGTATCTCCAGGACTTGCCACCTCACACTAACATCACATGCCCCCTGTGTAAATTGGATGTGTTAATGAAGGAAAATGGTTGCTGGCTTCAGAATCCTCCACAGACAGAATAAGAAGATAATACTGAAACAATGTGAATTTGGTGAATTAGCAGGTGTCTAGACTCTGAGTTGTCTTTCAGAACATGTCTCTCAGATGCTTTCAGAAACAGACTAGAGAGGAGTGCTGACCAAAATACTAAATGAAGATGGTGTGCCATTAAGTTGGCACTCAGGGAAGAGTTTCAAAAGTACCACAGGGCAGTGCCAACCAAACCACCCAATGTCCCAGACTCAGGAGCCTCAGCAAAAGCACACATTGTCCTGGGACAGGGCAGATTTGTTTTCAGATCACAAGTCAGCCACCAGGACCAGGACAGATGTACACTTGAGTTTTTTAAGGCAGTAAGTCATCAGGAATTCTTTTAATATCTGTAAAACCATTTGTCATCCTTCGATTCTCTTGCTACTGCTGGCTGTTATCCAACTTGCCCTTTTCTTCATGGGGTTACAAACGTCTCCTTCCTCCTTTGCCTTCCAGTGTCTCCTGCTTTTGTCCTTCCCTATGTTACTTACATAAGATTACCATTGACTTTAAAACCTCCTGGAAAATTCTGCTGACTATTGTACTCCCCTAACTGTGGAAAGTACACAGGTCACATAAGTCTCTGCCTTAATGTGTCACATTCTCTGTTCTTGCTGTGTCCTCTGCCCAGAAGCCCTTCTCCTGACCAAACCTTATCCATCCTTTGAGGTCCAAATCAGATGTCCAATGTTAAACTTCCCCCAACCCTAGAGACAGAAACAGAATTCCTTGTTCTCTGCTGTGTTCCAGAGACAGATTTGTTTAGACAGCTAGAATAGCTTTTGTAACAGTGTATTTATTTGTTTACATTACTGGTTCCCCTAGTAGACTCTGAACTCAGGAGGGCAGGTACCAAATGTTATCCATCTCTGTATCCCTCGCACTTATCAATGTCTAGAACGTTGTGGACACTCCAAAGATATTCGTTGAAATATTCTATACTTTTATTAGCCCGTTAATGTGTCAGGCTCACACCTAAAGTCAACAAGACCTATTCTAGTCAAAGTTGGGTCACATGCAAAGAAAAATTGAAGACTGAATGATGTGGGTATTACTTATTCAATAAATATTTATTGGGCTTCTATGGCGCTCACTGTACTCAGGATTGAAGACACTATAAGAAAAAAAGACTAGCTAGGTCCCATGTTCTCAGTCTAACAGAAAGACTATTATTAATCAGATCATTATATACTTAACTTTATGCAATTTTAATAGACATATCAAAAGATAACTGGAGGGTGACATGTAAGCATGTGGTAAAGGGAGATGACCTAACCTGGAATAAGTCAAGGGAAGATTCTTCCCTGGGCAACTGATACCCAAGCTGAGAACAGAGGGAAGAGCAGGCATTGGCCAGGTGAAGGGGCAGGCATGAGGAGACAGAAAGAAACAGCACATAAGGTAGAGGGTACTTTAGAAAAAGTATAAGGGCCCTCCAGAGGCACTTGCCACACTCTTGCAGCCTGCTTTTTGCCTGGGAAAGCTCACTTGTATGGACTACACCAATGGGCTTCCATGTCCTCTGACTTTTGGTTACTTTTCTACAGAAAAGTAGAGGGTGGGAGGAGAATGAATCAAAGTATTTATTCCCCTAGCTTCCACCCTGAAAGGTGGCTGTGGTTGGTTGGCTTCAACCCTCTACCTACAGCCATGATTTCTGTCAGACAGTGCTCTCCATGGATCTATTCCATTGACTCTGCAGTGGCTCCATCTGCTTGTCCCCACCTAGAGGTGGGGAACAATTCCCAGAGTTATTGCCCCCACAGGACTGCACTATCTCTTATTTATCCCTTGTTAGTTTCTTCAAATCCACCCCCACACCCATGTAAATAGCCTCTTTATTAGATACTTGTCAAATTACCCATTTCGATTTATGCTGTTTTCCTCCCTGAATGCTGACTGATAGGGCAAATGAGAGGCTAGATCACACAGAGGGTTTTTAATTATGGTAAGAGCTTTAGGTTTTACCCTAAGTGCCATGGAAAGTCATTGAGGGGGTTAAGCAGATGAGGTAGGTGATCAAGTTTGCGTTTTAAAAAATTCTAACAACTACTGTGTAGAGAACAGATGGGAAGAGGTGCAAGAGTACAGGTGAAGAGATAGTTAAGAGGCAGTTACAGTCCTGAAGATGGCAAATGAGGGACCATGGTGGAATAAATTGAGACTGGCTACAGAGATTATGACACAGAAGTAGGAGGAACTAAGGAACAACAAAAGTCCAGCAAGATTTTAACATAATGTATGTTACTGCATGGCCTCATTGACTGAGGGTAGACCCCAGACTCCTTATTCTGGCTTTCAAGACCACCTAGCTCTGACCACCCTTTTCCCCTTATGCACATTCTATGGCCTAGATGAAGTGACTTCCTTACCAATCACCATGTACCTTTCACCTGGTATACTCTTTCTGGAATGTTCTTGCTCTCACCCAAATCCTACTCATCCTCCAAGGCCCAGCTCAAAAGATAATAAGTAATTACAGCTAACAGTCTCTGAGAACTTACTCCTTTTCAGGTACCATGTTACCAGCATTAGCTCTTATAATCCACCTACCTATGAAGTAGGGCTATCATTCACCCCATTTTACAGATAAGGAGTCTGAAGCTTAAGAAAAATTAAGTGCCCGCAGTCACTCTGTGTTGGACTTGAACCCAGGCCTGGATGACTTCAAAACCCCTGTGTCCATTCCAATCTAAAAATATTTCTCAAATAAAAATAATTAATACTAAATGACAGGCAGTATGCTGAGCACTCCCTTGAATTGTTTTATTTTATCCTGATAACAGCCTTATGAGTTAAGAGCCAATTTTAATATCATCTTTAGAGTATGAAACTAAAGCAGACGTTATAAGAAACTTGCGGAAAGCAACTTTCTCCACAAGTTTGTCAGATTCCCCACACTCTTGAAAATCATTCCTCCCTTCTCTGAAATTTAGGGCACCATAATAATATCACCACCCTCTGCTTCATTTATTGCTGTTTAGCATGTGTCATCTTTTTTGTAATAAACTACTAGGGCAACCCAGGTATGATTCACCGTCGATTCCCCTAAAGCACCTACCCATAATTCCGCCATTTCCTAACAGTTCCTCACTCCAAGTAAGCCCTTGTAAAAATATTTAACAAATGAACACCAGAACGCTTACAGCATACCAACAAGGAACTCAGGCAGTGCTGGGGGAATGACAGAGTATTTGCTGGCATTAGTTCAGAACACAATGCCAGACCCTCCAGCCAGGGTACTACCAGTTATCTATCAGCCACCAGACTTTCTGGATCATATTTGACTTAAAAACAGGGACTATGTACACTGCAGAGCAGAAAGAAAGGAATTCGTTTTCTGTTTATTATAACTAGCTTGTTGGGTAGTAAAAATAATTATAGCGTTGGAGGACTATGAGCTTTGCAAGCCATCACATTCAGCTCTGCTGTCTACTGCTCTTAATCCTGAATCCATTAATGGCTTAACTTATTTGAGCTACAGACTCCTTATCTATAAAATAGCAGTTGTAAGAACTGTCTACATGGGACCATTGAGAAGACAGTTAAATTAGATGAAACATGTAAGCAAAGCAGCTATAAGTTATGTGACTGAGTGGTAAATGGTAGTTATAATTAAGTATGAAAGTAATGTATTCCACTCACTATATTTTAGGAGGGTCATTGCCAAACAGGAAATTTAAGAGAGGACAAGAAGATTG
Source organism: Potos flavus (assembly GCA_028534135.1). Classification (NCBI taxonomy): domain Eukaryota; kingdom Metazoa; phylum Chordata; class Mammalia; order Carnivora; family Procyonidae; genus Potos; species Potos flavus. The sequence goes on along the minus strand of CM052894.1, from coordinate 31,167,037 downwards.
TCCCACATCTGCCTAAGGAGCTAAAGTAGTTTGGCCTGGGAAGACAGAGAATGCACAATATACATTTTTAAAAATCTGTTAAGTTTACATATGGAAGAGAGAACAGACTTTTCTGTTGCACCAAAGCTGAAATAGGACAATGGTGACTTTTTCATTATGGTTTAATATAAGAGAAACCTTTCTAACAGCTGGGTTATCCAGCAATAGACCAGAAAACTAGTAAGAGTTTGCTCATTGGTCATGCTCAGGCAAAGCCTGAAAGGTGTGTCTGAGATGCTAAAGGCAGCATGCTCTATGTGGAAGAATGGCCTCAGTGGCAAGAGAGTTTCTTTCCAGTGCTAAGATTCTGTTATTCTATTATCCAGAAATTCAAATACACTTTGGCAAGTTGGGTAAAGAAAGATCTCAGGATTCCGTCCACTAGATTGTTAATTCTGGAGTGGCACAAATTAATCTCTCAGCTGCAGTAATTTAGTTCTACCCACATTCATGTCGGCTCCTATCCCTGAATACCTACAAAGATGAGTCAGGGCTGTCATACTGACATCTCTCCAGACAATAGACTGATAGTTTCCCAAAGTTAGATGGGACCTGTGAGGTATTCTGATCCAATTTCAAATCAAATACCCTTGATCAGGAGAGTAATCTCCCATTCTTTAGTTGATTAGCAGTACACAAAGAAAAACAATCCTAAACACTGGAAATAAACACATGAGCTGATTCCCTTGAACACCCAAACTTCAGGCACCATCATACCAAGTACAAACTCTCTTTAACCCATTCATTCACAAAACATTTATTTAATCCCTATTCTGGGCAGGACCAAGGGCCAAGTATGACTGGATATTCAAAATGAAATATGTTCAGATCCTGCCCTTTAGAATCTCATGGAGATGAGATATGTACATAAATCAGTAAACTAAAAAGTGTAAAGTAGGGGTTGCTGTAAGAGTGATCCAGATAGAATGATCCAGGAGTGTGGAGGGAAAATCGCTCCCTTCAGCTTAGGCAATGGGAAGAGCCTTTCTGAATTGTGTGAATCAGGTCATGAAGGAAGGGTAAGACTTGGCAAAGATGGGAAGGAGGATATTTCAGGCAGAGGGACCAAAGGGAATAGAAGCATAGAGGTGGAGAAATGTATGTGTTTGTATTAAGTAGTTAAGAAAGGAAAGTGGGAGTGAAATCAGGTCACCAAGGATCCTTGAAAGCTGCATTAAGAAGCTTGAACTTTCTCTTGTGGACCATAGTATGCCTTTGAAGGCCTTGAGCAGAGAGCACATATTCATTTAATCCTTACAAGAACCCTATGAGCAGGAATTACCATAACCCCATTTTACAGGTAAAGCTCACACTCATCCTCATGCCAAGAACTTATCCTGATAACTTGAAAACATACCAAATCCAGTAAGCCAAATCCCAAATTAAAAAGCATAATTATTTCATAGAGAACAATTTCTTGGCCATATGTTTGAGATCTAGATTAGGTAAAAAATCACAGCATACATAATTTAACTACCATGAGGTTGACATATGTGAAAAGGAGACCGTAGCCCTTGAGTAGTTCTTCTTAGGACAGACATCTTACTTCAACGCCTGCTAGTGTCCCATGTCCCTGTTCTAAGGTTGTCCAGATTAAATGATCAGGGCATTAGTATTACCCTCCAGTGGCCTCTCCCACTTCACCTAAAAGATCAGATGGACAGACTAGTCAAAGTCTTTTTTGGTATCAGTTCCAAGAATAAAATTGGTCATTAATGGTTTTCACAACCATATTTTGTAAGAGACTCAAGCTAATAGCCTGCACTTTCCCTCCTGACCATCTATTTTGGGTATATAATCAATAAGAAGCATGGAGTGTTCACATTTAACATTTTGTCAATTACCTCAGGGAATTTTAAAAAGAGACCAAACTCCTGAGCCATTCAGAATTCATGTCTAGATGGTTTCATGCCACAGCTCATGGGGATGTGCTTAGTTAGTTCAAATTTCCATAACCAGAGATTCTGATGGAACCTAAATGAAAATTGAATGTTTGAGTGGCTTTCATCAACTGAATTAAATGGGGCTCCCAGGAAATGAAGTCCATCGGTGTCAATGAATAGAATTTAGGCAGATGCAGACATGGATAGTGGACATCATAGTAAGTAGGATGATGAGTGTGAGGGACTCACAGAGCCAGATCACAACAGGGGAGGGGAATTGTGGGACACCCAGGAGAAAATCCACTGAAAGAAAAGAGACTGGCTTTCGTGTGTTGGACTTGGCAACAGGACTTGAGCTGAGAGAGAAGAAATGGTTTTCAGGTACAGCAGGGCAGAGAGGCAGCAGCCCTAGGAAAGCCTGAAGCAGGCCTGGGGCAGGTAAAATCAGGGGGATGAGCCACAGCCCAAGTGTGTGACATAGACACCATACAGGCTGTAGGAACTGGATAATACTGCGATCCAGTGAGACATCCCTGTGAATGCCATGCGATATCCTTGTAATTTTACAAGCTTCTAGAAAGGAGAGGGAATCACAAAAGTAGTTGAGAGGCAGAAATGGGTATCCTTATTTGTACCCACCAGAACAAAAGCAGGTGACCCTATTTGTACCTACATACCATTAGCTGTGCAGTTTCCTGTGCTTTTTTAACACCATACTTTCGTTCTGAAGTCTACTTTGTCCGATACTGATACTGATAAGGCCACCCAAGCTTTCTTAGCATTCATTTTTTTCTTTTTCTTTTCCCTTTTTTTTTTTTTTTTAAGATTTTGGGGCGCCTGGGTGGCTCAGTGGGTTAAAGCCTCTGCCTTCGCCTCAGGTCATGATCTCAGGGTCCTGGCATCGAGCCCCACATCGGGTTCTCTGCTCCGCGGGGAGCCTGCTTCCCCCTCTCTCTCTCTGCCTGCCTCTCTGCCTACTTGTGATCTCTCTCTTTCTGTCAAATAAATAAATAAAATTAAAAAAAAAAGAGAGATTTTATTTATTTGACAGAGAGATGAGACAGCAAGAGAGGGAACACAAGCAGGGAGAGTGGGAGCGGGAGAAGCAGACTCCCCACTGAGCAGGGAGCCCGATGTGGGACTCGATTCCAGGACCCTGGGATCATGACCTGAGCTGAAGGCAGAGGCTTAACGACTGAGCCACCAGGCACCCAGCATTTGTTTTTTTCATAGCGTATCTTTTTCTATCATTTTACTTTTAACCCGTGTTTTTGTATTTAATGTGGATTACTTGCAGAAAACATATATTTGGGTGTGGCTCTTTTATCATGCCTGACAATCACTTCCTTTTAATTGGAGTGTTTAGATCATTTGCATTAATGTAGTTATCAATATAGTTGGGTTTACACCTACTATCTTGCTGTTTGTTTTCTGTTTGTCTGATATATTCTTTATTCCTTTTCTTGCTTTTTTTTTTTTTTTTTTTTGCCTGCCTTAGGATTAATTATTTTTGAGGTTTTTTATTTTAGCTCAACTACAGGCTTATTTCTTACACTTCCTTGTTTTTTATTTTTTAGGGTTTGCTCTGGAGTTTAGAATATGCATCTTTCTCTTATTGGCAATATACTTTTTTTTTTTTTTTTAAGATTTTATTTATTTGAGAGAGAGAGCACGAGTGCCAGCAAGGGGAGGAGCAGAGGGTGAGGGAGAGGCAGAGAACCTCCAGCAAACTCCACACTGAGCATGGAGCCCAGGCAAGACTCCATCCCTCAACCCTGAGATCATGACCTGGGCCGAAGCCAAGAGTGAGCACTCAACCGACTGAGGCACCCAGGTGCCCCTGCAATATACTTTCAAATAATGTTAACCACTTCCTATATGATATAAGAATATTTCAACATTACCTTTTTATTTCCCTCTCCCAGTCTTTATGCTAATGCTGTCATACATTTTACTTCTACATATGTTATAAAACCTATAATGTATAGGTTGTTTCTGCAGTATTTAACAAGCTGTTAATCCAATCTAGTGATTTTTCATTTTATATATCATATTTTTCATCTTTAGAAGTTCCATTTGGTTCTTTTTTTATCTTCAATTTCTCTCGTCATTGTCTTTATGTTTTCCTTTAAATACTTGAATGTAGTCATGTCAGCTGTCTTAACATCATTGTCTGCTGATTCCACTATCCCTGTCATCTCTGGTCTATTGCTATTGGCTGACTTCTGTTTTTTTTCCTGCTTATAGGTCCTGTTTTCCTTCTTCTTGGCATGTCTAATAGTTTTTTTATTGGATGCTAGATATTATAATTTTAGGTTGTCAAGTAACTGGATTTCATTGTCTTCCTTTAAAAAGTGTTAGGCTTGGTAAACATCATTTACTTACAGTTCAACTTGATTGTTTTTCAAATTTATGAGAGCAGGTTTATAGTAGCCTTTACTCTGTTGTTAATTTAACCCCATTACTAAGCCATGGCCGTTCTGGAGTCTTATTAAGAGCCCCAATCAACAAAACCCTCCAGTCTGGCCTGTGGGAACTCACTGATCCCTGCCCTGTTTGAGCTCTGGGACCTTTCAGATCACAGCTCTCCAGTCACTCTTTGCCCATCCCTTATAGGGTTTCATTCTGCATATTTGAATCTTCTTAGCAAAAATTCAAAGATCCACCATGCAGATTTCTGGAAGCCTTTTTCTAGCTCCCTTCTCTTTAGAACTCTGTTCTATAATTTCTAGCCATGTTAGAACTTCTTGAATTTCAGTTTCAGTGAGTCCCCTGTGTTCTGTTTGAAATTCCTCCTGCTCTGTGATCCAGAATGTGCCTCCAGGCAGAAAACCAGGGCACTCATAGGGTTGCCTCATTTGTCTCCTTTCTCTGAAGGATCATAGTCCTGTGATACCTGTTACCATGTCTAAAAACATTTTTGGTCCATTTAAGGTAGATGAGTAAATCCTTGCTGGCCAGAAACAAAGGTTCTTCTAGTTTTTTGTTTTTTTCTTTCCAAGTTTTTATCTACATTCCAGTTAATTAACATACAGTATAATATTAGTTTCAGGTGTAGAATTCAGTGATTCATCACCCACATACAACACCCAGTGCTCATCACAAGTGCACTCCTTAATCCCCATCGCTTATTTAACCCATCCCCCTCCCCGACACCCACCACCCCTCTGGTAACCATCAACTTGTTCTCTATATTTAAGAGTCTGTTTCTTGGTTTGCCTCTCTTTTTCCCCCAATGTTCATTTGTTTCTAAAACTCCACATATGAGTAAAATCAGATGGTATTTGTCTTTCTCTGACTGATTTATGTTACTTAGCATAATACTCTCTAGCTCCATCCATATCATCACAAATGGCAAGATTTCATTCTTTTTGATGGCTGAGTAATATTCCATTACACACACACACACACACACACACACACACACACACACCCCACATCTTCTTTATCCCTTCATCATTTGATGGACATTTGGGCTTTCCATAATTTGGCTATTGTTGATAATGCTGCTATAAACATGGGGGTGCATGTGTCCCTTCAAATCAGTATTTTTGTATCCTTTGGGTAAATACTTAGTAGTACAATTGCTGGGTCATGGAGTAGTTATATTTTTAACTTTTTGAGGAACCTCCATACTGTTTTCCAGAGTGGCTGTTCAGGTTTGCGTTCCCACCAATGGTGTAAGAGGGTCCCCCTCTCTCCACATCCCAGCCAACACCTGTGTTTTCTGTGTTGTTAATTTTAGCCATCCTGACTGGCATGAAGTGATATCTCATTGTGGTTTTGATTTGTATTTCCCTGATGATGAGTGATGTTGAGCATCTTTTCATGTGTCTGTTGGCCATCTGTAGGGAAAATGTATATTTGTGTCTTCTGCCCATTCTTTAACTGGATTATTTGTTTTTTGGGTGTTGAGTTTTGTATGTTCTTTATATATTTTGGATACTAACCCTTTGTCGGATATGTCACTTGCAAATATCTTCTCCCATTCCGTAGGTTGCCTTTTAGTTTTGTTGATTGTTTCCTTCGCTGTGCAGAAGCTTTTTATTTTTACTAAGTCCCCATAGTTTATTTTTGCTTTTGTTTCCCTTGCCTCAGGAGACATATCTAGTAAGAAGTTGCTATGGCCAATGTCAAAGAGGTTAGTGCCTGTGTTCTTTTCTAGGATTTTAATTGTTTCCTGTCTTACATTTAGGTCTTTAATCGATTTTGAATTTACTTTTGTGTATGCTATAAGAAAGTGGTTCAATTTCATTCTTTTGAGTGTTGCTGTCCAGTTTTCCGAACACCAGTTGTTGAAGAGACTTTTTTCATTAGATATTCTTTCCTGCTTTGTCAAAGATTAGCTGACCATATAATTATGGGATCATTTCTGGGTTTTCTATTCTGTTCCTTTGATCCATGTGTCTATTTTTGTGCCCGTACCATAGTATCTTGACCACTACAGCTTTGTAATATAACATGAAGTCTGGAATTGTGATGCCTCCAGCTTTTCTTTTCTTTTTCAAGATTATTTTAGCTATTCAGAGTCTTTTGTGGTTCCATACACATTTCAGGATTATTTGTTCTAGCTCTGTGGAAAAATGCTGTTGGTATTTTGATAGGGATTGCAGTAAATGTGTAGATTGCTTTGGGTAGTACAGACATTTTAGTATTTGTTCTTCCAGTCCATGAGCATGGATTGTCTTTCCATTTCTTTGTGTCTTCAATTTCTTTCATTAGTGTTTTATAGTTTTCAGAGTATAGATCTTTTACCTTTTTGGTTAAGTTTATTCCTTGGTATCTTATTGTTTTTGGTGTAACTATAAATGGGATTTATTCCTTGATTTCTCTTTCTGCTGCTTCATTATTGGTGTATAGAAATGCAACAGGTCTCTGTGTGTTGATTCTGTATCCCATAATTTTGCTGAATTCATTGATGAGTTCTAACAATTTTTTTGCTGGAGACTTTTGGATTTTTCTACATAGAGTATGTCATCTGCAAATAGTGAAAGTTTGACTTCTTCCTTGCCCAATTTGGATGCCCTTTATTTCTTTGTGTTGTCTGATTGCTGTGGCTAGGGCTTCCAGTACTATGTTAAATAACAGTGGTGAGAGTGGACATCCCTGTCTTTTCCCTTACTATAGAGGAAAAGATCTAAGTTTTTCCCCATTGAGGATGATATTAGCTTTGGAATTTTCATATAGGGCCTTTATTATGTTGAGGTATGTTCTCTCTGACCCTACTTTGTTGAGGGTTTTTATCATGAATGGATGTTGTACTTTATCAGATGCTTTTTCTGCATCTATAGAAAGGATTATATCCTTTCCTTTATTAATGTGGTGTATCAAGTTGATTGATTTACAAATATTGAACCACCCTTACAGCCCAGGAATAAATCCCACTTGATCTCTTGAATGATTCTTTTAATGTACTGTTGGATTGGATTTGCTAGTATTTTATTGAGAATTTTTGCATCCATGTTCATCAGGGATATTGACCTGTAGTTCTCTTTTTTAGTGGAGTCTGGTTTTGGAATCAGGGTAATGCTGGCCTCATAGAATGAATTTGGAAGTTTTCCTTCATTTTCTATTTTTTGGAATAGTTTGAGAATAAGCATTAACTCTAACTTAAGTGTTTGGTAGAATTCTCCTGTGAAGCCATCTGGCCCTGTTGGGAGTTTTTTTTATTACTGATTCAGTTTCTTGGCTGGTTATTGATCTGTTCAAGTTTTCTATTTCTTCCTGTTTCAGTTTTGCTGTGTTATATGTTTCTAGGAATTTATCCATTTCTTCTAGGTTGTCCAATTTATTGACATATAGTTTTTCATAATATTCTCTTATAATTGTCTGTACTTCTGTGGTTTTGGTTGTTATTTCTCCTCTCTCATTTGTGATTTTATTTATTTACATCTTTTCTTTTTTCTTTTTGATAAGTCTTGCTACAGGTTTAGCAATCCTCTAGATTTTTTCAAAGAACCAGTTCCTGGTTTCATTGATCTGTTCTACTGTTTTCTTAGTTTCTATATAATTTCTTTCTGTTCTAATCTTTATTTTTTTCCCTTCTTTTGTTGGCTTTAGGCTTCATTTATTGTTCTTTTTCTGGCTCCTTTAAGTATAAGGTTAGGTTGTTTATTTGAGATTTTTCTTGCTTCTTGAGGTAGGCCTGTATTGTTATATACTTCTCTCTTAGGAATGCTTTTGCTGCATCTCAAAGGTTTTGGACCATCATGTTTTCATCTCCATTTGTTTCTATGGTTTTTTTTAAATTTCTTCTTTGTTTTCCTGACTGACCCATTCGTTCTTTAGTAGCATGATGTTTAACCTTCTTATATTTCTGGTCTTTCCAAATTTTTTCTTGTGGCTGACTTCAAGTTTCATAGCATTGTAGTCAGAAAATATACATCATATGATCTCAGTCTTTTTGTACTTGTTGAGGTGTGATTTGTGCCTTAGTATGTGATCTATTCGAGAATGTCATATGTGCACTTGAAAAAAATGTGTAGTCTGCTGCTTTAGGATGAAATGTTCTGAATATATCTGTTAAGTCCATTGTGGCATTCAAAGCCATTGTTTCCTTGTTGATTTCCTTTTGGATAATCTGTCTATTGATATAAGTGGGGTGTTAAAGTCCCCTACTATTATTGTATTATTATCAATGAATTCCTTTCTTTGTTATTAATTGCTTTATATATTTGGGTGCTCCCATGTGAGGAGCATAAATATTTACAATTTTTGTATCTTCTGGTTGGCTAATCCCTTTATTATGACATAGTGCCCATCTTCATCTCTTGTTACAGGTTTTGTTTTAAAGTCTAGTTCGTCCACTATAAGTATTGCTACTCCAGCTTTCTTTTGATATCCATTTTCATGATAGGTGTTTCTGCATCCCCTCACTTTCAATCTGAAGGTGTCTTTAGGTCTAAAATGAGTTTCTTGTAGGCAGCATATAGATGGGTCTTGTTTTTTTATCCATTCTGGTACCCTATGTCTTTGGATTAGAGCATTTAGTACATTTATATTCAAAGCAATTATTAATAGATATGTATTTAGTGCCATTTTATTACTTGTTTTGTGTTTTTTTTCTGGAGATTTTCTCTGTTCCTTTCTTGCCTTTGTCACTTTTGGTCTTTTCTTCCCACTCAAAGAGTCTCATTTAATATTTCTTACAGGATGGTTTAGTGGTCATGAACTCCTTTAGTTTTTGTTTGTCTGGGAAACTCTTTATCTCTCCTATTCTGAATGACAGCCTTGCTGGATAGAGTATTCTTGTCTGTAGATGTTTCCCATTCAGCACATTGATATTTGTCGTGCCACTCTCCTTCTGTGGAGAGATCTGCAGCTAGCCTCTGCGTCTTCTAAGTTAGGGACTTCTTTTATCTTTCTGCTTGTAGAATTTTTTCTTTATCAGTATATTTTGCAAATTAAATTACAATATGTCTTGGTGTTGACCTGCTTTTGTTGATTTTGATGGCAGTTCTCTAGAGTGCTCCTGGATTTGGATGTCTGTTTCCTTACCCAGATTAGGGAAATTTTCAGCTAGTATTTCCTCAAATAAATTTTCTGTCCCCTTTTCTGTCTCTTCTGCTGGGACTCCTATGATAAGAATGTTATTATGTTTGATGGAGTCACAGAGTTCCCTAAGTTTATTCTCATGTTGCATAATTCTTCTCTCTTTTGTTCAGCTTATTTTCCATTATTTTATCTTCTGTATCACCTATTCACTCCCCTGCTTCATCCATCCTTATGTTCATTACATCAACTCTGCTTCTTTCTTTTCTTATTTATTTAAATCCATCTAGCTAACATATAGAACACCATTAGTTTCAGATGTATAGTTCAGTAATTCATCAATTGCAATAATATCCAGTGCTCATCAAATTACATGCCCTTCTTAATGTCCATCACCCAGTTACCCATTCCTCCACCCACCTCCCCTCCAGCAATCCTGTTTTTTCCCCATAGTTAAGAGTCTGTCATGGTTTGTCTCCCTCTCTAATTTCTTCCCATTCCATTTTTCCCTCCCTTCCCCTATGATCTTTTGCTCTGTTTCTTATATTCCTCATATGAGTAAAACCATATGATAATTGTCTTTCTCTGATTGACTAATTTTGCTCAGCATAATACCCTCCAGTTCCATCCACATAGATGTAAATGGTAAGATTTCATCCTTTCCGATGGCCGAGTAATATTTCATTGTATATATATATATATACCACATCTTTTTTATCCATTCATCCATCGATACATAGTACAGACACATGTAGAAGAATGAAATTGGGCCGTTTTCTTAACACAATCCACAAAGATAAATTCAAAATGGATGAAAGACCTAAATGTGAGACAGGAATCCATCAAAATCCTAGAGGAGAACATAGGCAGCAACCTCTTCGACCTTGGCCACAGCAACTTCTTGCTAGACACATCTCCAGAAGGAGAGGAAACAAAAGCAAAAATGAGCATACATTTCTCCAAAGAAGACATACAAATGGCCAATGGACACATGAAAAAAAATGCTCTACATCATTTGGTATCAGGGAACTACAGATCAAAACCACAGTGAGATACCACCTCACACCAGTCAGAATGGCTAAAATTAACGAGTCAGAAAACAACAAATATTGGCAAGGATGTGGATATCCACTTTATTTTTAAATTGTATTTTTCATTTCTTTTTATTTTTTTAAAGATTTACTTATTTGACAGAGAGCGAGAGATCACAAGTAGGCAGAGAGGCAGGCAGAGAGAGAGGGGGAAGCAGGCTCCCTGCTGAGCAGAGAGCCTGATGCAGGGCTCGATCCCAGGACCCTGAGATTATGACCTGAGCCAAAGGCAGAGGCTTTAACCCATTGAGCCACCCAGGTGACCCAAAATTGTATTTTTCATTTCTGACTGTTTTTTAACTCATTTATCTCTGTGGTTAGGGCCTCTCTGAAGTCTTCTATGTTTTTCTTAGGGAGTATCCTTACGGTTGTTGCTTTAAATTCTCCTTTAGCCATGTTACTTATATCTGTTTTGATCAGAACTCTGGCCATTACCTTTTCTTGTTATTTCATTTGGGATGAATTCCTCCATCTTGGCAGTTTGTCTAGGTGTCTCCCTCTTCCTGTGTGTTGGAAAAGCCTGTTATGTTTCCTGCTCCTGAGAGTAATGGCTTTATGAAGAGGTCATATAGTGTCCAGGGCCTGACACTTTAAGGAGTGTCTCTGGCACATGCTGCATGCACTCTGCTGCTGTGTTTTGGCTGCTCTATCCTTCAGGCCGGTCATCTCCAGAGACTCTCCTTGCCTGAGGTGGGTAGTGCTTGGACCTTGGCCAGAGTGTGGCAAGTTTTAACTAGGTGTGCTCTGGTCTGCTTGTTAAATAAGACCTGTTGCTGCTTCCACTAGAACTGAAGCCTTGCAGAACTCTCTGGTTGGGAGATGTTGTGCATGTAGGGGTTTCTGCTGGGTTTCTGGGGAAGGATCCCATTGCACTGGGACTGAGGCATACTTGCCTAAAAAGGGCAGTACTGGCAGAGTGCAGGGGGCCTGGTGTAAGCAGGTTAGGCAGCCAGTGTTGACGCTGTGCTGTTTACTGAAGTTGGTTTATGCTGAGGGGCCAGGGAGGGAAATGGCTCCAGCCAGCTCCTTTGTCCCCAGAGAAAGGACTCCATGCTTGCTGTTCTCAGGGAAGCACTCCCAGTAGAGCAAATAATCTGCCCCCCTGTGCATCCCAGGTGTTTTTCAGACCACTGTTTTCGCACTGTATGTCTCCAGGTTGTTTGCTTGCCTTCTCTCCGGGAGCAGGGTGGTATACTTCGGGCTCTATTCCAGCCAAGCCTGCTGACTTTTAAAACTCCAAACTTTAGGGACATGGTATGGGCAGGGGCCTGTACTGGTCTTCTGCAGGAGGGTCTTGCTGCACTGGGACTGATACAGGTTTGACCAAGAAGGGCAGTCATACCAGAGTGCAGGGGCATAGGACTTACAGCAAGCAGACTAGGCAGCCAGTGTTGGGGTGAGCCACCTTTAGCAAATAGTTCTGCATCTATGCTGAGGGGCAGGGGAGGGCAATGGTGCCACCTGGCTCTTTTGTCCCCTGACAGACATCTCTGCAAACACCACCTCTCACAGATGCTCCAAGAAGAATGAACAATCTCCCTCCCGGACCCCGGATAATCCTCAGAACTCTGCCTTCAGGCTATCTGACCCTGGTTGCTTGCCTGCCTTCTCTCCAGGGGTAAGGCAGTGCCCTGAGGGCTCTATCCCATCCAAGCTTGCTGACCAATAAAATTCCAGTCTTTAAGCCCCACTGGTTACAAAGACTCATGAAAATCAGTCCCTCTCTTTTTCCCAGCCAGTGACATTGATAAAGTGTTCTCCTTGTACGTTCCCCTGTGTGTTCCTCTCTCTCTCTCTTTCTCTGTATTTCTCTGTCTCTCTCTCTCTCACCTTTCTCCACGACCAAGCCTCCCTTCCCTACATAGCACCCTGATCTGTTTCTCCCTGAAACCATGTCTCCACACTTCTGATCTTGCTCGATGTGGCCTCTTCTCTCCCTCTAGTTGTGCAGTTTGCTCTGTCAGTCCTCAGGTCTTGGGTATTCAAAATGATTTGATAGTTATGTAGTTGTGTTGGAGGGATGAGGCTAGCCTAGGATCCTCCTTTTATGCCACTGTCTTAACTCCCACCTATCATTGCTACTCTTCCATAACCTTTGGGGACCTACATTTTCCCCTCCATGTTCTATTGCTGATTCATCCATATTTTTATGTGTAGCTGTGAGTCATTCTTTTGAATGCCATATGATAGTACATTATGTGAATAAACCGTAAGTTATTCTCCCATTGATGGACATTTGGGTTGTTTCCAGCTTTCCGTTATGAATATTCTTATACATGTTTTCTGATATATTTTTTAAGAGTTTCTTTTGTACATTCAATATTTTAATTACAATTTTAATTAGAAATGACTGCTGATTGTTTCGAAACCTTTCTTGGCATTTACTGATGACTTCATATTTTTTCCTTAATTTGTTGTTGTAAGGAATTACATTGTTGGATTTCCTAATGGCAAACCTTTCTGGCATTCCTAAAACATACTTAGTTAGGCTCTATTATTCTTTCAACATCATTGCTAGACTTACTACATTTTGTGAGTCCAGTTTCTTGAGGTATAATTTGGAGATAGTAAAATTCATCCTCCTGAAGTACACAATTTGATGAATTTGACAAATATATTCAGTCATGTAACATCTACCACAATCAAGATATAAACATTTCCATCACACCAGAGTATTTCTTTAAGCTCTTTTGCCATCAGTCTGTCCCCCCTCAAATCCCTGGCAACCACTGGTCTGCTTTCTGTCCTTCTAATATCATCTTTTCCAGAATGTTATGGTATAAATAAAGTCATACAGTATTAGGCTTTTGTGAATGTTTTTATCACTCTACATAATGTTTCTGAAATTCATCCATGTTGCTGCTTGCATCAGTAGTTTGTTCCTTTTTTACTGTGGAATAGTATTCCATCCTAGAGGTGTACCACAATTTGTTTATCCATTCACCAGTCGATGGACTTACAGATTTTTTGTTTCCATGTTTTGACTACTATGAATATATCTGCTATAAAAATTTAAGTATGCCTTTGTGTAAACAAATGCTTTCATTCTCTTGAGTAAATGCATACATGTGAGATTGCTGGGTCACATGACAAATATATGTTTAACACTCTAAAACTGCCAAACTCTTTCCCGAAGTTGCTGCACTATTTTGCATTCCCCACAGAAAGGTATGAGAGTTTCAGTTGCTCTACATCTTTGCCAGCATTTGGTATTGTCAATAGGCTGTTTGACTTTTATTGAACTGTAAGAGTTATTTACATATTCTGGATACAGGTCCATTATTAGATATATATGTTGCAAATATTTTTTCTCCCAGTATATACCTTGCCTTTCATTAATGTTGTCTTTCAAAGGGCAGAAATTTTCTATTTTGACAAAACACATCTTAATTTTTCAGTTCATCTCAAGTTCAATTTTTTCTTTTATGGTTCATTTTTTAATGTCCTATTTATGAAATTTTTGCTTAACCCAAGATTACAAAGATTTTCCTCTGTTTTTCTATGCTTTCTTCTAGAGATTGTATAGTTTTAGCTCTTAAATTTATGTCTATAATTCATTTCAATTCAATATCTTTATAGATGTAAGGGTCAAGGTTTTATTGTTGTTGTAACTGTTGTTACTCTTTTGTTTTTGCTTTCACATATAGGTTTCCAGTTGCTTCAGCCCCATTCGTTCAAAAGGCTGTCCTTTCTCCATTGAATTTCCTTTGCACTTGTTTCAAAATTCAAGTGGTCATAAATATGTTTGGGTCTACTTCTGGACTCTCTATTCTATTCCATTGTTCTATAAGACTATTCTTTTGCCTTTATCACACTTTCTTGGTAGGTGGTAAATCTAAAATCAGGTACTGTGAGTCCCCAACTTTGTTCTTATTTTTCAAATGGGCGTGCTAAAGTTTTATCTAGAATCTTTTTGTATAGATGCATAAGTTGGAACTACAGAAGCATTTAGTGCTATATTTATCAGATTTTAGTGTTAAAGTTATGCTTATTTCGTGATATTAATTGAGGAACTTTCCAGACCTTTCTAGAGTATGAAGTAATTTGGTTAACCAATTAAAGAGATTAAATTAACTCTTCCTTGAAGGTTAGATTCAGTTGCAAACCGATTTCAGTAGGTTTTTTCCTTAAAGGAAATTTAATAATTTTTTTCATTTCTTCTATTGTTTTTGGCTTTCTGTCACTTTTTGCACCAATTTTCTCATTTATATCTTGCCAGAAAAATCATTCATATTGTTTAGACTCAGATTTACTGAAACTTATCAAATTATAATTTATTAATATGCTTTGAATTTATGAATGTACTTATAAACATAGGAAACTAAGGTACAGAGAGATCAAGTAACATGCCCAAGATCACACAACTAATAAGTAGTAGCATCAGGATTTGAACCCAAGGCATGCAAGCTCCAGAGTCCCTGTACTTAATCATTAGAAATCAGGGAATACTGATACAGAGTGATGTTTAGGTTCTGTAAATCATCTGATGAAGTCTTTCATGATATCCTTAGGGACAAGATGAAGAAACGTTAGCTCTATATTTTGCCGAACGACCTTACCCGAAAAGAGTGCTCCATCTTTAGCTCTCCTTTTTAAATAACATCAATAAAGAAAATAAATGTCTTGACAACTCTTTGCCAAAGACATTGAGGAGAACATAAAGTGTTGTTCCTAAATTGGCAAATGATGCTAAAGTGCATCTGCTAGAGCAATGGTGAAAGGAATTCAACAAATCTTCTCCACTGCATCCTAGTTAATCACACAGTTATATACTGAACAGACCGTAGGCCCCACAAGAGCAAAGACCAAATGTATTTTTATTCATCCATGTACACAAAGCTCCCAGGGAAATTGTAGCTACTTGGTAAATATTTTTGAATATCTATTGAAAGAAAAATACATTACTGAACTGCAACAAATGCACAAGTTTAGAATGAAGATGACATGGTTAAATACTGAGACAAGTAGGGGGAAAGTTCTGGTTTGCCACAAGCTCAGTGTGAATCACCAGGGCAGTGGTGCACAATTTGGCATGAAAAAAACTAGATCTGCTCCCAAGACGAGTCACTTAAACTCACTGCAGAATAAAGCCAATAATAATTCAAAAGATTATTTTGAAGGTAAGATCACTCATGTGAAAAAAAACTTTTTTGCAAACAACAAATATCCTTTTATAAATTGTTATTAGATTATAAATCCCTATAGCAAGTTAAGAACCACCTTGAGCTTACCTGTAATTTCTGTTTTTTGTGTGATAAAGATTAAAAGATCTATGAAGTGCCTTGTGGGATGTCTGGGGCATATTAAACATTTAATAAATCTTCACCTAAATGAATTACCCTTTCTGACATGGGAGACTGTACATATAAGTATATATGTAACCATACATACATATATAATCACATATATGGATTTATATCAAAATGTAAAGAGGGTTTCCCCTAGTTATTCCCACTATTATCACTATTCTGGATTCAGGAGACACAATGAAGATTTTTTTCTAAGATTTTTTTTTTTTTTTTTAAATTTATTTATTTGACAGAGAGAGAGATTGTCAGGCAGAGGGAGAGGGAGAAGCAGGCTTCCCACTGAGCAAGGAGTCCAATCCAGGACTCAGTCCCAGGACTCTGGGATCATGACTGGAGCCCAAGGCAGACACTCAGCTGAATGAGCCACACAGGCACCCCACTATGAGGAATTAGATGGACAAAAAGCCAATCAACATCCTTTGGTTATTTACTTGTCTCCCATACAAGAATCACTTTTTTATTATAAAAGAAAGGTCAAACTATAAAGAGAATAAAAAGATAGCAGTTGCCAGGGGTTGAGAGAGGAGGGGGAGGAATGAAAAATTGGAACATGGGATTTTTAGGGCAGTGAATTACATATTCATTTGGCAAAACCTATAGAATGTACACAGAGTGGACTCAAATGCAAACTGTGGATTTTAGTTACTAATAATATATCTATATTGGTTCATCAGTTGCAACAAATGTGAGATTGTGAGAGGAAAAAAAACTCAGTTTGAGTGGAGAGGCTTAAGGAAGGGAAGGAAGAACAAGTTTTAAGCCAAGTGTTCCAAGAAAGTAGACCTGCTTTAATTCCACCTCACTCATTACCTACTAATTGGGCAAGTGGTTAAATCTCTTAGAACCAGTTTCCTACTTCACAGATTGAGGATGATAATTCTTTCCCTGCCAGAGTCATTGTGAGGACCAGATTTTAAAAGTGTAAAGTACCTCCCCTGAGAGATAGTGGATATCTAATACATTGTAACTATTACTGAAAGGAAAGGTGTCCTAAACCAGTGCTTCTCAAATGTAAATGTACAATGAATCGCTGGGACACCTTGCTGAATGCAGGTTCTGATTCAGTACACCTGAGGCAGAATCCCAGCTTCTGCATTTCTAACAAGCTCCCAGATGATGCTGATGCTGGTTGAAGGTTCTAGAGTCTTTCAACAGTGGAAATCCTTGACAGAGAATATTTAAGAATCAATTTAACAACTGGTGTCTATTTTCAGAAGAATTGTAACTCAGAACTACACAGAATTTGCAAGATGGAAGAGATAGCTATCCCTTAGAGGATGAAACTTGAATCTAAAATTATCCAAACCAGGTCAGTGTTTCACCAGATGAAATTTAATTACAGTGGTGGTTACTATCCGGGGAAGCCAAACCTCAGATGGATAGAAAATTGTGCATAAAGAAGAAAGTAAAGATCTAGTGGTGAAGTCCTCTCACTGACCTCCTTCCCAAAGGCCCACCCAAAACACCCATCAGAAAGAAACACCTCCTATGAAAAAATTGAGGCATTTAAAGGAAACAAATTGTAGTACCTCTGCATGTATCTTTCCCTGATCCAGTATCTTTCCCCGATGCAGTATCTTTCCCCAGCTTCAGCCAATCAGAAGCATCATCTGGGGCATTTGCTCCCACTCCTAGAGCTTCACAGAGTTCATGGAAGCAGGTGGGAGACTCCCAAGCATCTGCTATTTCTAAAACAGAAATAGTTTGGGGTGTCTGAGTGGCTCAGTTGGTTAAGTGTCTGCCTTTGGCACAGGTCATGCATGATCCCAGGATCCTGAAATCTAGCCCCTCATTGGGCTCCCTGCTTGTGCTCTCTCTCAAATAAACAAAAATCTTTTTAAAAAAATAAAACAAATGGGGGCGCCTGGGTGGCTCAGTGGATTAAAGCCTCTGCCTTCGGCTCAGGTCATGATCTCAGGGTCCTGGGATTGAGCCCCGCATCGGGCTCTCTGCTCAGTGGGGAGCCTGCTTCCCCCTCTCTCTGCCTGCCTCTCTGCCTACTTGTGATCTCTCTCTCTCTCTGTCAAATAAATAAATAAAATCTTTAATAAATAAATAAATAAATAAATAAATAAAGGCAGTTAGCCTTTCTCAGCCTCTATTTTTAAAAAATAAATAAATAAATAAATAAATAAATAAATAAATAAATAATAAAACAAATGGTTTGAGATACCCTGCCTTACTGCATTCATCTCCTTTCTTTTCAGTTTAGAATTTTTTTTATTGTTATGTTAGTCACCATACACTACATCATTAGTTTTTGATGTAGTGTTCCATGATTCATTGTTTGTGTGTAACACCCAGTGCTCCTTGAAATACATGGCCGCCTTAATACCCATCACCAGGTTCACCCATCCTTCCACCCCCTCCGTTCTAAAACTCTCGTTTGTTTCCTGGAGTCCATAGTCTCTCATGGTTCATCTCCCACTCCGCTTTTCCCCCCTTCATTTTTCCCTTCTCCTAATGTCCTCCATGCTATTCCTTATGTTCCACAAATAAGTGAAACCATATGATAACTGACTTTCTCTGCTTGACTTACTTCCCTTAGCATAATCTTCTCCAGTTTCATCCATGTCCATGCAAAAGTTGGGTATTCATCCTTTCAGATGGCTGAGTAATATTCCAATGTATATATGGACCACATCTTTATCCATTTGTCTGTTGAAGGGCATCTCGGCTCTTTCCACAATTTGACTATTGTGGACATTGCTGCTATGAACATTGGGGTGCCTGTGGCCCTTCTTTTCACTACACCTGTATCTTTTCCTGATTAAAACTCTTCAGAATGTAGGCATAGAGGGAACATTCCTCAATTTCATAAAAACCATCTATGAAAAGCCCACAGAGAATATCATTCTCAATGGGGAAAGCTAAGAGCCTTTCCCTTAAGATCAGGAACACAAGGATGCCCACTCTCACCACTATAGTTCAACATAGGACTAGAAGTCCTAGCAACAGCAATCAGACAACAACAAGAAATAAAAGGTATTCAAATTGGCAAAGAAGAAGTCAAACTCTCTCTCTTTGCAGATGTCAGTTTAGAATTTATAGCAGAGGAGTTAGCTGAACGTGGTGGGCAGAAGTTCTGTTGTGAGTAGAGCAAGCTACCCATCCTACTCCAGCCCGAGTTTTTTGTCAGCTGTAAACCAAGAATAACAAAAGTATCTACATAAAGTGTAAAGGCGTTATAGAAACTAGATAAAGTAATGGATGTGATGGCCACTTGTAATCTGAATACAAATATGTTTTCCATAAATTCATTCATTGTGTCAAATCTTCCCCCGAGCAAAGCCATTAAGATGTCCCTTGGGGGGTTTTTTGTGTGTGAGATTTTACCCATTAGCAAGAAGGAGTTGGTAAAACCAAAGGTCAAGTCGACAAAAAGCCTTGCTGTAAACTCACCTTTGCCTTTTCTTGTTTGAGACACCCGGGAAAAGATGGCAACCTTCCAGATCTGTTATCTCATCTATAAAACTGATGATGGTAACTCCTTGCTCCCCTCTAGAGAGGTGAAGTTGCTCCATAAATGATAAAATCTGAAAGTGTCTTGGAAACTATAAAACTCCATACACATTGTTGATGCCTGCCTGTGCAAGATCTGGAAAGAGCAAGGTATCAGTTTTCAGATCTAGTAATATGCTACCCCTACCCCACCTAATCCCTACCCCAAAAGGTACGATCTGCTGACAGGAGTGCCAGAGTCTGAGCTATGACTCCATCAGCAGTTCAAGAAAGGCAAGAGTACTCAGAGTTTCTGGGGCAAATGCCAGTCCCCTGGAGTGGAGTTGAGGGGGCACTGTTCAGCAAGGAAAGGTGTTGGCCCACCACCTATGTACTTGGCATCTTTGCAGGTTCCCAAGTTTAGTGATGGATGGTGCCTTACATTCTCCCTCCTGCTGCTAGCTGCAACTGTCATCGTGCATCATATTTCAAGAGCGGAATCGTAGATCCTGTACCTTAGAAGAACTGGGTTCAGATATCTGCAGAGTCAAGCACAGACTTATTAAGGGATTAGGAGTGGGGAAAGACTTTACAGGATAAAACTGTTCACATGATTAAAAGTGGGGAAGTGAGAACAGCTGTCTGAGAAAATAAAGAATATCACTTAGAGGGGCGCCTGGGTGGCTCAGTCAGTTAAGCATCTGCCTCCGGCTCAGGTCATGCTCCCAGGGTCCTGGTACTGAGCCCCGCACTGGGCTCCTTGCTCAGCGGGGAGCCTGCTTCACCCTCTCCCTCTGCTGCTGCTCTCCCTGTTTGTGCTCTCTCTCTCTCTGTCAAATAAATAAATAAAATCTTAAAAAAAAAAAAAAAAAGAAGAGGTAGGCTAAGGAAACTCATACCCAAAAATAGCCTGTAATACCTTATATTTTTCAGGCATTTTTCAAAGTTCTCTTTTTCTTACCAAACTGTACTCACTTAGAAGCCAGCGAGAAATATGATTATCACATTTATTTATAACCAAAAGGTAATAATTCCTGCATACTTTCCCTTTCATGACATATTACATTAAACAGGATAAGCCTTAAAAAACAGCAACAACAAAAAACTATGAGGTACATCTTTGGGAGATGATCTGTTTTTTAAGAAAACTATCACTTTAATGGTTCTCAAACTTGAGCTAACATCACTAATTATTTGGAAGGCTTGTTAAAACACGGAATGCTGGGCTGCACCCCCAGTTTCTGATTCATTAGGTCTGGAGTGAGGCCAGAAAATTTGCATTTCTAACAAGCTCCCAGGTCATACTGATGCTGCTGATCCACAGACCATACTTGAAGAACCAATGCCCTAGAAAACTAGAAATCTCTGACAGGAAGAAGAGGAAAACTGCAAAGACTCTGGCAGCAAATACATTTTCTCATTATTAGCATTCCAGTCTTTTAAGTTGAAGTTCAGAAATGTCATTTCATCCAACCAGATCATTTGGCTTATTAGTTTCTCACCGTGTGGAAATATTCATAGAAAAGCTAGGAGTAATCTGAAAATAGAATTGTAGAGTGGGTCACTGAACTAGAGCCATAGCATGAGGGGGAGGTCATTCGGCTGCTCTTAGGGACTGTTGACATT
The DNA here is from genome assembly GCA_028534135.1 of Potos flavus. Taxonomy (NCBI): domain Eukaryota; kingdom Metazoa; phylum Chordata; class Mammalia; order Carnivora; family Procyonidae; genus Potos; species Potos flavus. Next base: position 31,146,157 of record CM052894.1, on the reverse strand, counting down.
AAGATCTGTCCTTTGTGGGGACAAGCCTGTCGAGGGCAAGGAACGTAGAACCACCTCCTTTGGACGACAGTTCCAGGTGTGGTACCAGAATCTTGCTCTCTGAGTCCCATGTTAAGAGAATTTATCATTCGTTTAGTCATTTATTTAATCATGTGATCCCTCTCTGTTTTATATAGAATCTCCTGCCTGAGGAGACAGGCTCTTTTACATTAGGGGCAGTGGAAAAATAATGCAAGCCACATATATACTTTTAAATTTAAGAAGTAAAACTAAGCTGGTGAAATTAATTTCAATAATATTTTATTTAACCCAGTACATGCAAAATATTATTTCAACATGTAGGCACTGTAAAAAAAGAAAATTGAGGTTTTTTTTACATTCTTATACTGTCTTCAGAATCCAGCGTATATATCATAGCACATCTCCAATTGGAGTAGCCACACTTCAAATGCTCGATAGTCACATATGGCTAGTGGCTAACTCATTGGACAGAGCACTTCCAGATCATATTTTCTTAATAAGACCAAAGGCAAATCCAATTTATCAGCACCACCCACTTCTATTAATTATTTTCCCCTGTGCCCTCAAGCACCATCAGAGTCCGAAGATTCTTCCCACTCTGGCTGCCCTTGAGAGTGGCTCTCTGTGCCACAGAATGATAATTGGCTTCAGATTATCATTTGTTTTCTCCCCCTCTTCCATAGTAATGGCAGTTTTAGCTGGACACATGGCTATCCAGAGTAAATACTACATTTTCCCTTGTAGCTATTTGAAGCCATGAAACTACTTTTTGTTCAAAGAAATGTAAACATAAATTAATGTAGCACTTTCCAAGAATTCACTTTAAAAATCAGATGACATCACCCTTTTATCATCTCAATTTCCTTCCTATTGGCTGGAATGAAAACCAGATGGCTGGAATTATAGCCACCATCTTATACCATGAGGTGATCTTGGAAATGGAGATGACACAATAGACTAGGAACCCAGATCTTGGGGATTTTGCAGAGCAGAGCCTATGATCTGACTTTAAAATGAGAGAGAAAGTAACTTGTACCATGTTTAAGCCAATGTTTTTCCAGTTGTGTAAGCTGAACTTAACTCATAACCAACCCATTCATCCCTGACTTATAAACAGGGTGGAGATTCCTTGGAAAGAAACATTAACAGATGTAGTGTGCATTTTTAGCACAAAACAAAACTAATAATAGCTACTAATTATTGAGCACTTATTTTAACAGGCCTTATGTTAAGTACTTACCTCCTTTAATAAAGCTTACAACAACCCCCATATGTAAATCAGGAAATTTAAAAGAAGTTAAGTGACTTGTCCGAGATCACATTGCTAAAAATTGGGAACTCCAAATTTGAACCCCCTTCTGGATAGCTCCATAAACCATGTTCTTTGCTGGGTGGATCCCCTTGGGTGAAGACTAGGCTACACAGAGGGAGAGAGAATGGGGCACAACTCCGGTTTCACAAAGTCAGCAGAAGCTCTGAATTCAAACTCGAATTTACATCCTTATCCCAGCCAGGTTCAATCATTCATGGAAAGTGTGAGGGCCAGCTATGTTCCTGTCACTCTGTATTCTAGGGGGATGAGGCCACATCACTTAAAGCCAGTTCCCTACAGTTCAACTTCCTTTTGAAGCTTTTGCACCTGTCCAGCTGTTCTTTTTGTCCTCGTTTGAGCACTCTAAGGATTTGAAAATCAATTTCTCTAGGGTGAAACATCTGACTTAATGCATTTCTAATAGTGAATATACGTCATTTTAGAATGATGGAATTGAGAGTGTCTTTGGGTGGCAGGAAGTGAGAGGAAACTTCTGAAAGAGCAATCTTGGGGTGCCTGGGTGGCTCAGTGGGTTGAGGCCTCTGCCTTCGGCTCAGGTCATGATCTCAGGGTCCTGGGATCGAGCCCCGCATTGGGCTCTCTGCTCAGCAGGGAGCCTGCTTCCCCCTCTCTCTCTGCCTGCCTCTCTCCCTATGTGTGATCTCTCTCTCTCTGTCAAATAAAGAAATAAAATCTTTAAAAAAAATAAAAATAAAAAATAAAAATAAATAAATAAAAGAGCAATCTTGGGCCAGAAGTCAGAAGAATTTTCTTTGCATCAACTGTTCAGACTATGCTGAAAGCAAAAGGTAAAAGAGTGGAACTCCACGGAAAAGTCAGGGGAAGAATACGTGACTCTCAAATTCAAATGCATGTTGGTGGAAATGAGAGGAACAGCAGGCTCGAGTGAGTCAAGCACATCAGCTTTATCAAGAATCTCAATGAAGGGCACTGAACAAGAATGATCAGTGGAGGAGGACAAAGTTTCCTGTCCACAGGAGAACACACAATGCAAAAACCACCTAAAACCAGAAGAAGATACCCATGTCTCCACTACCCTGTAAATGACCACCATTCAACCTGCTTCACCGAGACACTGCATGGGTCTGGTGCTATCAGTTAAAGCTGAGCACTGGAGACAAACCAGAAGCACATAAGCGACTCCATGAATACCCCAATCGAAGAATATTCCTGTCACAGCCAAGAAGGCCAACATCCAGACAAGGTCATAAAGAAAATCAAAGGTGGGCGAGGGGAAAACATCTCTGGAAAAGCCCAAGATAAAGATGTGCTCTAAGGGGACTGATCCTCCGGAAGTAGCTCCTGACCCTGAGGAGGGGGTGTCTGACCTGAAGAGTTACCACTCTTCTTGAGGGAGTTCATACCATTGTGTTAACAACTTTGGCCCAGAGGCTGTGTTGGCCTTCTGGACCAGAACTGAGCCAGAGCTGGGAAGATGGAGGCAATGGAATCACCACAGGAGACTTAGTGTCTGGTGGTGTGTAGTCCATTGGAGAGGTCTCCCCGGGGACATGGATGATTGGAGTCACCTGTAGTTTTATGTTGGACCAGCCTGGATTCCAGAAAAACAAGAGAAAAATTAGTACATGCTTCTTGCTCCCTTCCTGCAGTTTCCCAATATGGTGTGCCCCATGTGTTCAGAGGAACAATGTATTAATAAAAAGCCTCCAAGGAGATTAGAATACCAGGGGAAAGAGCACAATTGTGCTTGTAAGTGAGGGTAGAAAGCTTACTACAGTCAGCTCCACTGACAAGCAAACTTCAGTCACCTCCACATACTCTGTGTTTCCTGCTTACAGGGCTGCCAACTGGTAGATTGCCCGAAGACCTCCTAAAGGTGCCTGCTTTGGTGTGGGATATGTGGGTTAGGATACAGAGACTGTTATGGGTTTTTTTCTTTATTTGTTTTGTTTTTTAAGTAGGCTCTATGCCCAGCATGGAGCCCAGCATGGGGCTTGAACCCACAACCCTGAAATCAAGACCTGAACTGAGATCAAGAGTCTGATGCTTAACCGACAGAGCCACACATGCGCCCCATGGAGAGGCTTATGTTTAAAAATGGGGATACATTTCACAAGTTATCATTAATTCCAGTATAAACACCATTTACTAACCAATTGTGTTGTTTATTAAATGAAAACTTTGTAACTACCAAATGTCTACCCTTCTGAATAGAAATGACCTTAATAGCATGTGAGAACATCTGCAGCTGAGCATTGTGAAGGATTTGAGTAAAGAAACAGCCATAGTTGTTTCCATGCTCCTTTTCCTCTTCAGAACACAGGCTACCTTAGGAGTTGTTTTTGGTTGTAAGTATAATGACTCCAAACTGTTGCATATTGTAAGCCAAAGAGTAAACTGTTATTCTCTCTCTTGCCCTCCCCAAAACACATAACTCTTAATTTGGAAAATGTTGTTTTGTATTTTTTCCTAGTAACCTGAGACATCTGTGGTTTAGCTCTGGGCTAAAAGCACAGGGCACTTTGCCAGTATTATTTCCACATGTAAATTTTTGTATATTTCTGCTGCTTAAAAATGTTTAAGTCTGCTTCCCAATCATAAATGCATAATCTGTTGAATTTAAAATGTGTCTATAACGCATTGACTATTGTATTTAGACCATATTCATCGCACGCAAAGTATGGTTAATATTCTGAACTCAAAATAGGATTAAAGCCAAAAAGCATGATTTTCTTTTGCATGACTCATTTTTAATTTTTTGTTACTTCCTAAATTTAGTCCTGGAAGTCTTGGAAAAGATTGGATGTTTTTCACTGGTCTTGTGTTTTCACAGCAGTTTCCAGCATTGTTTTATTATTATGAGTAGAGGATTTCTGTGCCCCCGCCCCCCATCAGATGAAGTTGTAAAAGTAATGCTCTGGAAGGAGCAGTGGAGTTGGAAAGTTCATAACTGTCATGATGTAGACTGGTTTGGGTACTAATCCTCAATAAACGTTAAAGATGAAAAGGAAAGTCTTATCGAGGAGCAAGATATTTCCGTGGCCTCACAGTGTCTCTCTACAGATTGCTCATTAGCCAGTCAGAATTTTTCGGCATAATAAATAAAATGCATACTTTATTCCTTTAAAAAAGGATGGAATCGGGACACCTGGATAGCAGTCAGTTAAGCATCCAACTCTTGATTTTGGCTCAGGTCATGATCTCAGGTTCTTAAAATCAAGCCCCGCGTGGGGCTCTTGGTTCAGTGGGGAGTCTGCTTAAGATTCTCTCTCTCCCTTTCCCCCAACCCCTCCCCACGCCGTGTGCACATGTGTGCTCGTTCTCAAATAAATAGATCTTAAAAAAAAAATGGCGAGGGCATCTGGGTGGCTCAGTTGGTTAAGCATCTGCCTTCAGCACAGGTCATTCCCAGGGTCCTGGCATCGGGCTCTCTGCTCAGTGGGGAGTTGCTTCTCCCTCGCCCTCTGTGTTCTCCCTTCCTCTCTCTCTCTTTCTCTCAAATAAATAAAATCTTTAAAAAAAAAAAGGCAGAATTATTTAGGGTCTTGGCTTGTGAGCCGATCACCAACAGAGATCTCTGGGAACTAGCCCAGATGTATTATCCATTTTAAGCACTGCCACAAAATAAAACTAATAGCAGCTGACGACAGTTGAGCAGTTCTTTAATAGACCTTATGTTAAGTACTTAACTCCTTTTAAGCTCACAACAACCCAAATGAGTTGAGGGTAAAGGTTGTGTTGTCTTGGTCACTGTCGAACTACCATCTCGATTATCTCTTTACCTGGAATCTAGCTGGTCTGTGGTAACTTTATGTTGAATGAATGACTATCAGATACTTCCTAGTGCTCTTTCATGTTCTGTGAGCCTCACCTGTCTCTTGTTCCAGCCACTGCACAGACCAGCACAACAGTGGCCTCTAAGTAACTCCACACACGCACAAAAGACCTGCCTCACCCACACTCCATACTTGCTGCTTCTTGCCTTGGCGCTTCCCCTTGACCCAGAGGTCTGTGTGCCATTAAAACCCACCATGTATGTGCAACATGGCAGTGAGGGGGAGGCAGGAGTCAGTGAACACGTTCTTCCTGTTCTTCTCTCCAGTGGACTCTCTGGATACAGAATTTATTTGGATTTGGAGGACAATCTTAATGGTCCCTTGGGATCAAACAATTAGCAGCAACCAACTCAGTAACCTACCCTCCTATACCCTGTAACATTCCATCTCCCTGTCTTCCTGCCTTACTTTCTTTGTCTCTCCATGCTGCTCCCTGGGCTCACAATCCCTAGTAAAGAAATAGCGTGTAAGTCCTTTCTCTCAGGCCCTTCTCTTTCTGGAGAGCCCAGAATAAGACAAAGTGAATCTACCTTTGAATACTTTGTCTAAAAACATTATCCAGATGAATTATTGTACACCTGGCCATCTTATTTTAATTACTAAATTCCAGTTAAAAGGAATGAGGGATGCCTTTTTCCAGAATCACGTAACCCACCACCCTGGATACCAATAGTAGCTATTTATGTAAGCTGTGAGAGCACCGCCCCAAGACAATAGGGCCCCATTCTGACTCCCGTAACTCTTATTTTTCCCCAAGAAGCATGGCCTCTACAGGACTCTTGGAGGGCAGGAGGCTGTAATATTGCTGTGTCAGTGTTTATCTCAGAAAGCTTAAAACAAATGTTTACAGTAAATAGTGGCACAGCGTTGCCTTCCAGCTAAATTTGGAAAATTCTACAAACCCCCTCAAGTTTATCAACTCTACTAGAAAGTAGCAAACCTAAAAAGGAGCTGATAGAGGAAACAACTAGTAGTAATAATAAAATAATAGATATGATTTTTTTCCTAACATCTATTGAATATTTACTTTGTGCCGGACCAGAATCTGTCACATTAGATCTTTACAAAACCTCTTGATAACATTACTTTTAATTTACAGTTATCTGGAGGGTTTAGATGTTATTAATTTTTACCCAAGTTCTGACGGCTATGAAGTAGATGCCAGCCAAATTCCAGACTTTTATATGAGGGAGAAATAAATCTCTCTGTTTAAGCCAGTGTTATGTTGATTTCTGTTACATGTGGTTGAGATTAATTATAAGTGTTATATTTACCTAATTACAAGGGATTTCTGGTACTACTTTTGATTCAAGCCCCAGTCCAAAAACTGGGGAAATATACCCTCATAGACATTCTAAAAAATTGTAGTCATGTGATACTCTTTCCAGTGTGCGTCAGAGAAAGGAAAATCAGTAATTATCTGATATAAGGAAAATATATCACAGAAAAAAATAGGTCCCACAAGATAGCTTCTCAGTGTTCCAAGACCTTTTATAGGCACAAGAATTGTATTTTTTCCCTGACCCCAAAAATTGATGCACAGCAAGTGATAAATATGAATGTAGCTACAGAGATTTTCAGTAGGACTATAGGAAATAATTATGTTTCATTCATTTATTCACTTAAAACCATTTATTAACGGGGCTCCTGGTGGCTCAGTCAGTTGAGCATTCGACTCTTGGTTTCGTCTCATGTCATGATCTCGGGGTCACGAGATCGAGCCCCACATCAGGCTCTGCACTGAGCATGAAGCCTGCTTAAGAATCTCTCTCTCCTTCTCCCTCTGTCCCTCCTCACTCATGCTCATGCTCTCTCCCTCTCTCTCTCTCTCATTCTCTTTCTAAAACAAAACCAAAAACAAACAAATTATTAAGCCCTGGGAAGCTACAAACATGAAATGGTAAGACCTGCCCTCTAGGAGGCCAGGTGTATGAAAGAGACACACAAGGATAGCCCCTGTGCTCCAGTGTGGGGGTGCGGCAGCCCAGGGAATCACAGAGGTATCTGATTCAATGCTGAGGGAGGAAGGAATGCTCCTAGAGGAAGTTGATGCCCAAGGGAGTCCTAAGAGTTGAGTAGGTATCCCGGGAAGATAAATCTGGGTAAGGGTTAACAAGAAAGGCGAGCAGAGAGCCCCGGGCATGGGGGATAATGTGGAGCAGTGTGGTGTGGTAGGAAACATGGGGAGGAGGGAGAAGAGATGAGGCCACTGTAGCATAAAGGAGCCACACCATGAAGGCTTGGCACCAAAGTGTCTAGATCACCTGGAAAGCTACATCGAGCACGGAATGCTTTTAAAAGAGACGTACCTTTAGAACGCTTGCAGTTTAGGGGCACCTGGGTGGCTCAGTCAGTAAAGCCTCCAATTCTTGGTTTCAGCTCAAGGTCATGATCTCGGGGTCACGGGATGGAGCCCTGAGTGGGGCTCCGAACTCGGCATGGGGTCTGCTTGTCCCTCTCCCTCTGCTCCCCACCCCAATCCCTGCACGACCCCCTCTCTCTCTCTCGTAAATAAATAAATTTTTTAAAAAATTTAAAAATAAACTTCTAAGATAAAAAAAAGAATTGTTGTAGTTTAGAAAGATGATTTGCTTTGGGCGAGCTCATTGGCCTTTCCTGCTCTAATACTATGAATCAAGGTGCAATTTTTTAAAATTATAATTTGGCAGGAACCTACAAATAAGTCTTGTTCTTATTTGGGAAGGTAATATGGCTCACTGAATGTTCATGCTTGATTCTGTCCTCTGGAGACATGCTTAGTGGATGTACCTAAGTAAGGAAAAGAGATGCATACCATTTGTTTGAGATATCAGTTCAAGAAGAAGCCAGGAGCAGGGACTAGAGATGAGAAAAGGGCAGGCTCAGGATTCGGGACTAGGGCTCAGTGATAATGTCATCAGCTAGATGGCTGCAGGGATTGAGGACCCAATAGGTCCTGTGCTCATCCCATCTGATGGTCCCGCCGTGGGAATTTTCTTCTTATTTGAACATTCTCTGCAGAGTCTATAGGGGCTTTCTAGGGGACGGGGCCTGGGTTGGACCCCTGATGGCCCTAGTATAATAAAAAAGCCCCCGCAGCTTTCCCTCCCACCCTTCACATGCTTTGACCAACGGTAGTGAGTCCCTCGTCAGCAATTCCAAGCCTTCTTTTTACATGTCAAGGAACAGGAAACCGGTGCTGGGCAGGGACTGAGTCTGCTTTGTGCATAGTTGTATCCTCAGTACCTAGTACAATAGGCACCCCAGAAATATTTATGAAATAAACAAGTATCAAATGTATCAGTCAATTGTGCCTTTGTGGATAAAATAAAAATCGCAAACACATATCATGTTTACCATGTATTCTAAGCACTTTACAGATATTTTATCCTCAAAACGATGCTATAAGGGAAATACTTTATTACTCCCTTTTTACAGATGAGAAAAATTAAGAACAGAGAGGTTAAGTACTTGCCTAAGGTCACACAGCTGTAAGTATAAATTCTGCAAAAAGCACAAACTTCCAATTATAAGATAAATAAGTACTAGGGATGTAATGTACCATAGTGACTACGGTTAACACTCTGTTAAAAGAAATTAGTATTTATTACATGAATGCTAGCATTTCTGGTTCTTTTGAGACCCCACTATTCTTCCAATTTGGGGTACTTGTAGGTTTTAGTTGTTAATTTGGAGACATTATTAACAGATAAAGATAAATGTGTTCGTTTTCTGCATATAAATGGCAGTCCAAACACTTGAAGAAGGGAGTGAGGCTTGAGGGGGAAAAAACCTGAAAACCCTACACTGCAGTCCCATTAATCTTTAAACCCAAATACCCTGTCTCGGTTTATCTGATCAGACCCCCAAATCTCGTTCCCTCCAGTCAATAAGTCTCTGTGACAGTAGTCATCTTTCTGCTGTTCAGACAAGCCAAGTACGCCGCTCGTCAAGGGCTGCGCACATACTGCAATTACTCTTCCCCCAGGTTTCCTTCTGGCTGCGTAATTTCTCACCATTCAGGTTATCGGGCTAACTGTCACTCCTTTTTGAGGCCTTCCTCAAGTATCCAGTCTATAGCACTACCCTCCAACCCTTAACCCCATCCCATTAACCTGCTTTATTTTCTTAAGAGTATTTGCCAGTAACAGAAATAGTCCTTTTTGTTTGTTTGCTATTTCCTTATTTGTTTCCTCTTCCCATTTCAGAACATAAAATCCTTGGGGTAGATCAGGGAGATTGGCAGCATAAAGAAGGAGTGCAGTTCATATTTGTCCAGTGACAAATGTTTCAACAAATTACAAATCTTTGCCAAGCACTGGCCAACAGCAAGTCAAATGAGAAAAGGAACCTCAAATCTCCATGCCCCATCTCTCAGTGCCTGAATCATGTAGGATAAAAGGCCTAGGCCCCAGAGATCTTACACAAAGGCCCACTGATGTCACTCAGTTGCCTGCAGAAGTCCCTTGCCAGTCTGAGAAATCAAATTGGGAGCTTTGGCCATGAGGCAGTTGCCTGTGAAATCAAACTGAGAGGAACCTTAGCAGCGCCGAGGATGTTGGAAATCTGCGTGACTGCTCCTAAGCTTGCTGGGGGCAGAAAGTTGGTGCCACCTCTAGATAGCAACAGGGAGGATTTCCTGTTGTTCCAGTTTTATATACTGGGGTGTAGCATGAGATTTCACTTGGAAAAAAAAAAATGTTTTGATTCAAACATATATATATCACTTGGAAACCATTTCCTTAGAGAATTTCTCCTTGTTGTATACTAAGTATAAGTGCTACAGGAAATTTTTTTTAAACTGAGGTCTTTCTCAATATTCAGAGTAAAAGTTTTAAATATTGTCCTTCCCAGGTAGAAACTCAAAAACTTCAAGTCCAAGCACCCGGTCTGCAGGCCCAGGGAGTTGAGCCCATTCACCCCTCTGCCCACCCTTCCCTCCTTACCAGGCGGCAGGTAGCACTCATTGCCTGTTCCAGGCAAAACACGTTAGGAACACAGAGCACTCAAACGTGCCACTGGCCTGTACCTAGACTTCATAGGAGAAAGGAGGAAGAGAAACCAGGGAAATAATTGCCCTAGAAATAACTTAAGCAATGGACATCCTACACCCAAAGCCCACGAAGTGCCCACGCCTCCTAAGGGTAAGGTAATGGCAGGCCGGCTAGCAGCTAACGAGGCACGTCAGCAGCTCAGAATTTTGGAAGAAGGCTGCTCACAGCCTTGGGAGTGATTGGGAATGTTTAGCTGAAAATGCATGGCCTTCCTCTCACTTGCACTTCATGCCTCTAAGCTTCCAAGGTGTTGCTTCGCTGCTGCCCCGGGAGGGGGCGGGACGGTAGTAGTGAGGAATTTGTCATAGCGCTCCCCCAGCCGCACAGGCCCGGAGGCACAGAGCAGCCACCCCCACACCTCTGCGTTGTGACTGCCACCCCACCGTGGCTAGGCAAAAGATAATTGGGAGCACTGGAACCTGGCCAAGATTCAACAGAATGAAGAGCAGGCATCTAAACACGGGCATTGGCTCCAGCATTTGAGCTCTGTCTGCGGGGTCGGTTTCAAGGTCATGATCCATTCAGAAGGACCTCAGAGGGCAGGACACCCTGCCTGTAACCCAACTCCCACTTAACTCAAGTTCCGTGCCCTCTTATACCACTCTTCCTATATACCAGCCTCTTGCTGGGGCAGCAACACAAAGGTGTGAGGTGACACTTGAATCCTCTAAGTGTACAGGTGGTGATTGCACACCACCCTCAAGCTCGATGGTGACAGTTGCCGCTATATTTAGGGAAAGAGATTAGCACAGGCTTCTGTGGGTACTGCAAGTACTGGCACTCAGGCTCTTTGCCTTGTGCCAGGAGCCTATTAGCAATGTAGAACTTGCTTCAGGCCAACTGGCAACACAATCACTTTGAACTTCGGCCAGGGAGAGAATACACTCTGAGCATTAAAGAGCCACACCCTTGTGGTCAGCCAAAGGATTGATTGAATCCAACAACCCATGTGTCTCTGTCTTTTGCTGGGGATCAGTCACTAAACTGTCATCGTGGATGTCCAGCCCCAGCCCTGGTCCTGAGGCTGGAGATGAGCCACTGGGGGCAGGTAGGGACCTGTCCCTCAGACGGCAGGTTTTAACTGGAGTATCTACCACTTTCAGGTGCAGGGCAGGCATCCCAGTTCACAAGCGGTGCTAAGAGACCATGTGGCCCAGGTCTCAGTTCACAAATGGCCTCAAATTTTGAATTTTGAAATGATCTGCAGAATTATATACACAGTCACCAAGTGAACCCTGACAAGGTGAAGGAAAGTGACATTCAAGGTTTAAACTTTAAATTAGTTGCTTCTCAGTGGATGACACTACCTAGAGGACATTAAAATAACAATGACGACAGACACTTAAGTAGTGTAAACTGTTCTAAGAGTCCAGGGTCCCTTCTAAGACTTGCATTTAATCCTCACAAAAACGTGGGGCACCTGAGTGGCTCAGTTGGTTAAGCATCAGCCTTCGGTTCAGGGTCAGGTCATAATCCCAGGGCTCTCTGCTCATCGGGGAGCCTGCTTCTCCCTCTCCCTCTGCCTGCCGCTCCCCCTGCTTGTACACGCTCTCTCTCTCTCTCTTTCTCTCTCTGTCAAATAAATAAATAAAATCTTTTTTAAAAATCCTCACAAAAACCCTACGCTCATTTTATAGATTAGAAACCAAAGTACAGAAAGACCAAATAACATGCCGAAAATCACACAGCTCATAAGATCACACAGCTTAATTAAGGGTTGGGTTAGGATTTGAACTCAGGCTGTCTGGGTCCAGAGTCCCTGTACTTTCCTACTATAAACTGCTGTGAAGTACTTACCTCCTATTTTAAAAATAAATCCTCGGTACCAGCACAATCAAATTGCAATTTTAAGGTTGAAGTAGTCACCTCTTAGCATGGACACACGTGGCATTTCAGGAGTCTCTAAAAATGGAAGACCTCCAGGCTCTCTAAAGGCCTCAGGCCAGTCTAGCCACAGCTGGTGGTCTTCACAAGGACTGCTCCTATGCTAGAGAACAGCGATTCCAGTTTGGGACGAGGATGTGGAGACCCCATGAGTGGGGCCTCTCTCTGCACAGCAGAGTCATCCTTCACTTGGTCATGTCCACTTCTCAATCCAAAGCTCTCAAACTAAGAATCAAGAGAGTTCCTTTACACCTGATAACTGGTGATGCCAAAGCCCCAAGGGCTTTCATTTTGTCCCCTCCAACAGAGTGGCAGCATCGGGGGGGCAGTGCCAGGCACCCAGCCAAAAATGCTGGGAGGTATAGCCCACTGTGAGCTCTAACTGACCTCTGAAAGGAAAAGGTAGTTCTTCAAAGCTGGCCGTTGAGTTGTGATATCTAATAGAGTCCTAGATATGCTAGAGGAAAACAGTGTGTACAATTTGTATTTGATACATGGACGGTAGGATTTATTTACTCAAAGCCCATCTACTGACCCTCCCTGAGAAGGCACCATGCTAGGCACGGTGGGAATGGACATGATTGAGACATGAGAGCCCAGAACAGGGGTAGCAAACACACAAACAAATCACTCTATTATAGTGTAGTTGGCAGAGTTGATCGTGGTAGGTCTGAGTGCTGTGAGACTCTACTTCGTTCTGGAGAGAGAATTTGTGGAAGGCTCCTTGAGGGAGCTGACATTTGCAGGCAGCCTCTAAGGATGAGCAGATGTTGACTTAGGCAAGCAGAGAGCTGAGCGAATGACAAAGAGAATCCCCAAATGCCATCGGACCTATTCTCATCTTTCCACCTTTGAGCAAGCTTCCTGTTAAGCAGTTAATTTAATTAATATTTACCGAGCACCTATTATGTGACTGTAACACCTGAAGATAATTCTTTTTTTTGTTTTATTTAAATTCCAGTTAGTTAACATGTAGTATATTATTAGTTTCAGGGGTAGAACTTAGCGATCCATCAGTTGCATATAACACCCAGTGCTCAGTATATCAAGTGCCCTCCTTAATGCCCATCATCCAGTTATCCCATCCCCCCATCCACCTCCCCTCCAGCAACCCTCAGTTTGTTTCCTGTAGTTAAGAGTCTCTTATGGTTTGTTTCCCTGTTTGTTTTTTTTTTAAGATTTTATCTATTCATTTGAGAGAGAGAGAGAGAAAGCACAAGCAGACGGAGGAGGGGCAAAAAGAGAGAGGGACAAGCAGGCTCCCTACTGAGCAGGGAGCCGGACGAGGGGCTCAATCCCCGGACCCTGAGATCATGATCCAAGCAGAAGGCAGACACTTAATCGACTGAGCCACCCAGGTGCCCCTCCCTCTCTGTTTTTATCTTATTTTATTTTTCCTTCCCTCTCCCTATGTTCATCTGTTTTGTTTCTTAAATTCCACATATGAGTGAAATGCCTGTTTCCTTCCCCAGGTTAGAGAAGGTCTCAGGTATAATTTGTTCAAGTAAACCCAACTGCCCCCTTTTCCTCACTCTTCCTCCTCTGGAATTCCTATGATATGGATATTATTTCACTTTATGGAATTACTGAGTTCCCTAAATTTACCTTCATGATCTAATAGTTTTCTTTCCCTCTTCTTCTCAGCTTTATTATTTTCCATAATTTTATCTTCCATATCATCTATCCTCTCCTCTGCTTCTTCAGTTCTCATAGTGATTATGTCCAGTCTGTTTTGCATCTCAGTTATAACATTTTTTTTTTTATTTCAGCCTGACTAGTTTTTAGGTCTTTTTTCTCTGCAGCAAGGGTTTCTCTGCTGTCATCTATGCTTTTTTCAAGTCCAACTAGTAGTCTTATAACTGTTGATTTAAATTCTTGTTCAGATATATTGCTTATATCTGCTTTGAGCAAGTCCTTGGCTGTGACATCTTCCTCTCCTTTCTTTTGGGGAGAATTCCTCCGTCTTGTCATTTTGGCTAAGTTTCTATCTTTTGCATGTTATAAAAGCTTGTTATGTTTTCTACACCTCAGGGTAATGCTATATTAAAAAGAAGTCATACACTGTCCAGGGTCTGGCACTTCAGGAAGTATTTCTGGTGTATGCTGAGTGCACTCTGCCATTGCATTTTGGCTGCTCTTTCCCACTGATCTGTCCTCTACAGAGGTCCTTCTTTCTTGTAGTGGGAAGGATTTGGACCTTTAACTAGGTGTGCTTTGATTTGTTTGTTAAGATAAGCCTCACATCTGCCACATTCTCTCCCTTAAGTTGTGCAGATTGTTTTCTTAATCCTCAGATCATATTCTTAGTTGTTCAAAATAGTTTGATTTGATCCAGCTGTGTTCAAGGGACAAGGCAACCTCCCCCCTCTGCCATCTTAACTCTTCCCCTCCTTGACTAAAATTCTTGAAAATTGGGGAGACTACTTGGAATTCTTCAAAATATTTTAAAACGATTAAGAATTAGGTATTTTTCAACTAACTCTAATGCATGTTTATCTTCAGAAACTGAACTCAGCAAGGCCATAGGGCAAATGCAGAATTGCACACACACACACACACACACACACACACACACACACCACCCACACCTCTTTGAGGATGGGGACTGCAGAGAGTTTTTAGAGCATTTCCATCTTTGAACTTGATTCCCTTCCTATTTTGACTCTTTGGATTACATCTGTTGGGTTGGTATCCTTTTGAAGGATTGTTAGCAACAGATCATACTCCCAGTGGGGACTTGGGATATGCCTGACCCCCATCAGGGTGGCTATGATCAGAAACAGATGTCTACCATATGCAAGCATGGTGAGGCTGTCATGCCATCTTCAGGGATGTTGAATGCCAATCTGACTCTTTGTTCTCTATTGCTTTATTGCCCTCAAATACTGTAGAAAAAAAATATGCTTATAAGAGAACGCCAACCAGGTGCTGCTCTCCACAAAAGCTTCCAAACCTGGAGTAGGCTGGAGCTGCCAGAAAGAACTTTAAACAAAATGTAGAGTTTTACCTAACACCTATAACTGGATACTTTTATTACTGAAATGACATCGTGTGTGTGACAACCACTAGAAAACCTTTAATTATCTACACAGGACTAGAAAAGTCTGGGGACCTGCCCTAAACATACCTGGGGGCAGAAGGGAACTACTTCTACAGAATAAGTGCAAGCAAGTGGTGGGGAAAATAATTAAGTCGGTTTCTCCTTGTACTCTCCAAAGTTCTGTCCTTACATTGTAATGTTTACCTAGTTTCCCTAGGAATTCTCAAGTTCTGCTAACCCAGAAGGTTGAAAGTTGTCATCAGCACAGTGGCTAGCCAGGCTCAGGTTTCCAATGGCCCTGCCTCTGCACTCTTTCCTCTGCCTGCAATGTCTTTCTCTCCTTTGCTGAGAAAGTCCTACTTGAAGATCTGATCCAAAAGACAGGCTCTGTGTCACTTTCTTTGAGTCCCTCCAGGCATGTTCTGTGGCCACAGCCCACTGTACATGGCCCTACTATTGCCCTTATATACTGTCATTTAGGTCTGTTATGTTCCTGGACTGTCATTGCCCTTAGGGGCATGGCAATGTATTTCTATTTGATGCTCAAAGCCCAGCACAGTGCTTGCCAAAAGGGCCAGTTTAGTATTCATTCACATATGATAAATAAGTAAATTCCAGACTGCGATTGCCCTAGTTGATATCTGTAACCTGATCCACAGATGTTTAATATGTTAATCAGCTATCACAGTAGTAATACTGCCTAACACTCTCTTCCTCTCGCTCTCTTGCTCTTTCTCTCTAACAACAGGTATTCATTTTCCTTGCTCAGGTAGGGCAGCTGTGCTTCAGGCAAAAACTTGGCTGGACTGGGCTGCAGGCTGCAGGTTGGGCTCAGATTTTCTCTACATGTTTTCTCATTCTGGGACCAGGAGCTACAATGGGACATGTTCTTCTCATAATAGATCACAAGACATAAGAGGTCAAGAGAAATCATGCAAGACATTTATAGACTCTGGTCATATCATGTCTGTTAACATTGCATTGGCCAAAACAAGTCACATGCTCAAGACCAACATCAAGAGTGGGAGATAAACTTTACCTTCCACAGTGTCAGCAAAGCCAATGGCAAAGTATATGGAGGTATAATTCTTTAACAGGGAGCCAACTGGGAATTGGGAAAGAAGAACTAGGAATAAAAATCCAACCTACCAAATGTATTTTTTCCATTTTGGGGCCTCAACCATCCATTTAGTCTGTTCAAATGACAGCATAGCATCCCAGACACCAAGAATCTGGGATGCTATGCTGTCTCTGTTGCTAAACCTGGACATTGTCTCTATTGCTAACCCTGGACATTGGTTAGGCTATCCCTGGGGCTCAACTTCTGCATCCACAAGACGACCAAGCCATGCAAAGGCCCAGAAAACCAGTTGTATCTGCCCTTTTGATAAGAAATAGAAAAATTGCATCCCAGATATTTCCATTACCTTTCTTAAGAAATTGATTGGCACTGCTTATACTAAATTGTTTAGGATTTGGGGTTTTGGGTTTGTTTGTTTGTTTGTTTTACTTTGTGTTTATACTGCACCATGTTTAAGATGTGTCTAATCATGGGGTGCGTGGTGGCTCAGTCAGTTAAGCAGCTGCCTTCGGCTCAGGTCATGATCTCAGGGTCCTGGGATCAAGCCCCACGTCAGACTCCCTGCTCAGCAGAAAGCGTGCTTCTCCCCCTCCCTCTCCCTGCTGCTCTGCTTACTTGTGCTCTCTCTATATATTTCTCTGTCAAATAGATAAAATAAAATCTTAAAAAAAAAACGTGTCTAATTATTTTTAAATCTCACTTGAGGGACGCCTGTGTGGCCCAGTCAGTTAAGTGTCTGCCTTCGGCTCAGGTCATGATCCCATGGTGCTGGGATCGAGTCCCGCATCAGGACCTGCTTCTCCTGCCTGCCCTGCCTGCTGTTCCCCCTGCTTGTGCTCTCTCTCTCTCTCTCTCACAAATAAATAAAACCTTTAAATAAATAAATAAATCTCACATGAACTTTAGCCAAGCCTTCAGTTGTTCAAGTACTTAAAAAGTCATCTAAAATAATAGATTATCCAAAATAATGTGCCATGTTATGGCTTAAGAGTGATTCTAGGTGGTCTGATGATTTACAAACTGTGGCGTGGTCAGGCTCAGCTGGAAGTGTCCATTAGGATGGCAGAGAGAATTAAGAAATCAAAGGCCTCAGACAAGCATGTGTTCTTGTCCCCAGGGCCACGAGGGGGAAATTCTCCTATTTCGGTACTATATATAGTGCTCATGTCCTCTGGAAGTAAGAATTTTTTTTACAGAGCGTTAGAGATTTAATCTGGGCAGAGGACACTGTGACCTGCTCTCTGATGGTCAGGGCAGACCAACCAACTTCCTAGGGTGGTAACTGGAGCTGATGAATTTATTCTTGCCTCACTGCTTCACCTTTGAACTTTTGTGTGCTATAGACCTGGGGCGGGAAACCCCAGAAGAGCTGGACTCAGCCACTGATTTTTTTAAAATTATCATTTACAAAGTCATTATATTCAGTGGAAACCCCCCTAGTTCGAGAAATACCACTCCAGCCTGTTGTCTTAGAATATGCAATTTCCATACTTCTTTAATAAAATGTTAGACCATGACATTTCTCTTTATAAGTCTAACTTTTCTATTCATAATGGTACTTTCCTTGAGCTAGAGGCTTCATTCACTGTGATTTTACCTAATACTTAATCCAAAGGCCAACAAGCAGTCCTGCCTAAACCAGAGGAAAGGAGCCCTCAAGAGGACAGTTACCATGGAAATAGGAGAAAAGGCAGGAAGCCCCCACCACCCTCCTACACACCCACACACGTGGTATCTTGTTAAGAATTACATTACATGATAGGTCTTCGAACAGGGTGACGACCTCTAAGTTTGCCGTGTCCCCTCTCTCTCAACCGTTCAGAGACGCATAACAGCACATAACACACCTCCAGTCAGTGAACCTTGCCTCTTCCCCCTACACAGCCTCCCACCTGCTTTTGAAAGCCAGCCAAGAAATCATCCAGTATCTACAGAGATTGCCAAAGAACAGAGGCAGATGATATGCGAGAGCAGGCCACACAGTCCAAAGAACCCCAGAGTTAGGAAACAGGGGTTGTGTACACTGACTGTACACCATACACTGACTGTATGGTGACCCTAGGCAGGCCTCTCCATCCTGCTGCACGTCAGCCCCTTTCTGATCTCCTCAAACTCAGGTTTCCAGCATTGTACTCTAGCTGAGTGCATTGTTTGACTCTTTCATGATTTAACATAATTTGTAATTATTTTCTTTTTACATGCTCTTAGTCTGTGCTGTCCACCAGAATAGAAACTCCTTTTGGCCCTCTGAACCCCCATTGTATACCTAGAACAGGCACATTGTCAGCACTCAGTAAATAGTCATTTAATGAATGAGTGATATCCAATGATATAGTTTTAATATTCTAATGACTTTTCACTTAGTCAAAGCAAAAATAAAAACAAATAATAATTATATGGAAGAAAAATCAGCTCCTTTGTAGTTCTCAGGGAAGAAATGGGGAGATGGATGATTAAGTAGAAAATCCCCTGTTCATCAGCTGCTCCTTCTTATAATGTCTTTTCTAAACTCACAGAGGACAACTTACTGTTTTTATGTATTTGCATTGTTAAAATACCCTGGGAAATTATTGTGAGCACAGAAATTGGAAAGTCTTTCTTATCTTTCGAGCACTTTCTTGTCTTTCTAGTATCTCTTATCTGATCCAGTAAATCATTTTAATTAACTTTTAGGTACATGGTTTAGCTTACTAACCAAGTCTAGACTAGTTTTTCCACTTTTATTATGTTGAGCAGAGTTTTTGCATGATTTCTGCCTGGTCTGTCAACCCCAGAGAGATCTCTGAATAAGAGATCAAATGAAACCTAGAAGTGTAAAAATAATGAAGATATCTCTACGGACTGGAGTGGTTTAATTTTTCTTGTGTTAGCAGAAACCATCTGGGCAAAGCCACTATAATCGACTGCCACTAGCCACTGTTTTTTAATATAATATTTAATTAAGATGGTACTGGTGGTTGGTCAGTGGTCCTGGTCTCCATCCTTAGGCCACTCCATAGCCCGTCGATCGGCATCATATTGAGCCATCCCAAGCTAATGGACAAACTACAGACAACTGCAGCTTATTTTCTCTCACCCCCACACTCTTATCTCTTCTGTTATTTGGTGACTTCGGCCAGAGTTTTTGTCTGCTCTTTGCTTATTTGCTTTCCAAATAGATAAGATTATGTATATGACACTTGCTGCTTATAGTTGGCTCCTGACACAGACGTGGAGAGCCCAGACTTCTTGAAATATCTCCTCCAGAAACATACAGATTTGATCCTCTGTGCTAGCCTTCAGATAACTTCCAGCCAGAGCAAATACATCCACACAATACCAGATATTTGTGACAAAAGTTAAAGCAAATCCTGGTGTTTTTGTTTAGAGCTTTGCCCTAAACTGCCATCTTTCCAGGCTTATTTCCCATCTTCCTTCATTCTAATCAGATCCGACGTTGCCTTGTTCCTCATGCAAGGTTAGTGCTTCCTTGGATCCTTGCCTCCTGAATGTTCATCCCTTACAGCTTTTTGAAGCCCAGGGCCATGAAGTTTTCCTAGGGCTGCAGAAATCCGATGAGCAACCTGGGCCCTAGACTTTGGGTGAGGCCATGTTATACAGTGAACATTTGTGTCCCCCCAAAATTCCTATGTTGAAATCCTAACACCTAATGTGAATGGTAGTAGGAGGTGAGACCTTTGGGAAGTAATTAGTTCATGAGAGTAGAGCCCTCATGAATGGGATTAGTGCCCTTCATAAGAAGACACATGAGAGTTTTTTGCTCCACATTTGCAGAAACGAGAAGACGGCCATCTGCAAATTAGGAAACAGGCCTTCTCTAGACACCACATCTGCCAGCACCTTGATCTTGGACCTCCCAGCCTCCAGAACTGTGAGAAATTAATGTTTATTGTTTAAGCTACCCAATCTGTGGTATTTGTTACAGCAGCCCAAAATGACTAAGACAAGGCTGCTTAGGGCACTAGTAGAGGCAGCATTGGGGTGAGAACGGATGAGTAAATGCAGACAGTAACCAGCCTCCTTTCCCATCAGAAGCCCTGGCATCCATGCCTGCTCATCCCACAGAACCTCTGCCAGGCCTTCATGGAACCAAGCAAAGAGCAGCTTTGCTTCAGGCCAAGTCGTAGGCGATGGGCCAGGCCCAGCTACCTTGAGTCAGTTGGATCACAGAGAGGCCCTGCCCAAATCTGTGCCCCCTCCCACACTCTTTGCCAAGGCAGAGTTTGTGGGGGCGTGTTGGCCAGGAGCCTAGTATAGCTTTCACATGTGGGTCTCCCTGTAGGAATCAACAATTACCAACCTCTTGGCTCTGTGGATGGGGACACTAAGAAGCTCTGCTCTCAGCCTCCCCAGGACAATCATGGTCCAAAGACCCACACAATCTCTTTCAGGGATCCAGACAAACTGGGCTAGTGACTATATGGAAGGGGAAGGCTGTGTTTTCGCTAAGGCACCACTCTATGCTGGGAGCTGTGCCAGGCACTGGGGCACAGCTGTGAATAAGACTGACCTATTCCTGTCCTCATAGCTTCCACGTGGCAGAAAATATGGACCTGGTGCTAGTTACGGGGGCAGAGAGCATTGCAAAGAAGTCCAGTTAGCAAAGAAAACAACATTTTTCAACACTTCTCCACTCAGTTCCTTAATGAAGAGAATTTGAAAATAGGTGTCAGACTTAGAAACTATCCAGCCCTAGTCTCATGAGAGGTTAAAAAAAAAAGCTATTTTAAAGGGAGTCCTTTATGATAGTGACTTCGTGGTGGCTTACCCTAAAAATTTGCCCTAACATTTAGGAAAACCTAAATGTATAGGTTTACCCTAAACATTTCCAAAGCTGCTCAATAATTCATTTCAATTTTATCATCTATGAATATCTAAACCCCTCTTGAACCTTACCTATTTACTACTTGGTTCTGTTATAGCACTGCTGGATTCAATACTTTTTATTAATTTATTCCTACTTTCTCAGTCTTTATCTTTCTCTTTGGGAGAACACTTACCTCCTTATTGGATCTTCGTCTAGAAATTGTTCTCTTCCCTTTACCACTTACTCTTCTCCCCTGGATTTTTGCCAGCCCCATTAGGTCATGCTTGAGAGGGGTGGTCAGAAATGGTAGAAAACCTAGTTTTGTTGCCAGTGCCCTTTGCCAGAATCTGCCCACAGCCTCCCCTGGCCAAGAGCAGCCCCTTCCTTGCTTGCTCCTACAGGCCTAAGAAGGCTATGGCCAGTGCCTGCCCCTGCAGGCCAGAAACCCTCATTAATAACATCTTTCTTGGGCCTAGGTTCCTAGTTTCTAAAGCTCTTTCACAGACATTTTTTCACTTGATACAACAATATTGAGAGAGATGTTAGCATCCCTATGTTATATAAAGAGAACAAAGGTTCACAAAGCTTAAATTAATTGTCTAGCATCATAAAACTACCAGTGACAGATGCAGAAACTGAACTCCAATCTCCTGGTTCAGTGCTGGAGGCTAGAAGTCCAAGATCAAGGTGTCCACAGGTTTGGTTTCTTCTGAGGCCTCTCTCCTGGGCTTGCAAATGACCACCTTCTTACTAGGTCCTCACATGGTCTTCCCTCTGTGCTCACCTGTGTCCTAATGTCCTCTTCTTATATGGGCCCCAGTCATATTGAATTAGGGTTCACATTAATGTACCTATTTTAACTTAAATACCACTTTCAAGGCCCTATTTCCAAATACAGTAACATAAGGTACTAGGGGTCAGGGCTTTAACATATGATATGAGGGGATAAGGACACAATTTAGCCGTAACAATGAGTGACAAGAGAGTGTATTCATAGATGCATAGGGAAAGGAATGTTATGACAGTCATCTGGATGCTAAAGGATAAATTCACAGCACAAATAGGGAGAAAAAGGCAATCCAGGCAGAAGGAATAAATAAGCATCATTCCTTCCGGAATGTCAATCATGATATAGTTCCTTGGGTCACAGAACCTATATCATGAGCAGAGTCTCATGTCCATCCTGATGCTTATTCGCCGTGCTCCTGCCCAGGCACACAGTTTGCCAGATACCTCTTCAGTGGGTCACCTCTAGCTTGTTATTTGTACATCCTGCGGTCAGTGGAAACAGAAGTGAAGGTCTCTTCCAGATCACTGAGGAATGTGTTCAGCCACCTCATCATTTTAGCACTGGTCCATAGAAGAATCCCAACACTAAATTAATACTCTGAAGCTGTCCCCATGGTGGAATACTATGCAGTTGTTTCACTGTGATAGTTCCAATGACAATGGGAAAATCCTTGCAATATAGTATTAAGTGAAGAGACACAACACAAAGTTGCATAATAACTTTCATGCTGTTAAAAAAAAAAAATAAGCCTAGAAGACATTTCAAGAAGATGCCAATAACAATGGTCTATGAGAGTAATGGGACTGACCTATCTAGTTTTCCAAATTTTCTATAAAATTATGTGAAAAATATACTTAATGAAGTTTAAACCTCATTCCACAATAGAGTCACTTTTTTACATACCCTTTGTTTCCTAATACAGTGTAACAAAATACTCTGGGTGCTTTAAGTCTCTAATGAAGTTCACTACCAAGCAAAACATGTCCTCTCTTCCATAATTATCAGTTTCCAAAAAATCAGTTGCTGAGTTTTTAAAAATAAAATTCAAGGCATGTTATAATACTTATTTATGTTCACCCATTTACAAAATAAAGTTATTCTAGAACATTTGAAAATAGAGACAAGCACTTAGGAAAAAAGTCGTCTAATCTGACTTCATGAACATATTGGTTCGTAAAGTTTTTAATATGTAACTTTAATGGAATCAAACTACTTTACAACGTGCTTTTCACTTATCAATAAATCATAAACATCTTCCCTATATATCTGTTATTCTTACATATAATTTTTATGACTGCCTACTATACCATTGTATAGCTATGTTTTATTTTACTTAACCAAGTCCCTTTTGATGGAAAATTAGGTGGAGTTTTTTTTCTTTCAGTCATAAATTAGACTATCATGAACCATAGTAATAAAGCATATGTCTATAAATATTTCCATAGAATAAATTTCTAGCAGTGAAAATGCTGAGTCAAACACATTTAAAACTTAAGACGTATATTGCCTAAATTACCTTCCAGAAATATTGTACTGATTTCCCTCTCAGCCTATTTTTCTCTCCAATATTGGATATCATAATTTTAAAAAATCTTTTCCAGTTTGAGTAGGGGTAAAATGACATCTCTTTACTTTATGTCAAAGGCTTTTGGAATGTCAAAATAAATTTTGCTCACAGATTTGCATATGTCTATTCAGATTTAACCCCTTAAAAAACACATTTCTCCAACATTCCATACTTGTTGGTTTAGTGTCTATTACATCCTAAGCTTTGTACTAAGTACTTTTTCACAATGGGTTTTATTTATTTTATGTTTACTGACCCTATACTTTATCTTTGATTTTTCTACATTGCCAAGAATTATAGTGAAAATAACTTAACAGCCCATAATTTCCCATGGGCACCCCTGGAACTTCCTAATAGATGTCTTACATTGTATCTGATAACTTGTAGTAGTTTTAAAATTTATATTTTAGCCAATGATTCCACAGTTTTACCTCCAGAAACAGCTGGGTGGATGCCATATGCTCAAATGGTTTATTTACATCTAAATTGTCATTCTGTTCTAGAACATTTTGTGTGAGTATCATCATTTGGCACACACCATCTGGTTTGGCAGCTATCAAAAGTAATTTATTTGTCCAGCATCTTGTCTAAGGTGCCATTGGTGGAATGTCTCAGGGACACTAGACAATAGTCAGCCATGTGTGAAATGTGCCAGTAAAAGGAAGGAAAATCTAATTTAAGATAAAAATATAGTAACAATAATATGGAATCTTCCTGAAATCCAGTACTGCCTTCATTTACTAGTCAGGAGTTAATGAATTTAATTCAGTAATAGGAAGGTGTTTTCAGTATTTAGAGCATATTATTCAGGGCTCTCTCAGGAAAATGGAGCTTGTGCCAGATCATTCAATGGAGATAAGTTAATAAGGGAACCCATTATAAAGGTGTTAGAACAATTGAGAGGCTGAAAAAAGAACAATGGGATAACCCAGAGATTCAAAATAGTGGAAGGTTGCTACACCACATTATAAAAGCCTAGAAGCCAGAGCAACAGGGCAGAAACTAGAAACTCAAGACTCCCCCTGAAACAGAGAAAGTTGAAATGCAGTACCCTGGATTCTCCCTTTCTTTTTTCTCCAATCTCTCTCCTGGGTTCCCCACAGGTGAAATGTAGACAGAAGCCAGTTGGCAAAGAAACTTGGGAAAAGACAGCACAGGAGGCAGCCCTGCTGGGATTTAGAAAAGAATAGAGGAAGTAGATGTGGGATCTCAGATCAGATAAGCAAATGAGCAGTACAGCACACCAACAAAGAGCTAGAATTTTGCCATGAAGAGGGTACTTCTCTCTCAGAAGAGAGCCTAATGTCTTGATTTCCCCAGAGGTCCAAATTTCTCACCCTTAAATTCCAGTCTCCCCATGAATAAGCCCCCCCCCCCACTTATAATTTTCACTTTTAATCTGTTTGCACTTTGACCAGTGCTACTCACATTTCATCATCTGTGTCCATGGAAGCTGACCTAGACTTTGACCAGCTTTACACTCTGTACCTCTTCAGTGGTTCTGGACTTTGGGCCCACATCCAGACTTCTGACCTTTGCCCAACCCCGTGGATCTGTCTGCACTTCCCAATTCCAGTTGTTCTTTCCCCAAATCACAATGAAACCATAAATAGAGGCTTATATGTATTAAAGTTATAAGGGCAACTCATGCCATGACTAAAAAATCATGCATATCTATCAGACTGTCACTGTTGACTATATGAATAAATTGTGTGTGTGTGTGTGTGTGTGTGTGTGTGTGTTTTACTAGGTAGGAAAAAAAATTTAATGACCAATAAGTATTTTAAAGAAATCCTCCCCTTTCTTATGCTTGTCTGATTTTGTTTTATTTTTCACATTGAGATAGTTCTTGGAGTATTAACTATACCTCAAGTTTTCCAAATGGGTTACTCCTTTATACACTTGCCCTTGAGAGATTCCTTTAAGTTCAGTCTAACAAAGCTTCAGGCTGGCTTAAGTGCAGGGAACTGGCACCACTGGAAAAAAGGAAAAGAGATTCCTTGGCAGAACACTTCCTTCCCCCATGAGGATACAGGTTTTCTAGGGTGTCACCCAAAAAAAGAACCTTTAAAATGAGGACAAGCTCCACTGAGAAATGACATAACCAAAAGAACATAATGTCTTAATGAGTAGTTCACTTTGTTTGTTTTCTTAAAATCAACGTTTCAATTATTTAAATCCTAGAAGCTAAAGAATTAAAAGTTAGACAGCCTCGTTAATGTTTAGGTCTTTAGATATCAAGAGTCTAAAAACTGTACCTTTTGAGGACTTTAAATTTATTGTAGTCATTGTACTCTTATCCAGTTTCTTCTGAAAAGACAAGCAATTTCTCCCAAAGGAATCCACCAATATTAATGTCAGAAACACCCAGTCTAAAAAGGTTAAAAAAAAAAGCCCTTCAAAGGACTTCACTTTGAACTTTGTTGATGAGTCCTCCCACTAATGTGACTGAATCACTGATACAGTCAGGTAGAGAAGATCTGGAGTGCAGAGTAAGACATTCCAGTGTGGTTCAAGACCAAGCCTATCACTTAAAACAGTGTGACTGTGAAAGGACCTCCCTATTCCGAGGACTGGCCCTTTCAAGCCTCCATTTCCTCATCTCTGGCAGGAGTAATGGAACCTGCTTCACAGGATTATAAGGACTAGACGGAATAAGGCACATAAAGTGCTTCCCACCATGCCTAAAGCATAGTAAGTATTCAAGAAGTGGATATTTTTATGATTGTTATCATTATTGGGTAACTATGACATTTTGTAAAGTTAGGAAATGTCTCTCAAAAACAAATAAATATTAGACTTTAAATGTGATCTGATACTCATCACCTCACCAATATATTCCTTGCAAGTTGCCAATCCTTAGAACCTATTGAGTAAACGTACTTAAGCTTTAATTACACATCTCTTCCGGAATAGATTATATCCTTTCCTTTGACTTAAAACAATTTCACCCAGCGTTGGTAGACCTGTGCTTTGTTGGAAAAGCAAGTTCCAAGTGTTCTGCTGCTAGTTCCCATGCTGTGTCCCCTAAAATTCTATACTTTAGGATGATTAACAGATCTCCATCTATTGACTACCATTTTCTGGGTAGTGGTTAGATTTTAAGATGACCAACATCTATGTTTAGATTTCATCAGGCAGGACAAACATAACTCAGGAGTTTGATTTGATCAGAAATTTCTAAGAGGAAAAGGCTATCTGAACAGATTACCAGCCAAGTCCCTGACTCAACAGAGGCCCAGGTGCCCTAGAATTAGAGTTGCCAGATAAAATAAGAATGCCCAATAAAATCTGAATTTCAGATAAACAATAAGTAATTTTTAGTATTATAAGTATGTCCCAACTATTACCTCATTATCCGAAATTCAAATATAACAGGCATCCTATATTTTTATTTGCTGGATCTGGCAATCCTACCCAGAGTATAGAGATAACCACTAACCTCCCCCACTCTCTATCCCCCATGATATTATCTTCTCTACTAAATTTTGAGTTTCTTGGGCCATTCCTCTTTTGGTCCCCATGCTGGCTGGAATAGCTTAGTTGTTCAGTGAATGTATCTTGAATGAATGAATGAATGAAGCATTTAAGTCTTTGAGGACACAGTGACAGGACTATCAAATTGCACCAAAAAAAAAAAAAAAAAAAATTGCAACACTAGTGCTTCTTCCCTGAGCCCAACAGGAGCTTGACCCCAGCTTCTAATCATGTAACTTGTCCTGACCCCAAGTATCCCTATGGATAGGACAAAGACAAGTGATCTGAACTGCACAACTCATACACTTCAAAGGCATTAATAAATAGCACTAACCCTGGTCCCCAGTGCTGGAGACTCAATACGGAATAGAAGGGTCTGGATAGACCTGGAGAAGAGGCCAACACTCTGTAGTTCCAGCCCATTGTTGTCAACCAGAAGTACCCATTCTTGGCATAGACAAATAATCCACCTTTCCAGGTGAAGCCAGAAATCCATGCATTTATGTGAAATCTCCCAGTTTCTAATTACAGACACTAATTCAAAAATTATTTTATTAATACTCTGGCCAAATAAAATGCATCTGCAGGCTGGATTTGGCCCCTGGCCCATAGTTCGTATCTTTGGACTCAGTAACTCAGATTTTCTGTCTGCGAAGTTGCTGATCAGTTCATGAACTATTTTGATTGAAGTTACTGCTGTACTAAATAAGTAACTTGAAGGCACCACACCACTTCTGTGGCTGTTTAGTTCAACTGGTTTTAAAGTAGTGCTGAGGAGATCAAGGGCAAAGTAGCAACCATCCTATTTTTACAACAGCACATTTCATTGTCAGTCTTGACCAGTCCTCCCACCTACTTGGTTACATAAAGACAAGAAAGGAAAAAAAAAGAGAGAGAATATGGATGGTGCAACATAAATCCACCCCAACTCCTAGAAAGTCAACCCAGAATGTAGTCTTTGGACATCAGGAAATCATCTATGTTGTTACCTTTAAAGATCATAAAGTTTTTAGGGGCGCCTGGGTGTCTCAGTGGGTTAAAGCCTCTGCCTTCAGCTCAGGTCATGATCTCAGGGTCCTGGGATCGAGCCCCGCATCGGGCTCTCTGCTCAGCAGGGAGCCTGCTTCCCCCTCTCTCTCTGCCTGCCTCTCTGCCTACTTGTGATCTCTCTCTCTGTCAAAAAAATAAGTAAAATCTTTAAAAAAAAAAAAGATCATAAAGTTTTTAAATATTTAAACTCCCATGAACCATTTATAAATCCAAATTTCTTTTTTTTATTCTGTCCTATTCTTTCATTATGGTTTTTATTACTTCTGTTATGTATTTTATAATTTTAAACATACTTTTTTTAAAAGTAGCTTTTTTTTTAAGATTTTATTTATTTATTTGTCAGACAGAGGGAGCAAGAGAGAGAGAGCGCAAGCAGGGGGAGTGACAGGCAAAGGAAGAAGCAGGCTCCCGGCTGAGCAGGGAGCCTAATGCAGGACTCCGTCCAAAGACCCTCAGATCATGACCTGAGCCAAAGGCAGACACTTAACCAACTGAGCCACCCAGGTGTCCCATAAACATACTTTTATGGTATCTTTCAACTTACTGATCTCAAATATATGCGTTACCAATTCTCTTATTTGTTTGGTCTGTTGACTCTCCCTCCTGGAGTATTTCTTCCTTATGGATTTGGACTGTGAGCACATTTTCCACATGGATACCTATGGAAATCCCATGTGTCCTGTTGCAGAAATGTTGCTACAAAGAGATTGGCATTTGCTTCTACAAATTTCACTGAGTTGTTACCTTTTTTATGTTCTCTCTTGGATTGAAGATTCTGGGACTACTGGAGTACAGATAAATTTGAATTCCACCAACACAAGTCACAAGCCTGGGTCTCTGATTTCTCAAGGACAGGGAAATGTTTCAAATTGCTTCCCTAGGTGGTGAGACAGTTTCTAATCCCATTTCACTGAGAGCACAACCCTTTAGGTGTTCTAGCTCCATGGAGATGTCTCAGGTCTACTTTCCTACTGTATAAGAGTCCAAGACCACGCCTCCATGCTCAAATGAACATAAATAGTAAATCCCCAATTACTAGTCCCTTTGGTCTATTTCCAGACCAATATCTTCCTGAGCCATTGTGGCATCAGATCATGAAGTTACACATCTGGCTTCACGTTCCCTCATTGTTTTTGGCAACCAGGGAATGCTCTTTCTTTATTTTGAGCTCAGCCTTTAAATTCAGACTCTGTTGCAAGAGTTTGTCCTGCATTTATATGGGCTTAGAGTGAAGAAAGAGGATAATATGGGGTATCTCAGCTAGCCATATTACCGGAACCCAGGAAAAAATATTTTTATAAATTTTCCTTTTAAGTAGAAAGCATACATTATCTTGGCAAAATTCTCATCAGAATATGGTGTTTCCGGGGCACCTGGCTGGTTCAGTCGGAGGATCATCCAACTCTTGATCTCGGGTTTATGAACTGGAGCCCCACATTGCTTGTAGATATTACGTAAATGAATAAATAAACTTCAAAGAAAATGGTGTTTCCATTCCCAAATCACTTTGGCTCATTTTTTCAGCTTAAATTCCTTTGCTAAAAGTAAGTAGTTGATCCAAAATTGGGTACATGTTGTATATAACATTTTACGAACTGCCTTTTTTGTATATGGTTTTTATCTTGAAATATTAGACAATTACCATTTCCTATATGATTAAAGATTCATTTTAAGAAACTAATTTTTATAGGATGCCTGGGCTCAGCTGGTTAAGCATCTGCTTTTGGCTCAGGTCATGATCTCAGAGTCCTGGGATCGAGTCACATCGGGCTCCCTGCTCAGCAGGGTGTCCACCACTCCCTCTCCGTCTGCCACTCCTCCTGCTTGTGCTTGCTCTCTCTCTCTCTGATAAATAGATAGATAGATAGATAAATAAATAAATAAAATCTTTTTTAAAAAAAGAAAAAAGCTAATTTTTAGGACCTAGATATTATTTCATTGCAGTATATAATTTATTTAATAATTATTTTATATTGAACATTTCATTATACTCTGTATTGGACATTTTCCCAGTATTTTCTATAAATAATACTATGGTGATTATCATCATATTGAAGTATTTGTCCACATTTTTTATGATTTTCTTAAGTTATATTCATAGAGGAGTGGCTCGGTTGTTAAGCGTCTGCCTTCGGCTCTCAGGTCATGATCCCAGGGTCCTGAGATCAAGTTCTGCCTCGGGCTCCCTGCTCGGCAGGAAGCTTGCTTCTCCCTCTCCCACTCCCCCTGCTTGTATTCTCTCTCTCTCTGTCTCTCTCTCTGTGTCAAAAAATAAATAAAATCATAAAAAAAGATAAATTCATAGAAATGTTTTTACTGGGAAGTTGCATTAATTCATTTAAACCCATGTATTACATGGGAAGTGATTATTTAAATTGTATTATCGCCAAGAACCTAACTAATTTGCTAACAGGAAGAGAATGATTAGTAACTACCCTCTAGTAAACCACAATTTCATAAGATTATTGTTTGTTTTACTAAAAGTTGGCCCTTGATTGCAAATCATTAGGAGCCAATGATAATGAAAACCCTGTGTGGGTTCACAAGAGTGTTTAAATTTCACAAGCTTTGTATATCCCACCACAACGCTGCATTCAGTTTGGTGCTTTCACATAGTCCCTCAACTTTGCTTTTCAGAGAGTGCCCTTCATTTCCTTTTCCACATTTCCAAATATCATCAGTCCATAAAGGTCCAAATCAAATGCTCTTTCCTTCAGCATCCCACCTTACCAAGAGAACCATCTGCCAAATGCTGCCTTCCTCTGTTCCTCCCCCCCAGCCCTCATGGCACTCTTAAAACATGGCACTCTTAAACACTCTCTGCTCCATCTTACAGTACTTGTGCCCATATCCCATCTCCTATATTACATATGCTTTCAGGACACAATCTTTTATTCCCAGCTTTATTGAGAAATAATTGACATACATCACCGTGTAAGTTTCAGGTTAGCCACATAATGGCTTGACGCACATACATTGTGAAATGATTACCACAATAGCTTTAGTTAACATCCATCATCTCATATAAATACAATAAAGAGAAAAGAAAAAAAAAATTTCTCCTTGTGACAAGAATTCTTAGAATCTACTCTCTTAATTACTTTCCTATGTAATACCCAGTAGAGTTGACTATAGTCATCGTGCTGTATATGACATCCCTAGTACTTATTTATCTTATGAATGGAATTTGGTACCTTTTGATTACCTTCCTCCAGTTACCCCTCCACTCACCCCCCACCCCCTGCCTCTAGTAACCACAAGTCTGAGCTCTTTTTCTATGACTTTGGTCTTTTTTTTTTTGGTTCGGGGGCAGGGAGGTTTAGATTCCTCATATAAGTGAGAATCATACAGTATTGGTCTTTCTCTGTCTGACTTATTTCACTTAGCATAATGCCCTCTGGGTCCATCCATGTTGTCACAAATGGTAGGATTTCCTTGTTTTTTTATGGCTAAATAATATGGCTGAGTAATATTGTGTATATATATATAGATATATATATAGATATATATCTATATATATATATATCTCACACCTTCTTTATCCATTCGTCCAACAATGGAGATTTAAGGCTCTTTCCATGTCTTGGCTTTTGTAAATAAGGCTGCTATGAACATGGGGGTTCTTATGTCTTTTTTGAGTTAGTGTTTTTATCAAGAACAGAATCTTTGATTCAGCTTCACATCCTTCAAAGTACCTAGAACTCTTACTCTGTCTAAGGCATAGAAAAGACTCAATAAATAAT
The DNA here is from genome assembly GCA_028534135.1 of Potos flavus. Classification (NCBI taxonomy): domain Eukaryota; kingdom Metazoa; phylum Chordata; class Mammalia; order Carnivora; family Procyonidae; genus Potos; species Potos flavus. The sequence continues at coordinate 31,114,534 of CM052894.1, read as the reverse complement.
TCTTATAGACTTAAATGCACAAATGGTAACAACCCTAACTATACACAATTTCATTAACAACTCACCAAAAATATATATTTCTACTATTAAAGAGTGAAAAATTAGCTTTTACTCAATGGTATTGAGGAAGTTTGTCTCTAAGAACATAAAGATTACCTTGTTAAAAGCTACCTAGCACTAGATTTGGACACATCAAAACTTAAGTAATTCAATATGATTCAAGCAGAAATAAAGTACAGTTCAGAAATTCAGTTCATCGAATTTTGCATCTAACATCATAACTATCTTTATCTACCTAAGGGCTGAGAATAAGCCTAGTTATATTTCCAAATAGCAAAGTTAAGTGATTTTTTTCCTTTTTAAATTTCTTTTTTCCTTTGGAATTTTTAATACTAATCCTTAATTACTTAATAAATGAATCTGACCACCAGTGACTATTTTGGTGTTCTCTTTTCTCCTGTCAACAATAAGTTTATAATGGATTGATATGTGACAATGCAAATTACAGCAGCCTGTTAACTTTGGTATGATTTAAATCAAAGTTTGGCAAACTTTGTCCATACAGGGTCCTATACTAAGGATGTTAGGCTTTGCAATTTCCCTTGCAGCTACTCAACTCTGATGATGTAGTGTGAAAGCAGCCAGAAACAATACATAGACTAATGGGCATCACTGTCTTCCAGTGAAACTTTATTTACAAAAACAAGGAAGCAACTGGATTTGGCCCGAGGACTGTAGAGTGCTGACCCCTGATCAGGATGGTGGGTATATGCATGTTCACTATACAATTTTGACTTTTCAGTATGTTTTAAAGCTTTCATAATAAACTATTGGAGGGGAAAAGGTATGTCTATGAATTATCCAAAGGTTTCAACTATTATGCAGAGGTTTCAATATAAAAGCTTATAATTGTCCCCAAGTCTTTATTTTTATATATGTTCTTTGATAAAGGCCTCAGATGGTAAAAGCTCTGTAACAAATTGTCTCAAGTGTCTTTAGGTTTGGATGTTGAAATCATCCTGAACAGGAATGATTAATCCAAAATGGCAATAGGAAGAAGAAAAATGTCCTGCTTGCTTTTCTCCCTTGGTGCTTCATGGTGACTTTCTACTCAACTGGGACCTTTCTATTCCTGTCAGTGAGGGGGAGGTGGATGTTTTTGTGGCACTATTATTTTATATGCAGTGGATGTGTCTTTTTTTTATTGTTTTTATTGCTTATTTTTTTATGTTCCATTATTTAAACTTGACATTATCTGAAGTTGACAGCAGTGACTTTTCAAGTTGTGTTATTTCTCTGAATATTTCTGTCTACATAGTTCTTAAATTATTTGACATATTTTCATTTTCTTCACAATGCGGATTTCTTAAACAGTTTATCTGCTAGTTGCGACATTGATTACTTAAAACATTAAAAAGAACCTCAGTCTGTAGGTGTTTATAATATCAGCCTGCTGGATAGAGCAAGATGACAAGCAAGACATAAGACATCATTTAGGATATATGTAGCCTTCTTGAATTCAGCCAGAAAAAAATTCTGTTTCATGGTCATTGGCTTAATTCATAATCAAAACCAGACCTTGGGAGACAATCATATTATCTTTGTTCCTGACAATTTTTCTCCAGGCCTATGAAGTCCTTCTGGCCCTACGGCCAAAACTGTTCCCCACGGAAAACAAAAAATGGAACACGGAAAAAATTGTCTGTGTTGTAGTATCATTCCCAGCGCAATCACAGGTGCTTCTCTTGTGACTCCCAGTCCTCCGGATGCTAAATGTTGCCTCTCTGCCGAAACTGAGGGTCCTGCCCAGCCTTCCTGCCTCTGGGCTCCTTCATGGAGACTCTTCCTCTAAGGTCTCCTCAGAGGGCCTGACCCTCTTCCTGTGCTGCAGTCACCCGCACTAAAACCATGGTCATTCTGGAGGGGCACCATTTTATTTTATTTTATTTTATTTTATTTTTAAGGATTTATTTCTTTCTTTTAGAGAGAGAACATGCATGTATGAGTTGGGAGAAAGGGCAGAGGGAGAGGGAGAATCTCCAGCAGACTCCTTGCTGAGCATGGAGCCCAACGCAAGGCTTGATCCCACCCTGAGATCATGACCTGAGCCAAAATCAAGAGTCAGAGGCTTAACCAGCTGAGCCACCTAGGTGCCCTGGCACCATTTTAAATAAAGAAACTGAGGCTGAGAGAGGTTAGATTACTACACTGCCTTCCCTCCTGCTGGGGTAAATCCCCCCTTCTGGAACGCTTCTGCCTGGCAGCTCACTACCGTTTCCTGACAAGACCACTATCTTCATGAAATAGTGCAGAGTACAAATTCTGAAGTCAAAGAGATCAGGGTTCAGCTCACACAATTGCCACTTACTAGTTATGGATTTTGGTCAAGTTATTTAACCTTACTGTGGTGGGCTGATGATGGCTCCTAAGACACGGCCACATCCTAATCCTGGAACCCGTGAATGTTACCTTATTATATAGCAAAGTTTTTGCAGGTATGATTAATTAAGGATCTTGAACTGAGGAGATTATCCTGATTATCTGGGTCAGCCCTAAATGCCATCCAGGTGTCCTTATAAAAAGGAGACAGGGAATATAGACATGACACACACTGAGGAGAAAGCTATGTGAGGATTAGAGTGGGGATTAGAGTGATGGGGCGACAAGCCAAAGAATATAACAGCCACCAGAAGCTGGAAGAGGTGAGGAGTGGATGCTTCCTGAAGCCTCCGAAGGAACCAGCCCTACTGACTTCTTGATCGCAGGCTTCTGGCCTTCAGAACTGTGAGAGAATAAATCTCTGTCGCTTTAAACCACAATTTTGTGGTAGTTTCTTACAGCCACCTCAGGAAATTAATACACCTGCTCAGCCTTCATTTCCTTATCTGTTAAATAGAAATAAAATATGTGCCTTGCTGGGCTGTTTTGATAAGATTAACAAATGTAAAATACTGACTCAATCTGTTGGCACACGATAGGCATACACAGCAGCTATGGTTCCTGTTATAATTATCTTCATTATTTCTTAATGTGGTTAGAGGAACATAGGCAGCTTATCCTAAACCCATCACCACGGTTTTAAAAATCAGTCAAACCAAATCCCCAGTGGTTTATCTTTGGCATATTTATTTACAGTTTGTATCAAAATACTGCCTTTCATCAAAAAGCTCTCTTCTATACTGTTACTATATTATTATGAAGTACAGGATTTATCCATGCCAATAACTAAATAAGCCATATTGCATTTTTCCAATTATTTAATTGTGCGTTTTATTGTAAATTACATGTTTAAAATGGAAAATAAACATTTCCAGCTGTTTTGAGGACAGCAAATCTAAATTAAAACTGCTGAATTCTGGAAAAACTGCAGATCTCTTAAAGTATACTGCAATTTAAAAAAAAAAGTCAACTCTTGCTTATTCAAGACTTGAACATTCACTGAGGTGTAATTAGGGGAGAGTGGGAGTTTTATGTGATGAAAATTGCCTCCCCACACACAGAAGTGTAGTAGTAGGGGAGTACTCATTCATTTCACCAATGATTATTACAGTGCAGCGCCAGACAATGGAGGATGCAAGGGTAAGACAGAGCCTCTTTACCATGGAGGGATTCACAGGACAATGAAGGACGTAAACATATAAGCAGATAGGTTAAAATTCAGAATAAGTGAAGCTAACATTTACCATGGGTCTACTATGTACAAGATACTGTATGACCCTCTACATGCATTCTCATCTCATCCTTACAACAACCCTATGAAGTAGGGTTTTGACAAGGCTAACTTCCCAAAGGTCACATGACTAGTTTAAGAAGAATCTAATTCCTGAGCCCTCTCTCTTAACCACTCCTGCAGAGGCATAAACTACATAATTTGAGAACACAGAAAAGGAAGAAACTTACTATGCCTGAGGGAAGTGAGGGGATTTATCTCACAGATACATTTAAGCTGCACCAAGGATGAATGAGAGTTAAGACTTCATTTTTTAAGGTGGAGAAAAGGTCAAAAGGGACTCCAGCAGGGAGGAGGCTGTGCAAGTGGGAGGCATCAACAAAGGACTACGTACGTATTCAAGGTGACTAGAGTGTCATTGAGCTTAGTGGCCAGGAGTAGTATGCTGTACACAAAGAAGGGCATCGAATGATTAAATGCTTTGGCGAGAGACCAGATCATATTTGCATTTCAGAAAGATGCCTAAGGATCCATGTGGAGGATGGGCTACACAAAAAGAAGTCAATCCTGGAAGCAGGGACTTCTAGTCCAAGATGGGAATCAGAGCACCACCCACTTACCAAATCCTGTTGGATAAGCAACCAAATGCAAAAGGAAACACTTTATATTATTGTTGGAAATCAGGAAAGAATGCCATGCACATACCAAAAGACATTATGACAGAAGATATGGCCCTGGTTCGTCACACTCATCTAAAAATGTCTGAAACAAATTTAAAGCTCAGCTGAGAAACTCCCTCCACACACACTATATTAATAGTAGACAACATAGAATCCAATGGAAAAAATAATTTTTGAAAAAGAAAAAGGTGCAATATTAGATGGATAAAAGGAAAAATTCAGCCAAGAATACAGTCATGAATGATCATGTACCATAAAACATAGCATCAAAATAGATAAAGCCAAAGCTGCTGGAAATACAGAGAAAAGTCTAAAATTGCAACTGTAATAGGAGGCTTCAACATACCTCTCTCTCCTTAGTTAACAGAAGCAAACATGGTTAATGTATAAAAGTATAATTGAAAGCTTGAATTAATAATATATATCACACTTTGTACCCCATAAACTTTATATTGTATCACATCCTAGTCAACAAGAAAATTTCCACACATTCCAAAAACTAAAAGATTGTACAGGCTATATTTCTTAACCACAATATAATTAATAAAAGGAAAAAAAAACAAAAAGTTAAATCATTTGGGATTATTAAACACTGTCTTAAATAGTTTAAGCCACAAAACAACATAAAATTGCAGTTACAGACTCTAAGAAATAAATAGAACACTATATATCTAAACATGTAGAGAAAAGTACTGAGAGGAAAATGTGAAGCTGCAAGTATTTATATTAAACAAACAAATAAATAACTGAAATATACTTTTTTCGAGGAGTTATAAAAAGCACCAAGAAATAAAGGAAAATATGAGGAAAGAGACAATGCAGCAGCTCACAGCATAAATTAATCAATTCAAAGTATTACTTATTTTAAGAAATGGTTCATTTTTAAAGATCAATAAAACTTAACTCTGGAAAGCGTAATCAAGATAAGAAGAAAAAACACAAATGTACAACATAAGGAATGAGCAATGGGACACAAACAAATTTTTAAGATTTCAACTAAATAGGCAATTTTCTAGAAATATGTATAAATATATATATATAAATATATATAATAAAATCTTTGATGATAAATCTAGTAGGATAGTTACCACAGAGGAAGCTTTCTAATGTGTCAAAAAATATCCCCTCAAAGATACCAAGTTAGAGTCCCATCTTGTTTCACAGATTGGTTCTTGCAAATCTTAAAGAGGAATACATAATTTATATGCTCAAGAACACAGAAAAAGAAGGAATGTGGCCCAATTCATTTTACCAGATGATATGATTTTGATACTTAAACCTGAGAAAACATGCAAAAAATACAATTATCTAACATATAGATTCAAAATTCTAAATAAAGTATTGAAATTATAGTCCAGCACTATATAATTAGAATAACTTAATTTAGAATTCAATTAATGTAATTCACCATGTTAATAAACTAAAAATGTAAAAGCCACGTGATCATCTCAATAGACGTAGAGAAAACATTTGTCATCCATCTCAGTGAACTAGGAATACAAGGGAACTTTCTCAACACATTAAAAAATACCCATCAAAAATATACAGCTAATATCAAACTCAGTGGTGAGGGTCAAAATGTTTGACACCTAAGATCAGGAACAAGACAAGACACTCTTAGCACTTCTAGTCACCATTGTATTGGAGATTCTAGCCAGTGCAATAGGTAAGAAAAAAAAAATTAAAAGCATCCAGATTAAAGAAGTAAAACTGTCATTACTCACAGATGGCATATTTGTCTATGTAAAAGTCTGACAGAATCTACAAAAGAGGGACCAGAAATAATAAGTGAGTCCAGCAACATTGCAGGATACAAGATCAATTTAAAAAAAAATCAATTTTATTTGTATAGTGCAATGAACAATGAAAATTTTAAGTTTTAAAATAATAGCATTCACAATAGCAACAAAATAATATTTTAGGGGGGCACTTGGGTGGCTCAGTTGGCTAAGCATCTGTGTTCGGCACAGGTCATGATCTCAGGGTCCTGGGATCACGCCCCGGCTTGTCGGATCTGTACTCAGCGGGGAGCCTGCTTCTCCCTCTCCCTCTGCCACCCCCCAACCACTTGTGCTCTGTCTCGCTCTAATAAATAAATAATTTTTTTAATTTTAAAAAGATTTTAGGTATAAATATGACAAAATATATAGAGTGCCTGTACTCTGAAATCTACAAAACATTGAGAAAAAAAGAACTAAATACATAGAGAGACATACCATGTTCCTACGTTTGAAAATTCAATATTGTTAAGATGGTGATTTTTCCCAAATTGGTCTATAGATTCAACACAATCCCAATCAAAATTTCAGCAGTTTTTTTATTAAGAAGTGAACGAGCTAATTCTAAAATTCACATGGAAATGCAAAGGACCTAAAAGCTGAAACAATACTGAAAAAGAACAAAGTTGGAGGACTAACACTAACTGATTTCAATACCTATTAAAGAGCTATAATAATCAAGATAGTGTGGTATTGGCTTAAAGATAGATAAATTGATCAATGGAATAGAATAGAGAATTTTAAAAAATGCATACATTAAGAACTAATTTTTGGCAAGTGTAAAAGGGTGAAAAAAATTCTTCAAAGAATAGTCTTTCCAACAAAGGGTGCTGGAAAATTTAAATAACTCTATACAGAAAAACAGCAACATCTGATTCATACCTTGCACCATATACAAAGATTAACTCAAAATGGGTCATAGACCCAAATGTAAGACCTAAAACTATAAAATTTTTAGAAGAAAATATAGGATATATTTGTGACCTTGGGTTGGGCAAAGATATTTAAATATGACAATAAAAGTACAATCAATAAAAGAAAAAATGATAAATTGGACTCCATCAAAATTAGAAATGGTTATTCTGCAAAAAATACTGTTAAGAAATGAAAAAGAGGGTCGCCTGGGTGGCTCAGTTGGTTAAGCAGCTGCCTTCGGCTCAGGTCATGATCCCAGGGTCCTGGGATCAAGTCCCACATTGGGCTCCTTGCTCTGCAGGGAGCCTGCTTCTCCCTCTGCCTCTGCCTGCCACTCTGCCTGCTTGTGCTCTCTCTCTGTCAAATAAATAAATAAAAATCTTAAAAAAAAAAATGAAAAAGATAAGCAACAGACAGGGAGAAAATATTTGCAAAGCATGTACCTGAGAAAAGATTTATATGCTGAATATATAAAGAACTCAAAATTCCACAGTAAGAACACAAAGAACCCACTTTTTTAAAATAGGCAAAATTTTTAGGCACTTCACCAACAAAGATATATGGATGGCAAATAAGCACATAAAAAGATGCTCAAAGTCACTAGTCATTGTGGAAATGCAAATTAAAGCCACAAGAAAATACCACTATATACCTATTAGGATAACTTAAATTTAAAAGACCGACCGTACCAAGTGTTGGCAAAGATGTGAAGGAACTGGAACTCTCATACAATGCTGAAGGAAGTGTTCAGTGGTACCACAATTTTGAAAAATAGGTTGGTTCTTTGTTTTGAAAAATTAAACACTCTTCTCGGCTTTCCCACCACAGATTCTTTTGCCTGTTTCAAATTTCATCTAAATAGAATCACAGTATTATTATATCATTTTGGGTGAGGCTTCTTTCATTCATCACAATACCTTTTATATTTATTGTTGCATGGATCAGTAGTTCTTTTCTTTTTACTGCTGAGCAGTATTCAACTGTATGAATAAACTGTAGTGTGTTTATCTATTCTCTTATGCATGGACATCTGGGCTGTTTCCAACTTGGGGTTATTATGAGTAAAGCTATGATTGTTCTTGCACAAGTCTTTCTGTAGACCACATTTTCATTTCTCTTGGGTAGATGCCTAGGAATTAAATATCTGGATCATAAAGTGAGTGCTCGTTTCCTTTCATAAAGTACTGCCAAAACTTTTTCCAAAGTGGTTTTACTATCTTAGATCTTCACCAACAATGTACAAAAGTTTCTGTTCTGAGTAGGTGCTGACTGAGCACAATTGTGAGCAACTTTTGGGGGTGCTGGAAATGTCCTATATCTTTATATGGGTTCTGGGTGGCAGACATGCATATATTTTTCAAAACTCAGCAAAGGTACATTTCTGTGTACATTTCATTTCATGTAAACTTTGTATCACAAGAAAAATTGCAAACAAATACTGAATACTGGCTAATGATTTGTTTACTGAAATATTTAGGGTGAATTGTACTGGTGTTTGTAATTTACTTTGTAATGCATCCAAAAAAAAAAAAAAGATCGGACAGAAGGTGGTGGACAGAGTGATGATTGCATTGATATATCTCATAAAGGAAATACATAAAATGTTAATGACAAAATTTTATAGTGGATAGAAAGGAGGTCACTGTAAAAGTCTTTTCAACTTCACTATATGTTTAAAATATTCCCAGAAAAAGTGCTGAAGGTGCACTTGGGTGGCTCAGTGGGTTAAAGCCTCCGCCTTCAGCTCAGGTCATGATCTCAGGGTCCTGAGATCCAGCACCGCATCGGTCTCTCTGCTCAGTGGGGAGCCTGCTTCCCCCTTTCTCTCTGCCTGCCTCTCTGCCTACTTGTGACTTCTTTCTCTCTCTGTCAAATAAATAAATAAAATCTTAAAAAAAAAAAAAAGTGCTGAAGCAGAAAAAAGGTGCAATAAACAGACACTTATCACAGGAGGCAACTATTACACTCCACTCCTGGGTATCTACCCAAGATAAATTAAAGCATGTGTCCATAGAAAGACTTGTACACAAGTGGTCAAAGCCATCCCCCCCCAAAAAAGTTCATACTGTATGATTTCACTTACATAAAATTCTAAAAAATGAAAACTAATCTATGGTGACAGAAAGCAGAACAGTATCTGCCTAGGGATAGGGTGTGGGGTGGATTGTGGAGAAGGGCAGGGAGGGGGAGAGGGAAAGATTACAAATGAGAATGAGGAAGTATTTGAGCCTGATTGTGGTGATGGTTTCACAGTTATGTACATGTGTCAAAACTTATCAGATTTTACACTTTAAGTAGGTATAATTTAGGGTATATCAATTGTACCTCAATAAAGCTACAGGTTTTTTGCTTATTTGTTTGGGTTTTTAAATCCTAAAGAAAATATCAAAAATTTTAATCCAGCAATATGTGTGTTTTTTTTTAAAGATTTTATTTACTTTATTTGTCAGAGAGAGAGAGAGCACAAACAGGTAAAGTGGCAGGCAGAGGCAGAGGGAGAAGCAGGCTCCCTGCCGAGCAAGGAGCCCGATGCTGGGATCATGACCTGAGCTGAAGGCAGCTGCTTAACCAACTGAGCCACCCAGGCATCCCAATCCAGCAATATGTTTTAGAATATTTTACTAATGTAAGACTTAAGCAATGAATGCAAAGATTATATAATATTGGGAAATTAATTGCTAAATTAGATTTGAAATTTTACATTTTAAATATTTATTTATTTGGGATAGAGAGAATGAGAGAGACAGAGAGAACAGGAGTTGGGGGCAGTGGAAGCGGGAGAAGTAGACTCCCTGCTGAGCAGGGAGCCCAATGCGGGCTCAATCCCAGGACCCTGGAATCACGACCTGAGCCTAAGGCAGACACTTAACTGACTGAGACACCCAGGTGTGCTGAAATTTTAAATTTTAATTAACATTTTAAAATTCTGTATTTTTAGTCTAAGAGAAATCATAAATATTTCATAAAATGATTTTTAGAAGTCTCTCAAGCTGATATCCAAAATAGTATTAATGGTAAAATTCTAGATGGTTTCCCATAAAGTCAAGAATGCCCACTACTGCTACTTTTATTGTTTTTTTAATCTGACTTTTCTAGATAATAAAATTAAATTAGTAAATCGAATAAGAGATATAAATATTGGAAAAGAAGTGACAGAAATGTCGTTATTTGTACATGAACTGGTTTTCTACCAAAATTTGTAAAAATAAATAGAGTAGTGGAAGAAATTCCAGTATGTAGTGGTTTGTTACAAAACATGTAAAAATAATCATTTTCATCAACAACAAAAATACAGAATACTCCAAAGTACCTTTAAAATAAATATGCAGACCTGAGGTGCCTGGGTGGCTCAGTTGGTCAAGTGTCTGACTCTTGATTTCTGCTCAGGTCATGATCTCATGGGTCATGAGATCAAGCCCAGCATCAGGCTCTGCACTGGGCATGGAGCCCTCGGGATTTTCTCTTTCTTTCTCGCTCTGTCCCCCCACCCACCCAACCCCACACACACACACACACTCACACTCTAGATAAATAAATAAACAAACAAATAAATGTGCAGGCTTCATATGGAAAAAAATTGCAAGTCTTTATTGAAGGACATAAATGGGACTTGGAAAACTAGAGAGATGTTTTGATCCTGGAATAGGAAGATTCAGTAGTAAGATGTAAATTCTGTAGAAATTAATACAAACCAACACTATGACAGTAAAAATGTCAACAGAATTTCTCTTCAGTTTAACATGATTCAAAATTTTATCTGCAAGAATAAACGTACAAGAACAAAAAACAGAAAAATGTTGAGAAGGAATATTAATGCCTGGAAACCTAACAAGTTAATAAAATGTACTAAGGATGTAACTTAATATTAGAAAGATAATAAGAAAATAACTTAAGAAAATAACTTAAATATTAGACTGGAATTTGGACAGTCATAGATAGATCAGTGGAACAGAGTTTAACTCCAGAAAAAGACCAGGCAATAAACTCAGCAGGTATTCTAAGCACAAACCAAAAGAAGTCAAAATATAAAGTATAAAAACTGACAATAGAAACTGTAAACTTCTAATAGAAAATACCACAAACAAAAATGAAAAGGCAAATTTTGGGGGGAAAATTACATGTGTGGCAGAAATCAAGGTTAGTTATTCACATACAAAAGGGTCTCTAACGAAATAATGTGCCTCATTAGAAAAATGTGCAAAATGCTAAACAGTGAATTTTTAAGAAATAATACTATAAGTCTGAGAAATGCATCTTAAAATAATGAGATAAAGATTTTCACCTGTCAAATGGGCAAAGATACAAAAGCATAATAATACTAAATATTTGTGAAAGTGACTTTTTCTTGCATTTGGCCAAAGGGAGACACCAGAAAGAGATAGGAAGCAGGGTAGAAAGACTGGAATTTTTATTTCCCATATTAGGGCTGCTGTTTGTCATGCTGCTCCTCTACCTCTATCCACAGTACCTGTTAGATGCCCCCCCCCAAGAAGCTACAACTCCTATTAGGTTCTAATAACAGCTCCCTCCCCAATCCTCTTCAGACCCAGTGGGGGGGGGGGCTCAGATAGAAAAGATTTCCTGCAATACCTAGCCACTGGATGTTTCTGCCTGCTGGTTCCCCTAACCCTGTCCCCACCCCTCTGTAAATGCTCCCTTTATTAAACTCCTTTTAGCAACCCCCTTGAGTGTGGTTTCCTGGCAGGACCCTGACTGATACATAGCCCTACAGTATGAATTTATTGTTGAATTTATTGTTTAATTCATTGTGTGTGTGTATAAATGCAAATATGGACTTACATGTAGGTAGAGACACTCAGAAAAATATCAGGACGTTTAAACACTAAAATGTGTTAGGACAGATAACTTAGAAACATACACACACATATACACACACATACATATATATACACATATAAACATAATATAAATTTAATAAATGATAATGTAGGAAAGAATTAGTCCAAAAAATGCCATTGCTTAGGTTTTTGTCCAAAACGTCCTTTTACACCTTAACTATAAGAAGACTATTTTACACCTGGCTGGCTCAGTCAGTAGAGTGTACAACTCTTGATCTTGTGGTTGTGAACTTGAGCCCCATGTTGGCTGTAGAGATTACTTTAAAAAAATAAAATCTTTAAAAGTATAAATAAAAGACTTCTAAAGTTGCATGTGAAAAAAAAATAAAACCTTAAAAGAAGAAAATATAAATTCAAATTTACCCAATATCTGAGCAAAAGGAATTTACAAGCTCCACAGGAAGGTTGGGTGGGGAAGGTTTGGAAAAGATGAATCAACCTAACATTTAAAAAACTTAATTTCTACTGGCCATAAATGAAACTGAATAAAAGTGTATACAAAAAAATAATAATAATTATAAGACCAACAAGAAGTTCAGATCATTAATATAGAAAGGACAATAACCAATGAGAAAAGAACATAAATGGAAAGTCCACAAAGAGAAGGTGACAGTTTTTATACCTCTTGTAGAAACATTCAAGGCCTATTTCTTGTGGCCCCTTCTCAAACCTATGCCTGTTCCTTTGGCTTAGAATTCTCATCCCTTCCCAACCAAATGTTATCCCAAAACCCCACCTCCCCAGCAAGTCTCATCATATCTGCCAACTTCACAGGCAAACATGTTAACCTGGCAAAACCTCAGCCAGAACCCCCTCCCCGCACATCTGTGCTTGCTCCCAGGCAACTGATGTTGCTGGGGAAAATCACACAACTGTGCAGACGATCTGGCTTTAAGTGAATGACCATAAATCCCAATCAGATAGATATCCCGCACTGCCCTGAAACCCCACTAAATTCCCCCAATAGCATTGTTGTTCTGCTCTTAAAGACAGTAACTGCATTTGAAAGCATTGTCTACAAACTGGATCCACTTCCTTATCTCTCGTTCACTTACCTTCTCTCCGCATCTACCCCCTTCACTCACCGACTCTAATAAAATGTTTCTTAATCCGTTGCCAAATCCCATAGACACTTTTCAGTCTTCATCCTATTATATCTCTCAACTGACCACATCTTCCACATTGAAATACCATTCTCTTCTGATTCCATGAAACTTCACTCTGCTTTGTTTCTTCTTTACCTTTCTGCTTGCTCTTTCTCAGTCTCATTGTCCAGCTTCCCTGCTCTTGCCAGTGTCTAAAGAGTACAGTATTCCAGGCCTCTATTCTGGGGTCTTCTCTTCTCATCCTATATTGGATGATCTCATCCATTCACATTTATTCTAACATCAGTTCTGTGCTACCAACTTCTAGATTTTTACCTCCAAACCAGGTTTCTCTCCTGACCTCAAGACCCATACCACCACTACATTCTTGACATCTCCACTTGGCTGTCTTGTAAGCTTCTCAGCGCTGATGCGTTCAAAGTGGAGCTCTTCCCTTTCTCCACCCTCTCCCATCCAAGCCTGTTGCTCCACATGTCCATAATTGACACCCCCATACACCTCCATCAAACCAGTTGCTTAAATCAAAACCCTGGAAGTCCTCATTGATATTTCCCTCTTCCTGACCTTCCAGATCTAATCCATTACCAGTTTTTGCTCATTCTACCTCCAAAATAGATCTCAAACCCATTCTCCTCTACTGAGGACTTGGCCCCATCCAAGCTACCTTCATTTCCCTTCTAGACTACTTCCAGAGCCTTTTGACACTTCTCACTCCCACTCTTCGCCTTCTCCAACCCTTTCATCACATAATGGCCAGGAAAATACTCTTGAAATGTAAATCTGATCAAAACTCTCCAGTGGTTTCCTATTAAAATTATGATAAAAATCCAGATTCCTCACCATGATTCTACAATATCTGGCTCCATGTATGTTTTTTACTTCATTTTGTATCCTTTCTGACTTCTCATTCTACTCCAGGCACACTGCTCTTCTTTCAAGTCCTCAAACATATCAAACTCTTCTCATGTCAGGGAGTTTACATGTGCTTTTCTACCAAGCCATTTCCCGTGACTCCTTGCCTGTCTAACCCTTATTTATCCTTCTGGTCTCAGCTTAAAAGTCATTCCCTCCAAGAGGCTTTCCCTAACCACCACTCCCCACCACACCCAATCTAAATTAGGTCTCTCTATTGTACCATCTTGTACTTTGCCTTCATAGAATTTACTTTGGTTTGTGTTATATACTTATTTATGCGTTTATTTCTAGTATGCTTTCCCACTAGAGCTAGATCATATACTGCATGAGAACAGGTGCCAGCAAATATTTGTTTGGCTCATCACTTTTATAAGCAGCACTCTGCCAGCACCTGGCCTTGGGTTCCCCTGCCCCCAACAATTGGATTAATGAATACATGAAGATTTAGCTCAAGCCTCACTTCTTCTATAATTTCTTTCTCAGTCACCCTCCTGTTTCCCCACACTGGTAGATTTCAGCACTTGTTTCCTTGTTACCCACTGGATACTGTACATATAACTCAAACTTGACAAATAGTCTTGCTGAACTTCTTTTGGGTCCTTAGATGAGCTATTACTCTGTGTTATTTCTCGGTCTTCACATACGCTATTCCCTCTACCCGCAACACCGCTTTGCTCATTTAACCAAATAATCCTACTCACATAGTCAGGGTCAATTAACGTTAAAGAATGAATTGTGAACTTCCTTGAACAGTTCCCTCCCTAGGAAGGTGAGAGTAGATCTGCTTAGAAGATCTACTTCTTACACTAAAATTTTCAATGTGAAAACCACATTAGAAATAGGAAATTCTAGGGGCACCTGAGTGGTTCAGTCGGTTTAACATCTGACTCAATTTCAGCTCAGGTCATGATCTCAGGGTAGTGTGATTGAGCCCTGTGTCAGGCTCTGTGTGGAGCCTGCCTGAGATTCTCTCCTCCCTCTGACCCTCCCCGCCCCAACTCTCTCTCTCTCTCTCTAAAAAAAAAAATTAATAAATAGGAAATTCTATAATGACTGACTACTGTTCCCAGAGTCACACTTTGTTGCTGAAAACAGTACAGACCTAACTCTATTTCCCACCAATGGAGAGGAAATAAATAAACCAGTTTCTCTGAATTGGCCTCAAGGATAGTATCAGTGATACCTGTGTTAACAAAATTTCAGGCAAAAAAGCAATGGTTACATAAGAGGAGAGTGCCTAATTTTCTACGTAATTGATTGGCATTTTCAGAAGAACAGCCTTGAAAGTATCCAGAAATCAATTGATTGGGTAATGCACACTAAGCAACCTCAAAGCTGACATAGGATGAAAACCAGGGAGACCTTAACATACATATATATGTATGTATGTATGTATGTATACACACACACACACACACACACTCATTAATAGGCAATGTCCAAGTAAAGATGTGCCCTGAGAACAGATAGGGAAGAAATGACTGACATGGACTGATAGAGAGTCAATCATCAATGATATGGCATGTGCTATTTTTTATAATAACTATGTTGTAGGCACCATAGGTTGGCTTACTTGGCACCCAGCCCTACCTTTTGTTCCTTGGCTTCCTCTACCATAGAAGCTAGGATAGCTAAATAATCACTTTCCCAGCCTTTCTCAAAACTAAAGATGGCTAGATAAAGTTTTGGCTGAATAAGATATTTCCATTCTCCCATTCACTTAAATCAAAAACCTGGAGTCACCCTGACTCCTCTCTCCCACACCCCACATCTGATCCATTAGCAGATTGTTTGCTCCATTTGTGTGATACATTCCAAGTCCAAATATTCCTCACATTTCCACCATTACTATTTGCTCTAAGTCAGCATTATCTGTTGCCTGGGCTGTGGCAGTAGTCTCCTATTTGGTCTTTCTGCTCCCATCCTGCCCCTCAACAACCTATTTTCCAAAGAACAACTGAAGATTTTTTTTTTGTAAATGCAAACCTCATCATATTACTCCTTTGTGCAAAATTTTTCAATGTCTTTAAATACAATAAAATATAAACTCCTTACCATAATCTACAAGGCCTTGCATGATCTGACTTCCAGCTACCTCTGTGGCCACCACTCTGCTGGTTCCTCATTCTGTCCAGCATTGCAGGCCTCCTTGCTGTTACTCAAACATGCCAAGCACATTCCTCATCAGAGCCTTTCTGTTTTCTGTTCCCTCTGCCTAGAACACTCTTCCTCCAGACACATCCCCCCTCATTTAGTCAGGCCTCTACTCAACTATCACCCTATCAGCAGCAACTTGCCCAAACATTGTTGTCTAAAATATCATGCTGCCCATCATTCTCTACCTTCTACGTTCCCTAACTTCATTGCACACGTAGCTACTTGGCTTTATATTTAATATGTATTGGTTTATTTCTTTATTATCTAACACATACACACATACATACATATGTACATGTACACTATTTTATTTACCAGTATATCCCCAGCATCTAAAAAAGTGCTTCAGATGTAGTAGGAGCTCAGTAATTGTATTTGTTGAGTTAGTAAACTTTCCATAGAACTCTGCCCAGACTTGAGTTATACCATATCACCATTCTTTATGGTTTCTTTCACTTTTCTATGTTAATAATTATGGCAGACATTGTTCATTGTCCACCTATCACTTAAGCCTCATACCCTACTTCTATGACAATAAAACTTTGATCTGTTTGGGCAACCATAGAGCCATTGATCTATCCCAATCCTAAATGATGAATCATGATTTTCCTGGATTAGTCATGGTTATTCTATTCCACTTTGCCACAGATTGTTATACAATAGACATGTGATCTGATTTTGTCAAAGGGAAAGTTAACTAAAAGGTTTCCCTTCTCAAATAAAAGACAGAGTCCTAGAAGTAGCTAATCTTTTGTGCCTGTCTCTTCCTTCTTGGAATATGGGTGTGAAGATAAAATGTTCAGAGCTGTAGCAGTTATCTTGCAAAGCCATGAGGTGACATGCACAAAGACTAAAAGTCACTCAGGAAGGATAGCAAAATGGAAAAGTAGAAAGACAATAGGTCTTTGATGACATCATTGAGCCAGTGACTAAACCTGGAACTGCCAACTACCAAAGTTCTTATTAAGTGAACAATAAATGTCCTTATGGCTTAAGATATTGTTAGTTAGGTTTTCCTTCATTAACTACCAAATGAAATCCTAATTGATTCATTTATTTTATTTATGAATGTGTTTGTGAAAACAAATGCATTTTTCCTTTATGTAGAACATTCTAGTTAAGAAAAGGGAAGGAAGAAGGGGGAGAGGAAAGAGAGAAACAAACTCAGCTAACTAACTTATGGATGACATAATCCTGGAAGTGAAGTAAATTACAGGAAGGATAAGTGTGTGTGTGTGTGTGTGTGTGTGTGTGTGTAGATATGTATGTATATATATGTTTGTGTGTATATATATACACACACACTCATCACCTGGTCTCAACCTCCTCCACTCTGTCTTTATCCGATCTTTCCACTGATATTGAAGGATCATAAACTAAGCCACTGTTTTCTTACATCTACCACCACACTATAAAACCTTTAATGCTTCTCACAATTTATCAGAGAATGTTCATCTAGTTAGTATTCAAAGATTCTAAAATCCAGTCACACCAACTCATTTAATTTACCTCCACTATCTCCTAACCTAAGCTTTCCTCCTCAAATAAACAAATAAGAACAAACTCTCCTTATTGAATTCTCATTTCTTATTATATCTAATTGATCTCGACATTCTTATTTGCTGGATGACCCAGTAGACAAAGTAGGTATTTAAAACACTAGGAAAGCAGAAAGAGAAAGATGACTATAATGGAGGACTTACCCAGAATTTTGCAACCAGAAAATATAAAATAAACCATTTTAATTTCATATCAGATGTGCAAGTTTTGTTCTTTACAGTTTTAGAGTTTAATTTGAATTACAGTTGGTATACAAATATCAGAAATTTTCTTCTAAAGGTTAAATTAAGTGCTGACCATTTAGAACACATCTCTCCTATCCAAAGCCTGCTCCACCCTTTGAGTGCAAGTCAAAATCCTAAGACAATAGGATCTTCTTTAATTGCATTTTTAGTTTTTATTAAAAATAGCTTATTAAAATAATATTTATTAAAAATATTAAAAACTGGACTCAAGTCTTCACTTAAATATATACACTTATTTGTATTGTTAACTGTCCTATGTGAGTTATAGCTCCTCTCTCTTATTAGACTCAAAATTTCCCACTCACAAAAACACCCTCTAGATTGCCTCTTACTTTTGTTTTACTCTCCCACACTGCAATGAGAACAGTAAGAATGCAATGAATACCTTTTGAACCCCTGATCTGCCAGTTTACATGACCAGTGTGCAAATGAATGTTCGAATAAAAATATTTTATGTTTCAAGAGTTATCAGCAAACTATTTGGCTAAAGATAAATCTTGGATTAAGTTGTAAAGTAGGATACTATAATGAGCATCAATAAATGAAGAACCAAATCCTCCTTTATGAAGTTCTGCAGGAGTCCACCAATTTTAACCAATTGCTCCTTGCAGATTCTCTCCTAAAAGGCAAAGCAAGAGCCACCCAGGAACTCATTTGGTCAGACATTAATTATCCCTTCCCAGTCCCACTCCTACCCCTCTTACCCAGCTCTACTATTACAAAATATGTTTGTTTTAAATCAGAACATAGATCAGCAACCAAGAGCGTCTATGCCTTATCAAAATTGGTTGCCAACACATGCCCACCCCCCTGCTGTCTATGACTGTCTGCTACCTGCCTCACTGACAAAAATTGGCAGCCCAGCATGCTTCTTCCTCCACTTCATTGTTAGTGGGCTATCCTGCTCCCTCCCTGTTTGGAAATCATGTCCAAAGATGCTCTCCATGAGATGCCTCCAACATCCCAAAGGGAAAGGAGGAGCAACTTTGGCACCCTAATTTTAAAAGGGTGCCAATTCATGATGTAAAAGGATACAATATTCTTCTGCAAATGTGGACACTGCCTGTTTCTCTTATTGCAGTCATTAGCTGATGTCTTTGGCAGAGAGCATATCGAGTAAGCTTTTCCAGGATGGGCCTATAGCCTTGGAAATATATCATCCAAAAAAAAAAAAAAGCCAAACTTCTGATTGTTTCTCAACTTACACCCACACATTCGCCAAGACACCTCATTTTAAAATAAATTTTTTGGGGCGCCTGGGTGGCTCAGTGGGTTAAAGCCTCTGCCTTCGGCTCAGGTCATGGTCTCAGGGTCCTGGGATCGAGCCCCGCATCGGGCTCTCTGCTCAGCAGGGAGCCTGCTTCCCCATCTCTCTCTGCCTGCCTCTCTGCCTACTTGTGATCTCTCTCTCTAATAAATAAATAAAATCTTTAAAAAAAAAATAAATAAATAAAATAAAATAAAATAAATTTTTTAACAAAGTGAGAGAAAATTCATATTCCCTCTATCCCCATGCCAATGACAAGTCATTCTAATTTTTACTTTTCTTTCCCTTCTCAATTAAACATTTTTTGTCACCAGTAACTACTGCATTTCTGATTTGCCCATTTCTGTTCCCTGGCCTCATTTTTCCTGTCCTCTACCTGAAAAACAGAAATTCTAAAAACTCAACTGAATTTTGGGTAATCTAATATTGAAATTTTAAGGTCAGTGTATTAAAAACTGGATATGAATAGCACTTGACCCAATAGATCATTTATTTCCTTATAAATCTGAATACAGATGTGTTTAAGATTCATTATAGAGTACTTCTAAAGACAAATGTAAAATTTTTCTCAGAAAACTTATTTTGGAAAGTTGCGTACTCATTATGCCAATATCACATTATGATAGATAATAAAATTGAACTATTATAAACTCTTTCCTACTAGATTCAATGACATGAGTTTAATAAGTAATCCAGAGCTCCACCTTCAACTTCAATCAATTCCAGTGTCAAATATCTGATTATTATATGCTCCAATTAATGAGTAACTAGCTGGAGAGTGAGATCTCTTTGATTGCAGCATAATATGTACCTAACAGACCACTGTTTTTTTTTCTATTTTTAACACAGTTAAAGAGTAACAAGTATGTTTTAAAAGACCATGGAAAAACACCACATAGCTAGGAAAATTGAAAAAAATAAATGCTTCTAATTACTGGTTAAGTTACTCTCATTCTGGGCTTGATTTTTCCTTAGGGTCTTTGAAGGATATCATATGATATATCAAGCCACAGAAACAATAAATAACTTCCACCAACATCCTATTACTTAAGGCTTGGCTGTCTAGTGTGAAGAATAGGTCTTCAAGCATTGACTCAAGCATACCCATAATTTTTATTAACCTTTTCCTAAGGATTAATCAAGATCTGAGTCCCAGTTCTACCACTCAATTGCTAAGATATTAGCTTTTCTGGGTTTCAATTTTCTTCATTTATAAAATAGAGTTAACAACCCACTTCACAGAACTGTTGTTGAAGATTATATGAGGGAGTATATATGAAACACCTAGTTCGGTGTCTAGAATCTAGTGAATTTCCTTCAAACCCCTCTTCATCTTCAAACTTCCATGTTTATTATTTTCAGCCAATAGGGATGTATGTGAGCATCCTTTCCACTGCTCTATAGTGATGAGTTAAATCAGTATCTTTGTATAAGTGTTCTTGCAAAGGATATTGTTTTGTGTATGCATGTAATTTTAATTTATATAAATAGTATTATAGAATAGATATCATCATATTCCTTATCCTATTTCTTTTTTGGTTTAGGTCTTGGAGGAGTTCTTTGTTTCTTATTATTGTAGCTTGAGAAAAATATAAAACTGTTATGAATTAGTCCTTCATAGCTCCTTTTCAAATGCAAGACTTTCTAAATCAGGTGTGCCCAAACTTGCTTGGAACAACTTTATCTAAAGAGATTAGATAATATACTTGCAAAGCAAATACATGATGAAAGCATGCAGGAGGTTTTTTATCTGCAGAGGTGGGAGGGTGAGGTGGATGCTCCAGGGTTGAGTTCATCATATTCCTCACTTCACAGTCCATTATCATCGTTGGTCTGTGCAAGGCCTCACCCTTATTTAATTTATTTATTCACTTTAAT
Source organism: Potos flavus (assembly GCA_028534135.1). NCBI lineage: Eukaryota > Metazoa > Chordata > Mammalia > Carnivora > Procyonidae > Potos > Potos flavus. Next base: position 31,093,504 of record CM052894.1, on the reverse strand, counting down.
CCTCATTCTTCATGCCTCGCTCCTTCATCCCGTGATAGGCAGCCATGCCAATGAGTTGAATGGGTATCTTTTTGTTTATTAAGTGTACTTGCAAAATATATTGTTTTGTGGAGAGATAATTTTAATTTGTTTAAATGCTATCACTCTGTATCTTTTCATTTCTTATTTTTGCCACTCTGCACTATGCTTTTAAGTTTATCTCTAGCGCCATGGGTAAATCTAAAATCTACTTAGCCATTTCTAATTCTTCCCTTGTTCCCATGGTGTGCAACCATCATACTTTACCTAACCACTTCCCCAGCAATGGACACTCAGGAAAGCATCCAACCACCACCACAAATAATGCTGAAATGAAAAATTTTATATGAGTTCTTACATTTACCTGTGTGACATTTCTTTGATGTATATACCCAAGAATAGAACTGCTCTATACTAGCAATATAACTATATACTATGTACTAGTATGCAAGTATAGTATAATATACTTGCTATAAACCTCTAATTTTATCAAGTACCGCTGGAAAACACCTAACAGTACAGCAGTACCTGGGAGTTCCTGTAACACCAAACCTGGCATAACATAGCTTTCTAATGAAAACTGATATCTCATTGTTTTAACTTGAATTTCTCAATTACTGATACATTTCTTCATGTGTTTGTTGGAGTTTTCTATAGTGTAAATCAGGTAATTTGTGTTCATATCCTTTGCACATTTTCCTATTTGAATTATTGTCTTTTTCTTGTTGATGTAGGAGTTCTTTGGATATATTAAATATTAATTCTTTGCCAGATTTCAAAAATATTCTCATTATGTCATCTATTAATTTTGTTCAGAGTATCCTTTGTGGTAATTGTTAATTTTGATGTTAATATCTTTGTCTTATGATCTGTGCTTTTGGACTTTTATTAAGTCTTCCTTTGCCCCTGGATTACAAAAAATATTCTCTGAAGTTTTCTTCTATTACCTTTATAACTTACCTTCCTCAATTTGGTCTTTCAGCCATCTAAAATCCAACTTTATATGTGAGCTTAGGTAGGAATCCAGTTTTATTTTTCTTCATGTACTGAGCCAATTTTCCCAACACCGCTGCTAACAAAATCCATTTTTTCACATTGATTTATGGTGTTACCTTCATTACATACTAAATTCTCACTATACCTGGGTCTATGATCTCTCAATTATGTTCTTTTGAACTGTTTATTCTTGTGCCAATACTACACTGTTGTTATTATTATACTTTGTAATGTGTCTTTGTATCTCAAAGGAAGAGCACATTTTTTATTCTTTTTTTTATTCTTGTCTTAGCTACTTATGGATCTTTATTCGCCCATATAACCTCAAACATTTATCAAATTCCTCAAAATATACACCTGGAATTTTTATTGGGATTACATTGAATTTATGTATCAAGTTTTTGGATTATTTACATCATTATAATACTAAATCATCCAGTCAAGGAAACATACCCAGGACGACTTTACCTAAAGAAGATGATAGATGCCATGGGAAGCAAACAGGCAAAGAAAAGGAGCTTTTTTTTTTTTTTCTCTCAAGTCTTTTTTTTAATCCCAGTTTCCTCTAAAAGTTGGAAAACGATTTCCTGATTTTTAAAAGAAAAAAAAAACACTGTAGAAATGTTTTATAGGATTATGAGCTCTTTTTTAGTTTCTGCCTCAACAGTGAAGGTAAGAGAGCTCGTCTTTGAGAATGAGACCAATCTAAAAAATCCCTTTATAGTTGTGAGGAAAGATATGTATATGCAGGGCCATGATATGAGACTGCTGACACAACCATGAGCAAACATAAAGATTCTAGAGTAGCTAGGTAATTGAACCAGTTAGGAAAATGAGCCTATATGGATCATAATAAATTTGTTTATTTGTTTTAAGAACAGAAATGTAAAGATTTTAAATGTTACTTTAAAAAAACATTTGTCTGCATCATAATAAAATTATGTTTAGAAAGAATTCCACTTACCTGTTTTAATAAAGTTATCTGGTTTCTTTAAGCAAAAACTACTACTATATGAAAAGCTAGCTTTAGTGTAAATTTAACAAACCAAAATTTAGTGATTTGGAATAAAAGCTTTTAAAAATTATTTTTTGTAAAGTAAAAGTTACCCTGAAAAAGTGCTAATTTTTATATATTTTTGCCATTTACAGTTTTCCCACAGTGAAAAGAGAATTCATTTTTATTTTTTATTTATTTACTTATTTATTTATTACTTTTTAAGATTTTATTTATTTATTTGATAGAGAGAGACACAGTGAGAGAGGGAACACAAGCAGGGGCAGTGGGAGAGGGAGAAGCAGGCTTCCCGCTGAGCAGGGAGCCCGAGGCAGAGCTCGATCCCAGGACCCTGGGATCATGACCTGAGCCGAAGGCAGACGCTTAACGACTGAGCCACCCAGGCGCCCTGAGAATTCATTTTTAAAATAGAGATGGAGTAAATGATCTTTTAGACTCCTTCCTAAGTAAGTATAGAAAGTTCGATCAAAATCCATGATCTTATAAAAGCAACTGAAAGGCATGCCTGGGGGCTCAGTCGGTTAAGTGTCTGCCTTCGGCTCAGGTCATGGTCCCAGGGTCCTGGGATCCAGTCCCACATCAGGCTCCTTGCTCAGCAGGGAGCATGCTTCTCTCTCTGCCTGCTGCTCCCCCTGCTTGTGCGCTCTCTCTCCCTCTCTCTCTCTCTCTCTGACAAATAAATAAATTAAATCTTTACCAAAAAAAAAAAAAAGCAAATGAAAATAAGAGAAATTATGTGCTATTAAAAATAACTTCCTTGTGGGATGCCTGGGTGGCTCAGTTGGTTGAGCATCTGCCTTCAGCTCGGGTCATGGTCCCAGGGTCCTGGGATTGAGTCCCACATCCGGCTCCTTGCTCAGCCTACTTCTCAAGAACTCCTGCTTGTACTCTTGCTCTCTCTCTGGCAAATAAATAAATAAAATCTTAAAAAATAGTAATAACAACTCCCTTGCAATCTGGTAGGGCCATTGTGAAAAACAGTATGTAGCTTCCTCAAAAAGTTAAAAATAGAACTACCCTATGATCCAGCAATTGCACTACTAGGTATTTACCCAAAGAATACAAAAATACTAATTTAAAGGGATATATGCACCCCGATGTTTATAGCAGCATTATCTACAATAGCCAAACTATGGAAATAGCCCAAGTGTTTATCAATTGGCAAATGGATAAAAATGGAATATTACTCAGCCATAAAAAAGAATGAAATCTTGCCATTTACAATGACATGGATGGAGCTAGAGTACATTATGCTAAGTGAAATAAGTCAGTCAGAGAAAGGCAAATACCATATGATTTCTCTCATATGTGGAATTTTAGAAACAAATGAGCAAAGGGGGGAAAAAGGAGAGAGAGAGAGAGGGAGAGAGAAGGGCAAACCAAGAAACAGACTCTGAACTATAGAGAACAAACTGTTGGTTACAAGAAGGGAGGTGGAGGAGGGATGGGTTAAATAGGTGATGGGGATTAAGGAGTCCACTTGTGATGAGCACTGGGTGATTTATGGAAGCATTGCTTCAATATATTATACACCTGAAACTACTATCACACTGTATGTTAACTAACTAGAATTTAAATTAAAACTAAAAAAAAAAGAATTATTAAAAAAAATAATTATACCACAAGTCTGCAGTGTGAATACAGAACTAGATTTGGTTCAGAGACATCTCTGAGTATGATTATTCCATATAAGAACTGCAAAAGAAAATCACTACTAAGTATGACTGGTGTCTGAATATAAGATTTTTGAAAACTGACAATCCATTTGCTTTTATTCTCCAGAGCAGTATCTCTTATGGAAATTTGTCAGTTCATGCCATTGAAACATTAGGGTTATCTTCAATTAAATCACCCAGATCTCTGCAGTAAGCCAATGCTTCCCAGTCTTGAAATGAGAAATTTTGGTTGCTAAAGGACTAACATTACAGAGGCATTGTTCAAAGTTTCATTTCTTGTAGTAAAAACAGGTATAAGTTATACTATTGGTAGGAACTTTGTAATAAGAGCCAGGATCAATAAAATCGGTGTTTTTCTCTTAGACAGAAGCAGTAATAAGCTACTAGCAAAATAAGACAATTGAATTCTGAATATCTGGAATATAGTTGTGGAAGGCCATTACTATCACATATCCATGCTAGAAGATATTTCACTCTGGAGTTGTTCAAAACCACTGGAATTATGAATTACCTCTTAACATTATAAACATTTTATTAGATGATTGTATACATTATATATTTTATATATATCAGATAATGGAGATGCACTTGATGGCTTCATGTGTTTGTCACTGCAGATGCATGCTACAGGAAAAGAAACTATGGTTAACAATTACTTTGTGAGACTGTGATGGGAAATGGAAAATGTATAGTAGATATAGTAGTAATAGAGTAGCAGCTATATATTAGAGCAAGGGATGTGCTGCTGTGCAAATAAAAAACTAACAATACATTATATCTTAATTAAACTGAATTTAAATTTAAAAAAATTTTTAAAGATTTCAAATGGCTTCCTTAACCCGCACACCTCAAAAATATACCTAGCATCTTGACTAGCTGGAACCTCTTATTTTAAGGTTAAAAATACCATGATGGCTTTTTTAAAATTTAAATTCAATTAGCCAACATATAGTACATCATTAGTTTCAGATGTAGAGTTCAGTAATTCATCAGTTGCATATAACACTCAGTGCTCATCACATCACGTGCCCTCCTTAATGTCCATCGCTCAGTTACCCCATCCCCCCACCTACCTCCCCTCCAGCAACCCTCAGTTTATTTCCTATAGTTGAGTCTCTCATGGTTTATCTTCCTCTCTGATTTCTTCCCATTCAGTTTTCTCTCCCTTACTTACAGTCCTCTGTGCTGTTTCTTATACTCCACATACCATGATGTTTATAATGCTGGGGTTAAAATACCAAGATTTCATAAGAAAAGTGAATTGTAGTGAAAATGATTCAATAGCCAAGAATTTTACTCTGCTAACCCTTGATTCTTTTTACTCTTCAAAGAAAGAAATCTATGGTATATTAATGGGCATATTTTAAAACCGCAACCAGATGCTGCAAGAAGATATCAAGAAATATTTCTTAGAGCCACATACAACCAAGAAATATTTCTTAGAGCCACATACAACCAAGTGTGTTATTAGATATTCAGATATTTGAAACACTTGAAACATTAGCATCTAACTGAGAACCACATGTGCTGTTCAGAGAAAAATCTCTCCACACTTTTGGATCTGTATTCAATCAAAAAATCCAAAACCATCTGACAAAGTCTGCAAACATTTGTTCCCACTTCTAATGACTTATAATTGTGATTTAGCATTTTCTAATTTAGAAGAAAATAAAGAGTAAGAAAACAGCTACCTAAAACCTGAACTACAGTTCAAGTCATCCATGATCAAACCTGTCAGAGAGTATTATTATTAATTTTAATATGCTTCACTTTTTTATGTGCTATAGTTTTTAAATCTAAAATTGATGATTTATATATGCTCTAAAAATCCATTAAGTAGTCCATGATCATCGAAAGTTAGAAAAACACAGAGTGATAGTAAGTTATGATGAGAAAGTGTTTTACTCTGTGCCTCTGCATCCAAGGTTAGCTAGCATCCAAGGTTTCCGGCAGGAACTGGAAGGAGAGAGTCACTCTTCCTAGATACGTGTCGTTACTATACCATACTATTTTTATAAACAAGAAAATTGTAATTTGGATAAATAGAATGAGCAGAGTCATATAGATTATACACACCAGAAGCAGATCTAACTCAGATCTTCTCACCACTAATTCAGATTCTGCTTTGCACCATTCCTTCTCAGAACTGGAGCCTTTTGGTGCATTTGGCATAGTACAGTGCTTTTCGGTTTTTTGTTTTTTCTCATTTAGTATTCTTCTTCCTCTCCTCCTTTTTCCTCTCTCTCCTCCTCCCCCACCTCCTCCTCCTCCACATCCTCCTCCTTCCTCTTTAGTGTAAGTGACACATTGCTTTAGCTATTTAAACCATCAACTTAAAGGAATACTTATCCTAGAACTCTAACTGGTTAATGGCCACTAGCTCACTGAAGTTCCTACATCACAACAGCTGCAAAGCACTTACTCTCTCTTTTGCACCTATTAATGCAAAGCATCGGTTTCTCTCCCTACCCTACAACCTGCCTCCCACTTCACTTCCAGACCTGTACATAAAATAAGAAAGCATGTGAATACTGGATTTTTTTTTTAATTTCTTCTTATGCCTTGAATCAATATTGTGGTTTGTAGTTGAGCTGAAGATTCATATTCATCCTCTCTGCCAGTCTTGAAAACTCAGTAGAACTATTTCCACTAGATGGCTGTCTTTACCAAGAACTGTAAGAGCTATGCCAGCTGGTGTCAATTTACAAGTTTGAAAGCCTACCTTTTACAGAGGTAGGTATGTATGCGACCATTTAGTAGACTTACTCATATGAAGCTTCTGTCTATGATCCATTTTTTAGCCCCCACTTTGGAAAAAGTCAATAAATGCTTATGCACCACATCCTGTGCTCCATGAATCTTAGAACACTGAAAAAATAAAATAAAATTTTTTTAAAAATGTTTAAAAATGTAATGTGCTTTCTGGCACCTGGGTGGCTCAGTCAGTTAAGCATCTGATTCTTGATTTTGGCTCAGATCATGATATCAAGGTCTTGAGACTGAGCCCTGCTTTGGGCTCTGTGCTCAGCCCAGAATCTGCTTGAGATTCTCTCTCTTCCTCTCCCTCTGCCCCTCCCCTGGCTTGCACATTTGCTAAATAAATAAATAAAGCCTTTTAAAAACATAATGTGGTTTTTAAAACATAGAAAAACAACTGTATTTCAAGTTGAATTTTTTCTTGTTTTTTTTTTTTCTTTTTCTGGTTGAAATATGTTTGACCTATAACTGTGTCAATTTAAGGTATCAACATGTTCATTTGCTACATTCATATGTTTGTAGCAATAATTAGCACCTCTATCATGTTATATAGTTATCATTTCTTTTTAGAAGTTGGAATAATTAAGTTCTAGTTTCAGCAAATTTGATGATAATAAAACAACATAGTTGTTTATATTCATTGTACTGTGCATTAGAGCTCTAGGAAGGACTTATTTACTAGTCACTGAAAGTTTGTTCCCTTAAACAACATCTGAAAATTTTCTTAAAGAAATAAGGAGTTTCGGGATGCCTGGGTGACTCACTCAGTTAAGCATCTGCCTTCAACTCCGGCTATGATCCTAGGGTCCTGGGATCAAGTCCTGCATCGGGCTCCCTGCTCATCGGAGAGCCTGCTTCTCCCTCTCCCTCTGCTGCTCCCCCTGCTTGTGCTCTCTCTTTCTCTCTCTCTGTCAAATTGATAAATAAAATCTTAAAAAAAAAGAAAGAAAGAAAAGAGTTTCACCCCAAAGAAAGACTGAAAGAAATATATTAAAAATTCTCTCTTGTAATTGTTTATATTCTCAAATCAAAAAGTACTTGTTGATTATAAAAGTTGGGTACAATATTTGGGAAGAGATTGACTATTGCTAGTTGGCATTTGTTTTGCATCTTTTCTCCAGGTGATAAAAGTATTTTTAAGTTAAAATATAATCTATTGAGGGGCACCTGGGTGGCTCAGTTGGTTAAGCATCTGATTTTTGGTTTTGGCTCAGGTCATGATCTCATGGGTTGCATGATCAAGCCCCTTGTGGAGCCACTCCCTGAGCACCCTCCACAACCTGCGCGTTCAACAGGGAGTCTGCTTGAAGATTCTTTCTCTCTGCCCCTCCCCACACGTGTGCTCTTGTATGCATGTTTGCTCTCTCTCTCAGAATAAATAAATAAATCTTTAAAAAAAAAAACCATATATGTATAATCTATTGAGTAGAATTTATCATGTGCTACAATTTTTCTTCTGGTCATCAATGAGATTGTTTCTTCCCCTCGGATGCTTTCTTATTTATTAATATTTAACAACTTGTTATTTGATTAGTAGAAAAAATTGAGCACCTTGTTTGAGGGAGGATTGGTTGGTTGGTAGTTTTTCAGTAAACTTTTTATTGAAGTATAACATAACTAAAGAAAAGTACACAAATCATAAGCATATCATTTGATTAATTTTCACAAAGTGAAATGAATATAAATGTTTTTGTGCAATCGTAGATTTTATGTTTTTAAAATTCATTTGCTATTTGTTTGGTTACACCCAAGTAATCAGCACCTAGAGCAAGAATTAGAACACCACTAGTGACTCAGAAGCCCCTCTGTGCTCCTTCCTGGTGACTTCCCCGCAATGGTGACCTGACTTTTAATACCGTAAATGACTTTCGCGTCTTTTTGAAGTTTATGTGAATCTTCTTGCATCTGTTGCTTCCCATGGTGTTTGCGAGACCAATCATGTTGTTTTCACTGCTGCATATCACAACTTTTTATTCATTCTATTATTAATGGACGCGTGTTATTTCCAGTTTGGAACTATTATGAATACTGCTTCTATGAAGGTCATAAACATACCTTGGATCAAAGTGTATATGCATTTCTTGGGGTGAGTCTATACCTAAAATAGGTGGATTGCTGGGTTGTGGGATTTGCACATGTTCAGCTTTGGTAAATACTGCCAGTTTTCTGAAGTGGTTGTACCAATCTACACTGCCACCAGCAAGACATGAGTTCCATTATTCTATTTCCTCCCCAGCATTTGGTATTGTCAGTCCTTTTATATTGTAGCCTTTCTGATGGATAAGTAGTGATATCTCACTGTGGTTTTTAAATTACATTTCCTTGAAGACTAATGAAATTGTTTATATGCTTATTAAGAATGTTCCAGTCTTTTGGTCATTTTTATCATCTTCTATATAATTTTTTAAATCAATTTATGGGATTATTTTATATATCTGAGGTTTTTTAAGTCAGCAGTCAGACATAAATATACTGTAACTATCTTTTCCCACTCTGGGGCTTGACCTTTTTACTCTCTTAATGATATTTTTGATGAACAGAGTCTAATTTACCAATTTTTTTCCTTTATGTTAGCACATTCTTTGGGCCCTCTTTTGAAAACTTTGCTTATTCCAGGGGCACCTGGGTGGCTCAGTTGGTTGAGCGTCTGACTCTTGATTTCGACTCAGGTCATGATCTTGAGGTCTTGGGATTAAGCCCCACATTGGGTTCCATGTTCAGCATGGAATCTGCTACAGATTCTCTCTCTCCCTCTCTCTCTGCCCCTCGCCCTACTCATGTCCTCTATAAATAAATAAATAAATAAATAAATAAAATCTTAAAAAAGAAACTTTGCTTATTCCAATATCATGAATATATTACTCTATGCTTTCTTCTTAGAGCTTTATTATTTAACCATTTATATTTAAATTTAATGTATCTGCAGTGGTTTTTTGTATGAGGTAGGAGGCAAGGGCAAAAACTCATTTTATAAGCATCTGCCTTCAGCTCAGGTCATGATCCCAGGGTCCTGGGATATAGCCCCACATCAGGCTCCCTGCTCAGCAGGAAGTCTGCTTCTTCCTCTCCCACTCCCCCTGCCTGTATTCCCTCTCTCGCTGTGCCTCTCTCTGTCAAATAAATAAATAAATCTTTAAAAAATAATAATAATAATAGATCTTCTAAAAAATACATTAAAAAACCATCATTTCACTACTGTACTGCAGTTTTATCTTTGTCATAAATGAGGTAACTATATATATGTGTGGATTTATTTCTGGAATTTTTGTTCTCTTTCATTGGTCTATATGTCTTTCCCTGAGTCTTCATTATTATAACAACATAACAAGTCTTGACAACTGGTATTCTAAATTACCAGCCTTCTTCTTTTTCAAGATTGTATTGACTCTTCTTGGTTCTTTGCATTTTCAGATAAATTTTAGAATCAACTTATCATTTTCTATGGGGCAATAAAAACAACTGCTAGGATTGCTATTAGAATTGAATTAAATCAGTAAGTCAATTTGGGAAAAATTGATACCTGTGGTAGCTTCATAATGTGTCAATTTAGGTAGGCAAAACTACATCTTCCAGAATTCCCTTCCCTGATGGTTTTTGGTTAGAGTGGGCCACAGGAGACTTTTTTTTTCTTTTCTTTCTTTTTTTTTTTTTTTTTTTTGCATGAGATTTGAAGGGCAGAAGTAATGCAGCAGTCATAATGTTTATGTTTAGAATTCTGGAGCAGGCACTGTTAAAGCTCGTGCACATCGTCACTCATCTCCCTGCTCACCTGTTGGTGTGGTAACAGCAGTGGGGCCTGCAATTGCTCCAACTTCCTGTGAATGGTTTTTCAGCTTCTCTGACTTCTATTAATTTGATCATCTTTAATTTATCTCAATATTTATAGTCCTTTGGTGTGATAGTTTTGCCCACCTCTTATTATTACTAGATATTTGATGGTTTTGATGCAATTGTAGATTTTATCTTTTTAAATTTTACTTGCTATTGTTTGTGGCTGGTAGATAAAAATACAAATTGATTTTTACATTTTGATCATGTATCCTACAACCTTGTTTAAATTTAGTTTTAGTAGTTCATGAACTCTTTTAGATTTTCTACATACACAATCATATCATCTGAGATTAATATGTTTCCTTCTTCCTTTTCTTGCCTTTTTTGGACTATGTGGGACCTCCAGTACAATGTTGAGTAGAAGCGATGATAAAAGGTAACCTGTGGGTACCTGGGTGGCTCAGTCGGCTAAGTCCCTCATCAGGCTCCCTGCTCAGTGGAGACTCTGCATCTCCCTCTGCCCCTCCCCCTGCTGCTCACATTTTCTCTTCCTCTCTCTCTCTCTCTAATAAATAAATAAAATCTTTTTTTTTAAATGGTAACCTTGTCTCATCGCCCATCCCAAGGAGGTGTTTTTAAATAACTTACTCTTAAGTATTATGTTTTCTCCGGGTTTTTTGTAGATATTCCTTAACAGATAAAAGAAATTCCTTCTAGGGATGCCTGGGTGGCTCAGTTGCTTAACTGTCTGTCTTCAACCCAGGTCAGGATCCCAGAGTCCTGGGCTCAAGTCCCATACTGGGCTCCTTGTTCAGCGGGGAGCCTGCTTCCCCCTCTTTCTCTGCCTGCCTCTCTGCCTCCTTGTGATCTGTCTCTCTGTCAAATAAATAAATAAAATCTTTAAAAAAAAAAAGAAAGGAAATTCTTTTACTCTAAATTTGCTAGGAGTTTGTATCATCGATGGTTTTTGCATGATGAAATGCTTTTTCTGCATCTACGGAGATGATGATGTGTTTCCTCTTTTTTCCATTAATATGATGCATTACACTGATTAATTTTCAAATATCAGACCAACCTTAACAAAAGCCAATTTGGTCATGATATACCATTCTCTTTGTACATCGATGGGTTTAATTTGCTAATATTTTGTTTAGGATTTCTGCATATCTCTTCTTGTAAGAGATTGGCCTGTGATTTTCACTTCATTTCTTAATGCCCTTTTCAAGCTTTGGTACCTGAGGTTATGCTAACCTCTTAAAATGAGTTGGAAGTGCTTCATATTTTTCTATTCTCTGGAGGAGTTGTATAAAAGTAATAAAAGTAATGTTATTTCTTCCTGAAATATTTGTAAGAATTCACCTAGAAGGCCATGTGGGCCTGAAAACATCTTTATGGGAAAGTTTTTAATTGCAGAATCAACTTATTTAGTAGATATGGGACTATAGAATCTATGTTGTATGCATCGTCTTTTTTTTTTTTTAATGTCTATACGATCCGTAGAAATGGCTTCTTTTCATTCCTGCTTTGGAATTTTGTGCTTTCTTTCTCATTTCTCCTTGACTTACTTTGCTAAAGGTCTCTCAAATTTACTAGTCTTTTCAAAGACCCAACTTTTGGTTCTGTTGTTTTTCTCTCTTGTACATTTGTTTTCTATTTAAATAATTTCTGCTCATATCTTTACTTCTTCCTACTTTTATAGATGTATTTTGCTATTGTTTTTCTAAATTTTCAAGGTGACTATATAGATACTTCATTTTTAGTCTTTCCTCTTTTCCAGTATATGCATTTATTTTATTTTTTATTATGTTCAATTAGCCAACATATTGTACATCATTAACTTTTTGATGTATTGATCACTGATTCATTAGTTGCATATAACACCCATGCTCGTCACATCACATGTCCTCCTTAATACCCATCACCGGTTACCCCATCCCTCTACCGCCTTCCCTTCTGTAACCCAGTTTGTTTCCCAGAGTCCAGAGTCTGACATGGTTTGTCTCCTTCTCTGATTTCTTCCTATTCAGTTTTTCCTCCCTTCCCCTCTGGTCCTCTGTGCAATTCCTTATATTCCACATATGAGTGAAACCATATGATAATTGTCTTTGTCTGATTGACTTATTTCACTTAGTATAATCCCCTCTGGTTCCATCCATGTTGATGAAATGGTAGGTAATCAACCTTTCTGATGGCTGAGTAATAGTCCATTGTATATATGAACTGCATCTTCTTTATTCATTCATCTGTTGAAGGACAATCTTGACTCCTCCCCCAATATACGCATTTAAAGCTACAAATTTCCCTGTATCTTTTTGGAGGAACACAATTTAAGCCACTACACAGCCTTAAATTAATTATTAATTTTATTATTTCCCTGACAATGCTAGGACTTTAGAACACTTTAACTCCATTTACCATCTCCTGCCTTTTGTGTTATTAATTCTATATATTAATTCTATATTATACATTTGTTTTATATATTTTAAATTGCAAAGAACATTACTGGTATTTTATATAATCAAAATCCATTTACATTTACCCATATATTTAGCTTTTTCATTGCCCTTCATTTGTTTTTTGCATTTTATTTTTCCATCTTGGAGCATTTGCTTTCCCTTTTGCTCTTAGTCTGCTGGGACTCGAATTACATGTATGTCAGACCTGTTCACTCTGTCCCATTTGTCCTCGCTGAGATTCTCTTTTTCTTAATCTATTTTCTCCTTTTTCTCTATTATCTTGAATATCCTCATCATAGTTATATTTTAAAAATTGGCTGATGTCTATAATTCTGAATCACCTGTCAGATTTTTCTCTTGTGTTCATGGTCATTTTGTCTTATTTCTTGGTATGCCTGATATTTTTGATTGACGGTCAGATATTGTATTGAGAAATTGTAGAAGCTCTGGATCATGAGGGAATTTCCGGGGAAGGTTCATCATTTCCTCTGCTAAATAGGCTAATCACCTTAATCTAATCAGGACTGATGATTCGAGGTTAGGCTGCAGTTTTAGTATAGGCTTTTTCTACCTCGTTATCATTCCCACCCTAGAGTATAGCTTGGAGAGTTCCAACCAACAGCTTGGGCAGTTCCCCACAGTCCCCCATTTCATGACCCCCCCTTCATGACCTGTCTTGAACTCTAATCCTTAACTCCTTGGTAGACTGAGATGACCAAAAAACTCCACTCTGCTTTTCAGAAACTTTCTCCCTAGCTTCTTGCCTAGTACACTTTGTTGCTTCAGGATTCAGCAAAATGGCTTGGAATAAACCTAATCAATGGGGCTCAGTTTTCTGCCCCTCCAGCCTCCAATTTGTGTCTGTTTGGATCCACAGGACTGCCAAAAGCTCTGATGGTTTCTCTGCTTTCCAGCAGCAACCCTTTCCCCCAAGACTCTTATGGGTTTCCAGCCACATTCCTTAAGCCCATATTTGTGAAATTCCCCATGGAAAAACATGAATGCAGAATGCTAGTTCAGCTCTCCGTGATTTTCCCCTGTTCAGAATCTTGACTTCTCAAGTTCTAAGTTGCCTTAGCAGCATCCCCATACCCAAGATTTTTTTTTCAAATCCAACTTCTCTAGTTTTTCTTAAAGGGTGCATTTTTCTGCCATAAGTTACTCTATCATGCTAAAAGTAGAAGTTCTAACCACAAAGTTTCAGGGCTTCCCCTTTAGTAAAGCTATTGAGTATGATTTGGAAAGTTAGACTCCTGAATATGAGCTTATCTTTTTTTTTTTTAAGATTTTATTTATTTGACAGATTGAGATCACAAGTAGACAGAGAGGCAGGCAGAGAGAGAGGGGGAAGCAGGCTCCCTGCCGAGCAGAGAGCCTGATGCGGGGCTCTATCCCAGGACCTTGAGATCATGACCTGAGCCGACGGCAGAGGCTTTAACCCACTGAGCCACCCAGGTGCCCCTATCTTTTTTTTTTTTTTAAATCAGGTATATCTCTAAATCCCAATTGTAATCAGGTGTCCTATGACAAAATATATAAATTATAGAACTTGTCATTGGAAACTTCTGTCTGTAAATGAATTTAGAAAAATAAATATACAAAATAAAAAACAAATATTTCTCACAGTTCTGGATGCTGGGGCAAGCAGACGTCATGTCCGATGAGAACCCTCTTTTTGGTTTGCAGATGGCCACCTTCTTGCTGGGTCTTCACACGGTGGAAAGAGAGATCACCTTTCTCGTGTTTCTTCTGAGGGCACTAATCCCATTATAAAGATTCCACCCTCATGGCCTGATTACTTCCCAAAGGCCCCACATCCAAAAACCATTACACTGGAGATTGGGGCTTCAACATATGAATTTTGGTGGGGACACAAACATTCAGTCCATAGCAGCCATGAATTGTGGTATATGATGAACTCAATTTTCTGTAGCTATATGTGGTACATGCTGCATTTGCCACCCAGATCCCTCTCCAGAAATGGAGGACTTATCCCCTCAGCCCCTGGAAGTGCTGCAGGAAGACAGCCCTCAGCTCTCAGCCTTCTTTGGGGATTGTTTTGCCGGAAGAGAACTGGCCCAAGATCCTACCTTCTTCCAAGGGTAGCTCATATCCAGTGACTGATCATTGCAGTAGGTATAAGCATCTGTTCCCCTTGCCCAAAGTTGGGATAATTTTGAAGACTGTCCCAAATCCAGGGTTTATCATCAGGTTGGTTGATTGGGATGCATCTCAGTTCAACTTTCTCCCTCTTCCCAATCCTGTTTCTTTTGCCTCCCTTCCCAAGACCACTCCCTAATAAATGTCCTACAAACTAATCTCCATCTCAGAGTCAGCTTCCCAAAGAACCCAAGTTGTGACACAAACACTAATACAAGTACATGGTGTTAACCTTTGTTAACATATTTTCCCCTTTTGCTGACCTCTTATTTTTCAAATTTTCAACAAACAAACATTTGGGGAAAAGAAAAAATACGAAAGGTTCTTTTTTCTTTTTTTTCTTTTTTTATGAAATAAGATGAGGATGCATTTCTATCAGCTTTAGCAATAACAAAATACCCAAATTTTTGTCCTAAACATAAAATAGCTGAAAATACCATAGAAATTGAAAAGCCAAAATACCATCCCTATTTATCTAGAGAAATTCAAAGAATACACAGATGAAAAGTAAGTAGGCAGGGGCACTTGGGTGGCTCAGTGGGTTGGGGCCTCTGCCTTCGGCTCAGGTCATGATCTCAGGATCCTGGGATGGAGCCCCAAATCGCATCAGGCTCTCTGCTTGGCTCTCTCTCTCTGCCTGCCTCTCTGCCTACTTGTGATCTCTCTCTGTCAAATAAATAAATAAAAATCTTAAAAAAAAAAAAAGGAAAAGAAAAGTAAGTAGGCATATAATCAGTTCCCATTAGGTAGCAAGTTAAATACCAAGCCAAAGCTTCCTCACAAAATCATTTTGCAGTGTCTGTCTCATTCCCAAACTCCTGCAACATCACACCTGAGCCGAGATCACTTAGTAACGCTTTTTCATTCCCTCACCACTCGTTCATTAGATCCACCTGCCTAGTCTACTATGCTCTTGTGAGCTTAAGTCCTACACATACCTATGTTTGACAAGCATTTCTTAACAACCATCAGTGGATCGGTGTATTAATTTCCCAGGACTGTGTACCACAAACTGGGTGGCTTATAATAGAAATTTATTCTCTCGTAATTCTGGAAATCAAGGTGTCAGCAGGGCCATGCTTCCTCTGAAACACTCTATGGAAGATCCTCCCATGCTTCTTCTAGCTATTGGTGATTGCCAGCAATCCTCAGATGACATTTTCCCTATGTGTCTGTGTTAATGTGTCCTTGTCTTTCTTATAAGAACTCCAGTGGTTGTATTTAGGGTCCATCTTAATCCAATATAACCTCAACTTAATTACATTACAAAGGGCCTATTTCCAAATAAGGTAATATACTGAGGTTCAAACTGGACATGATTTTAGAGGAGATACCATTCAATTCAGTATAGTCTGCCCTCTGGCTCCCCCAAACCCACATCCATCGCATGTGCAAAATACATTTTACCCTATCTCAAAATCCCCCCAAATCTTAACCCATTACAGCATTAAATCTAAATATCATCAACAATCAATTTGCTATCCATATGAAAAAAGTAAGAGATATTGAATATCTATCTTATACTATACTCCAAAATCAAGGGCAGAAAGATTAAGGATGTAAGTGTAAGAGGCAAAAATTTTCACTTTTAGAAGAAAATAAAGAATATGTTTTCTATTTTGGGGTAAGGGAAAATTTCTTAAACACACGCAGAAACACAAAATAGATGAAAGTATTCATTATTCAACTATATTAAAGTTGAGATATCTTTTCGTTGGCAAAGTAAACAAGCAAACCATAAATTGGGAGAAGATAGTTTCAACACTGACAAAGAATTAGTATCCAAAATGCCCACAAGTCAATAGTAAAAGGCAAACAACCCAATAGAAAAGTGGGCCAAAGTTATAAGCATTTTACTGCAGAGGAAATACAAATAGACCATAAACATGTGAAAAAAAAACCCTCAATTTTATTTGCACTTTATATCATCTTAACCATTTCTAAGTGTACAGTTCAGTAGTGGTAACTATATTCACATTGTCCTATCACTATTTATTAAAATTCCTTCCTTTCAGATGAGAGTTGCAGTGCCGCTTTAATCTTCCATATATTCATGAGTCTATCTCTGGACTGTATTTCATTCCATTGATTGATTTAGATATTCCTCCTCCAATACATCTTAACACATCCTCTAATACTATCATAGTACAACTTGGTAATAAGTTTTGATATCGGTAGGGAAAATCTCACACCTGACTCTTCCTTGCTTTTTTTTTTGAGATTTGGTCTCCCATATAAATTTTGGAATCAGTCCTGAATTCCTTCAAAGCCCCATTGGGAATTTGACGAGACTTGCATTGAATTTATAGATCAATTTGGGAAGAATTGCTAAGTTCAGTATATTGAGTCCTCTCATCTTTGGATGTGGCATATCTGTTTATTTAGGTGTTCTTTAATGAATTTCAATAAAATTTTATTGTTTCTTTCATATAGGTTGGCACATTCTAGTTTTATTGCAATCATAAGTGGTTTTTCCTTAAGAATGGCTAATCAGGGACACCTGGGTGGCTCAGTTGGTTAAGCGGCTGCCTTCGGCTCAGGTCATGATCCCGGGTTCCTGGGATCGAGTCCCACATTGGGCTCCTTGCTTGGCAGGGAGCCTGCTTCGGCGCCTGCCTCTCTGCCTGCTTGTGCTCTCTCTCTCTCTTTCTGACAAATAAATAAATAAAATCTTAAAAAAAAAAAAAAGAATGGCTAATCAAACTACTGTAAAAAGACATTTTTGAAGCACTTGTAGACATTTTAATATGGACTGGATAGTAGATGATACTAAGGTATTGATATTAACAAGGTTAGGTTAATATGTTTGAATGGTATTCATTATGGAAAAAAAAACCAAGATCTTTAAGTATTAGAAACTTACACCTAAATATCTATTAGCAAAGTGATATGATATTTTGTTTGTTTAAAAGTTAATAAAAATCATTTTAAATAGTTTGTTTTACAAATAAGGGAAGAGATAAAAGGAAAATGGCAAAATAGTGACAATTGTCGAAGCTGGGTAATGGTTATGGGGGAGTTCGTTGTACTATTCTCCTTATTTTTGTGTGTTTGAAATTGTCCATAATAGACTTTAAAATTATATTTTCTACTTATTTTTTGCTAAAGTATAGAAATGTATACACCCATTCTGTGGTATTTTACTATGGCAGCCCTAACAAACTAATACACTTCATGTAAGTGGAATCATACAGTATTTGTGCTTTTTGCAACCAGCTTCTTTCAGTTAGCATATTGTCCTCAAGCTTCATCCATGTCGTAGAATATGACAGGAATTACTTCTTTCTTTTAAAGTGGAATAATATTCTTTTTTTTAAGATTTTATTTATTTATTTGAGAGAGACTGCACATGCATGCGTGAGGACGTGAACACAAGCTAGGGGGGTGGGGCAGAGGGAAAGGGAGAAGCAGGCTCCCCACTGAGCAGGGAGCCTGACTAGGGGCTAGATCCCAGGACCCCAAGACCCCAGGATCACAATCTAAGCGGAAGGCAGAAGCTTAACCGACTGAGCCACCTTGGCGCACCTAAAAGTGGAATAATATTCTATTGTATATGTATACCACATTTCATTTATCCATTCATCTGCTTATGGACATTTGAGTTGTTTCCACCTGGCTATTGTGAATGATGCTGCTGTGAACACGGCTGTGCAAATATCTCTTAGAGATTCTGCTTTCAGTTCTTCTGTAGATATGCAAGATGGATTACTGGATCATATGATAGTCTGATTTTAAATTTCTTGAGGAAATGCCATACTGTTTCATGGTAGTCACACCATTTTATAATCCCACCAAAAGTGTGCAAGAATTCCAGAATTTCTCCACATCCTCATCAGCACTTATCTTCTGTTCTTTTGATAGTACTCATCCTAATCGATGTGCAATAGTATCGCACTGTGGTTTCAATTTGCATTTTCCTAATGATGATTCGGTATTTATAAAAATGCAGACTAGAGCTTTTTGAAATACTATTTACATCCACTATATTTATTGGAAAAATTAATCTGACAATACCAAGAATTGACAAGGACAGAAAATTAAAAAAATAAATACACACTGCTAGCGGGCATGTACATTGTTAACAATCTCTGAAAAACAATTTGGCATTACCTTGTAAAGTGAATATTCATTTTCCCTAAGACTCAGCAATTCTATTCCACCTAGGAATAAGTCAATTCCTGTGGTGCTTTTCAAACCCTGAGTCAACACTCATTTGTGAGTTCTGTAATCTATTTACTGAGAGTCACAATTACCATTCTTAAGCAGCGGAGAAGTGACTATTTTATTATTTTGTGACACTTTTATATATATGAGTGTGTTTACTGGTTGAAGACACCAATTGCATTTCTGTCTCTCAAATAAATAGTCTATTAAAAAAACCAAAATGATCATAATAACGAAACTTGGAAGCAAACCAAGTGGCCAGTAAAATTGTAAATTTGTAGTGTATTCATACAAGGCAACTCTAAAAAGTAATGAAAATGAATTCATGAGACTTACAAACATCTCCTTAAGTGAAAAAAAGACCACAAAGACTGGCATTTTTATAAAGTTCCAAAACAAGTAAAATTGAACAATATGTTGTTGAGGGATACACACATGAGAAAGGATTAATAAGGACAAATTAGTATACACAGAATAATAAGATTGGGAACACATTTGGCAAGTGGATGAAATGGGAAAGAAAAGGATAGATGCAATAGTATTGGTGCTGTAGTTCTTACACGCATTCATGGATATTCATTTTATTAATATGCAATATAATTTAAATTACTAAATATATTATCATGTATAGTTACATAACTTATATATGTATAAAAACGTTCCTTCCTAAAAGTGTACATCCTCTATCTTCTTGCACAGTAGTGAGTCAACGTTCCCAAACAGAAACTGATTTTCCTGAAAAACAGGTTAAGAAGTTAAAGACAACAAGGGGAAAAATGCTTGTCAGCATGCCAAAGGTCAACATGTATCATTTCATGTAAGCATACCTTACTTTCAAGCAGTTTCCTGAGGCCAGGGCATGGAGTAGGGAATGGTAACAGCTAGATCACTACCTTAACCGTGACTATTAACTGTGTGCTTTCCTTCCTTTGATATATATATATATATATATATATATATATATAACAAATCATTAAACTTTGTCGGTGATGCGTATACCCAGTGTATCCACACCCCAGCCAAGTCAGTACAATGCTGATATCCTTATGGGCCCATTAGTAACTTCTGACCTAACGACTATGGAAAGAGTAATCAGAGCCATCCCTCTCAATTATTTAGAATTGGAACAAACTTTCATCGCTTTCCTTGGGGCAGCATATCCAAACTTCCCATGAAGTGGAAAGCAACTCATTCGTTTCGAGATGTGATCACAAGAAACAACAGAATAGCAGTTGCAGGGGAAAGGAAGAGACAGTAAAGAAAACGGAAAAGAAATCCCCAGAAGAAAGGGATTGTTAAAGCTGAAAAATGGAAATTTCCACACTAAGAATTCCAAAATAATATGTAAGATCGGGGGGGGGGGACTTTCAAAGGCTCCTTTCAGTGTAATAACAATAAGGAAATTCAGCTCAGGAAATCCATGCCTTAAAAAAAGACAATAACCAAAACCATTCGACTTCAGCAAAACCCACTGCAAACATGGCGGTGGAACGAAGCCCCTTCTCCTCCCGCGGCCAAAGGCTCTCGCCTCACATTTCCCACAAGCCCCTCCGCAAGGCCCCACTCGCCGAAACCTGCCGGGCGGGTCTCCCACCACTGCGCACGCGCCGCACCTCGTCACGTGCCCTCCCAGGGCTCAGCGGAGCTGGCAGGAGGGGCCTTGCCAGCTTCCGCCGCCGCGTCGCTTCGGGGCTCGAGCGGCGGGTTCGTGCTGCCTCCGCCGCCGAGGGGCAGCCGGGGGTCGCGGGGCCGAGCGAGGGGCGCGCGGCGGCGCGGCCATGGGACTGCGCCGACCCCGGTGACAGCAGGGAGCCGAGCGGCCCAGGCCCTGAGCGCGTCTGCTCCCGGGGGCCTCGCCCTCTTGCTTGTAGGGCCGGGGCTCCTGCTGCCGTTGCTGGCGCTGCTGCTGGCGGCGGCGGCGGCCAGGATCATGTCGGGTCGCCGCTGCGCCGGCGGGGGCGCGGCCTGTGCGGGCGCGGCGGCCGAGGCCGTGGAGCCAGCCGCCCGCGAGCTGTTCGAGGCGTGCCGCAACGGGGACGTGGAGCGAGTCAAGAGGCTAGTGACCCCCGAGAAGGTGAACAGCCGCGACACGGCAGGCAGGAAATCCACCCCACTGCACTTTGCCGCAGGTAACCGAGACCGATGCCGCCTCGCTTCGCCCTACACCCCACCTGCCCACCCTGGCTCTCAGGCCTGAAACCAAACGCTGCGCTTCTCTGCCCCCGGCTTTTCCCCTTAGGACTGCGGTGCTGGTCATTTCGCTCTCATCGATTGGGGACCAAGGCGAGGACATGGGGCTAGGGGGCGAGCGTGCCCGACTCACTGGATTTTTTTTTTTTTTTTTTTTTTTGCTTTGTTTTGTATCAACAATACCTGTACCAACTTCCGGTCTTGCTACTCTGAGAGCCTTCCGTACACAAGAGTAGGGGACGCAGTAGACCTTGTGATTTGAAAGGCCAGTTATCTCCAAAATTTATCGTTCTTCCAAGTTCCACTATAACTCTTATCAGTCCTTTGGGTTTAGGTTTTAAAGGCCTTTGTAAAATACAGGAGTGTAATTTAGGAGTAGCACCTTAATTAGCCATTGACACATTAGTGTTAATGGGTTTATCAGGGTAGCCAGTCATTAGCAAGTTTCTGGAGAGGCTAGAACTGGAAATAGTCAAGTTTGAGTGAATTGAGATCTGACTTGGGGGGTGCGGGCGGGTGGTGGCTGCCACATACTCAAGTTGAGGTGGAAAGTGGTAGGATGAGAGGAAAGATGGTGGGATCTAGAATTGATGTTGGGACGCATCTCGCCTCATTCTGAGATTTAGATCGTTTCAAGTACTTTTCCTTCTAATATTTACTAGGTTGACTTTATGATATAAAGGTATTAAGTTTAATTGAAGAATTTAAAAGAACTAGGGATGAGACACTCAGAAACTATTTCCATAAAGCATTTATACCTTTCACTTGGAGAAAAGATCATGACTATATCCTCAGGTGAGCTATGCATGATTGAAAATTGGAATAGGTTCTCATACTTAGGATAATCTTGGTTTTTTATTTTGTATTACATGATTGTTTAAAATAATTTTTGAAAAAAGCAGAATACGGTTTTTTGTTTTTTAAAGATTTTCTTTATTTATTTGACAGAGAGAGGGAGATCACAAGTAGGCAGAGAGGCAGGCAGAGGAAGAGGGGGAAGCAGGCTCCCTGCTGAGCACAGAGCGGGATGGGGGGCCATCCCAGGACCCTGAGATCATGACCTGAGCCAAAGGCAGAGGCTTAACCCACGGAGCCACCTAGGCACCCCAGAAGGATACGTTTTAAAAGGTTCCCTTCTTGGGGCGCCTGGGTGGCTCCGTGGGTTAAAGCCTCTGCCTTCAGCTCAGGTCATGATCTCAGGGTCCTGGGATCCAGCCCCGCATGGGGCTCTCTGCTCAGCAGGGAACCTGCTTCCCCCTCTCTCTCTGCCTGCCTCTATGCCTACTTGTGATCTCTCTCTTCTCTGTCAAATAAATAAATAAAATCTTTAAAAAAAAAAAAAAGTTTCCCTTCTTTTGGAGTAGGCATGATGAGCAGAGAAGGAGTATAAGAAAAATTTCCCATGTTCGCAGACATTGCTTTTACTTGAGTTGTTTGCTTTAACTCATCCCTGTTTTAAAATTTAAATACTACTGAGGGTATGCTTTCTTTATCAGTTACAACTTTGTTGGGTTCCTATTTGGGGAGCCTTTTAAGAGGAAGTTTTGGTGGGAGAACTAGAGACAGCCTGTGGGCAGCAGAAAGAGGAGAAAATTACTAAAGTCACATCTCACCTGTTTGCCATTTTGCCTAAAATTTTAGTGATCAGTGCTACCTATCTTTTCTCAGCTAATTTGGATTGTCCTGTTTGGCCATGTAGCCAACATTTAAACAACCAATTTGGCAAATTGTCATAACCAACTGATAAGTAATCCAAAGGGTAGTGTTACTTAGATTCTGTTCACTTGATCTGTGGGATAAAAATAGCCAAGCAAGATCTTAGTTGCTACCTTTCAAGAATTTGGTGTATTAATGAGTTCATATCTGAAAATAGTAATATTTAGAGGTTATGGGATTAGCTTCTTATTGACCTTGTTCCTCCTCCACCATCCCACCCTCAGTTATTTCCCAACATTTCAAAGTACTTTTTTTTACATAGATTTCATGTGGCTCTGACTGAAATGGAAAATTAGGAACCAACGTGTCTCACTATTTACCCAAATTATCTAGTACAGGTTATACAACTAAGAATTTAAGGTGTAAAAGGAGAGTAATAAAAGTTGCTAATGGTGTACATTAAACCAGAGCATTAAAAGCCTTGCATTTAAACCCAGGCATATAAGAAACTTAAAAAATTAGCTTTGTAAATTCAATCTGAGTTAGTAATTAATGAGAGAGCCTATTTTAATTTTTAAATAATGTATCCAGCTGCATTTTCCCTTACATAAGGAAAAAACGTTTTATAATCTCTTGTAGACAGTGAGCTGTCATTTTGGTGTGCATATAAACATGCCATTGGAAGCTCAGTGTTGGTGTAGGGACTGTGGAACTGCTTGACCAAGCAGTTCCTTGTGTTTGTACGTTGTAGGGTAAGCCATTGGGGAGGGGGGGGGATTTTTTTTTTTAACCAGTTAAAGTTTGGAGGTTTTATGGGGGAAGGGGACATGTTTTTGTCTTTCTGTTTTGATTTCCAAGGCATAGGAATGAGATTTGTGCAGACTAAGGAAATGAATCATGATAGAAGAACAGTTTAGAAAAAATTAGGTTTGCCTTCTCATCTAAAATATTTAGTTAAAAGAATAGTCACTTGCTCGCAATAGTCAGTTAACTCCCAAGGAGTTAAGTTCTTCTGTTAATGAAAAATAATAAACATAAATAGGAACTTTTTTCTGTTGGGTGCTTTTTACTATTAAACTAGATAACATTTCTTCTAGATAAATGATTTAAGAAGCCATTTATTTTGGTCTTTTTTTAAGATTTATTTATTTTAGAGTGAGAGAGCTCAGGGTAGGGGGGTGCAGAGGGAGAGGGAGAGAGAATCTCAAGCAGACTCTGCACTGAGCTTGGATCCCAATGTGGGGCTCGATCTTGTGACCCAGAGGTCATGACCTGCACCAAAATCAGGAGTTGAACACTTAACAGACTGAGCCGCCCAAACGCCCCTTCAGAAGCATTTTCTTATGAGAAAAAATTGTTTCCTCTTTAATCTCCCACCACATACAGAGGATATGAATGATTTTTTTTTTTTTTTTAATACATCACAAAACTTGTCAAGGCAAGTTGATGGATAGGGAAGCTGCAAATCTAATTTTGCCAAAAGCAATAGCATCAGAAATTCTTGATGGTATAATCCCCTAGAAAACAGCAGATTTCAGTAAAGGCGACTGGTTCTCTGAATTTATTTCTGAAAAATAAAGAAGAGAGACAAAACCTTTGGAAGAAAGTCAGGTTGTCTATCATAGCCAAAGAAAGAAATATATAGCATTCTCTAGAATCTTAGAATAGGTTTGGGGGTGGTGATAGAATTCCATGGCTTCAGTCTTTGCGGCATGCAGAGAGGTATCATTCAGTAGAGAAATATGTAAAACATTTTTTAGGCTTAAGGAATTCACATATAGAGATTATGGAAAGAGATGTGGTGCATATTTATATGTTATTGGAGAATAACAAGTTGAGAAGAGCTTGCATTGTAGAGTTCTAGCTAAACAAGGTAACGTTTGTGTTTATATGCTGCTCAGACATCTACATTGGACTAAGGCTGAATTTCAATTATATTCAATTGTGTGAATTGCATGTAAGAGGGTTTTGGGGGGGTTGGTGTCTTTTTTTGTTTTTGTTTTAAAGATTTATTTATTTGAGAGAGAGATGGAAAGTGTGCTATTGGGGGGAGGGCAAAGAGGGAGAGGGAGAGAATCTCAAGTAGACTCCGCACTGAGTGCAGGGCTCGATCCCACGACCCTGAACTGAAATGAAGAGTCCAGCCGCTCAATCAGCTGAGCCACCAGGCGCCCATGGTTTGGTATTTTATTCAGAGGTGGGAAGTGAAATTAGAATATCTGGAATTTATTATAAAAGCAGCAGATAAGAAAACTAGAGTCACTTTAGAGATGAAAGAAGGCTGAGGTTAGACAATGTTAACTGTCTTCACATATGTAGAAGACAAGTAAAAAAGTGATATGAGGGGCGCCTGGGTGGCTCAGTTCGTTGGGCGACTGCCTTCAGCTCAGGTCATGATCCCGGAGTCCTGGGATCGAGTCCCGCATCGGGCTCCCAGCTCTATGGGGAGTCTGCTTCTCCCTCTGACCTTCTCCTCTCTCATGTTCTCTTTCGCGCTCTCTCTCTCTCAAATAAGTAAATAAAATCTTTAAAAAAAAAAAAAAAGTGATATGAGTTGGGTATGGCTAAGAGTTGTGTGGCTTGGGCAGTCAACTCATATTGGATATGAGTTGTGTGGCTTGGGCAGTCAAAACCAGGGCCAGTAGGTGAAAGGTTACAAGGAATCAGACTGCCTTTAATAATCTGTTTGACTCTGGAATTGGCTGGAAGTGTCCAAACAGTGGTTGGATTGGCGTCTTTCAGAGATGTTATGAAAAGAGTGGGCAGTTGGACCAAATGGTCAGAATCTGGACGGGTATAAAAAAGTAGAATGTTTACCCCAATTGAATGTTTTAACAAGTCAGCTACCAAAGATATAATAGCCTTTGTGGTTGCCATTCATATCCTTTCCCAAAATGGTACTGTCGAAGACCTCCAAAAACATCTCAATAACATTTCCTACTTTTGACTATAGGCCAATGCCGTAATTATAGGAGATGCACAAAATGGACCCATATACCTTACCTAGGACTAGAATTATAGATTGTTTCCAGGATTTGTTTTTGTTGTGGAAAATGATTAAATCCTACATCAGTAAAAAACAAACAAACAAAAAAAACGAATTATCAAGTAAAGACCAGTCTGTTTAAGAATTCAGAATCTTTCTTGACTTACCAGATCTCCCAGTATATTGCCAAGACTTGAGCTACACCTCTCTCTTCAGAACTTGTTGGATTTAGAGATTTACTTCAATAATAACTAGTTTGGAGTATTTGTTTCAGTATTCCCCCATTCAGATTGTCAGGATTTGATCAACCCGGAGGCCATGGCACTCTTTTCCAGGTTTTCCCTAATCTGACCAGAGAGGTAGTGTCTCTGTCCCAGGTTGAGCCGAGCAAAACCTTATTGCTTATATTCCTCATTCTAAAGAAATATATATGGAAAATACCTTTTCTTGATCTTGGTAAACTAAAGTTAATCGTAAATGAAAGGTTTAAAATAGCATGCCTCAGAAAAATCTGATAAAAGTCCTGGCTGTATAAGTCAAAGATGAAGGCTTCTTGATTATACATTCCCAACTCCCAGACCACAAGCGCCTTCTCTGTCTTGTAGTGTTTTTTGACATTTTCTGTTTCTGAGCTTTTCCTTCTGACAAAGCCCTGTGTGACACCAGCCTGGACGTCAGTATCATTTCATATTGGACAGGTTATATCAATGGCCCATCCCACATTTGGACTGTAGAAAAAAGGGGAGGTGGTGGCCCTCGGTGAAACTTTCTGAAAGTCTAAATTGGTTTTTCTGTTGTGAGTTCCCCTGCTCTTTGGAAGCCATTCAGATTAAATCATATTTTAGTATAGTAGCAAAATAAGATGTTGTTAACAATAGTCATGGTTGGCAATAGTCCTGAAACTGATGGCACCGACATAGTAGTGAAATTTGACAAAAAAAAGAATAGACTCCTGAATGGTCACATATCGTCAACTGTGTAGTCTCTTTTTTTTTTTCTTTTTAAGATTTTATTTATTTATTTGACAGAGAGAGATCACAAGTAGGCAGAGAGGCAGGCAGAGAGAGGGGGAAGCAGGCTCCCCGCCGAGCAGAGAGCCCGATGTGGGGCTCGATCCCAGGACCCTGGAATCACGACCCGAGCCAAAGGCAGAGGCCTAATCCTCTAAGCCACCCAGGCGCCCCAAACTGTGTAGTCTCTTGGGAGGGTCATTTGCTTACTCCTCCAACAAAACATTAGACAATGTACTAAACAAATGTTTATCAAGTCCTGCTATATGCCAGGTACTGGCCTTGGCCAGTGAGCAGAAATGAACAGGACATAATACCTACCATTAAGTGACAGTTTATTGATCAACAAATTTACTTTCCAAATAAGCCTGTTTTGTTTTCCTGCCAGTGCTTTTTAGTGAATTCAAACTCAATGTATGATTTCATCAGTATTTTCAAATGTAGAGCAGTATTGGAAGGTAAGTCCTGTTCCGTTCTTATAAAATAGACTACAGTGTATCCTGAGCAGCCATGACTGCTAACTTTAGGCTTCTGATACCTTTGTAAAGAGATCCTGGATTTGGAGATTGGCATTAACTCTAAGGATATGCCTTCTCATGTTTTACCTGGCCAGTGAGAACATGATCAGAATATATCCTGCAAAGCTTTTTTTTCTTTCTTTCTTTTTTTTTTAAAGAATACTTACCAGAAGGCTTTGAACTGTTCTTGAGACCATAAGAATGAGGATTTCATCAAGGATTAGCCCTTGGGGTTTGAGAAACATCTTAAATCTAAAGATTTTGGGTGCCTGGGTGGCTCAGTCAGGTTAAGTGTCTGCCTTCAGCTCAGGTCATGATCTCAGGGTCCTGAGATCAAGCCCCACATCGGGCTCTCTGTTCAGCAGGGAGTCTCCTTCTCCCTCTCTCTCTGTCCTATTCGTGCTCTCTCTTTGCTCTTTCTCAAATAAAGTCTTTTTAAAAAAAAACTAAAGGTTTTGCCATACTCCCAACAATAAAAGATTTTAAAATTTGAAATAGCTACCTACTGACCCCCTCTAATTTTTTTTTCATGCCAAGAAGTGGCCTCAGACCTTCAAAAGCTCCGACTCTTCATCTACTCTTTCAGGATAGCAACATGACCTCCACTCACATACTGTAGTCTTTACAGTGCAACTTTAAAAACGTGCCTATTGGGCGCCTGGGTGGCTCAGTTGGTTAAGCGACTGCCTTCAGCTCTTCAGCTCAGGTCATGATCCTGGAGTCCTAGGATCGAGGCTCACATGGGGCTCCCTGCTCAGCAGGAGTTTGCTTCTCCCTCTGACCCTCCCCCTTCTCATGCTCTCTCTCACTCTTTCTCTCTCAAATATATAAAAATCTTTTAAAAAATAATAATTTTTTTAATAAATTAAAAAAAATTGCTGGTTTCTGCTGTCAGTCTCCAGACAGGTTTCAGTGACCTTAATGGCTAGGGAATCATGTTGATACAAAGTTACTGAGTTAGTCATCTGTGTCTCAGACTGTTGGTTACTATGTAGCTATAATAACTTGACCCTTTCCACCCATATCTTCTCCCCCCTAAAACTTCAGTTTTAGTATTCGTCTAGTATTCTTTCACACATGTGAGTATTGAGTCTCTTTAACTCTGGTTTTAAGCAACCCTTTTCTCTTCCCAAATGATATTTTAACAAAAGACTACTATTGGGCACCTGGGTGGCTCAGTCGATTAAGCATCTGCCTTCGGCTCAGGTCATGCATGATCCCAGGGTCCTGCTTTTCTCTCTCTCTCTCTCTCAGATAAATAAAATCTTAAAAAAAAAAAAAAAAAAAAGGCTGCTACTTGACCTGTCTTCAGCTAGTCACCAATCCTTTAGAACCAGTATCTTCCTAATTGACACTATCTGTTGTCATAACCACATCTTCAACTAAAGTTATTTCTGTGCTCACCTCACCTTTTTTGAGAAGTTAGCCTGTGAATTACCATTTTGATTACTTCAGATGTGTTGATTACCACTGAAAAATAGTGATCCTTCTTCTAAAAGTGATTGGGCACATTGAGTAACTTTCCAAAAAAAGAGATACTTTTACTAATTTTACTTTATTCTGACTACTTTTCTCTTACTCTCCAGTTTAATAATTCTTTTCCAAAAGCATTTCCTCTGTGTGGGTACTGAATGGCTGGGATAGCAGAATTATTAATTGGGGCAACTGTGGATGACTTACTTGGAGAGGACAGTAAGATCAGTGATGTCCAGGAAGAGATAAGGAAGACTCAAGTCAAAGCATAGTGGCAAAAGATTTGGCCTTTTCCTCCTTAAAATTTTCCTTCCTGGTTTCTGCAATGTCATTCTTTCTTAATTTTACTTCTCAGTCTTCTTTTCTCATATTATGATATATTAACTCCGCAAATATCAATAAATTGCTGTGTGTCACACAATATGAAGGACACTGGGTCAGTATTGATAAACTAAGAGAGACTGGTCCCTGCCTTTTATGGAACTTAGGAGCCCAGGAGATAAGTAAATTCAGATTTTAGTAAGTGCCAGAGGACATTGCTGTGAACCACAAAGACAAAAATCCCCATTTTTCTGCAGCTTACATTCTAGTGGAGAAGAGGGGGAGACCAAGAATGTTAAGATAGGAAGTAATACGGGTGGATAGAATGGACTGCTTTAGGTAGGATGGTCAGGGATGGCCTCCTTAAGGTGGCGACATTTAAATGGATTAGACAATAAGTAGAAGGAATGAATAGTGAGGGATGACTACAGTAAGTAGTGAGAAATGCAGAGAACAAGGAAGGAGCAGTCCAAGCAGAAGGGCAGCAGGTACCAAGTCCCTTATGTAACGTTGGCATACTTGATAAACTGAAAGAAACCTGGATTATAGCTTGGAAACTGAAGAGTAGTATGAAATGAAATTAGAGAAGTAGGTAAGAGCTAGTTCATGCAGCAGGCCTGTAGGACACAGTAGAGTGATTGAATTTTATTCTGTGAGCATCACTAGGAAGCCAGTGAATTATTTAAAGAAATATTGTATCATTGGTAATACAGTGGTAACATACTGGTACATATTATATCGTGATTTAAATAATTTAATAACAATGATTATTTTTTGGTGGGATTTTTTTGGTTTTTTTGTTTGGTTTTTGTCTTTTATGTAGGCTCCATACCCGGTGTGGGGCCTAACCTGGGGCCTGAACTCAATTACTCCGAAATCAAGACCTAAGCTGAGATCAAAAGTTAGACTCTTAACCAACTGAACCACCCAGGCACTCCATGATGATTGTTTTTAAAAGGTCACGGGGGATAGAAATGGAGAGGCCCAATTAGACTGTTGAAATAGTTCAGGCTGGAGACCGTAGTGGTTGAGTCAGAGCAAGGATCATTGGAAATGAAGAGAAGTTTGGGAACATGTTGAGTTTGAGATGGCTTTGAAATATCCAGGGGGGGGGGGGTATGTCTGGAATTCAGGTGAAAAGTCTAGCTAGACTGGAGATTTAAATTTGGAAGTTGTATTTCTAAATGGTACTTAATGCCATAGGAGTAGATGAGATCATCTAGGAAGGGAAGAAAGGATAGAGAACTGAGTCTGGAGGAATGAGAACATTTAGAAATTGGGTAGAGGAGGCAAGATGGCCTCGGGTAGATAGGACAGCCAAGACTTGAACTCCTCCTCTTCTGCCACAGACCTGTTTTGTCTGCAGCCTTCCCATCTAAGTTGATGCCAGCTCCACCCCTTTATCTCAGTCCAAAAACTTTAATGTCATGCATGACTCCTCTCACTCTCACCTTTTCACCCCTACGCTCACCCCACATCCAATCCATGAGAAACTATGTAGGCTTTACCTTCAGAGTATCCAGAATCTGCCACTAGTTATTCTGACAATTGCCACCAGATTCTTAGAGTGGTCCTTGAGCCTATGTATCTGGCCCTCATTACTTCTAACCTCATCTCCTACTTCGCTGCTGCTTTCTCACTCAGCTTCAGTCACTCTGGCCATACTTTTGGCAATAAGGCTAACTCCCTATCTTTTAAGTCTGTGATCAAATGTTACCATCTCAACAAACCTGTGGTGACCTCCCTGTTCAACTTTATAAATCACTTGCATACACACACCCTGATCACTCCGTATTCTGCACTTTTTCCTGTAACCTTCTAGCATATTTATTTTTTGCAGTTATTGCTCAGTTACCCCCATCTCCACAGAATAGAAGTTCCTCAAAGGCAGGAATTTGGTCTCTTGTTCACAAGCATGTCCCAAGCACCAAAAAAAGTGTCTGTCATGTAGTAGATATTCCCTGATCATTTGTTAAATGAATGGATGAGACAGGAAAACCAGGAGTGTGTGATGAAATGGAAATTTTGGAGAGGCTGTTTCAGTAAGGAGGGGAGTACTTAGTTGCCAAATGTTGTTGAGGGGTCTGGTCAAATGAAGACAGACATATATCCCTTGAATTTGGCAACATGGAGATTTTAAATGACCTTGACGAAAGCAGTTACAAGGAAGAAGCAGAAGCCAGATTGGATTTGGAAGAAGTGTGAATAGGAGATAGAATTGGTGACAGCCTTTAGAGATTTGATTATGCTGGGGAGCAGAGAAATGGAAATTTGAGTTTAGGGAGAATATTTTTTCATAAAATGGAAGATGTAGAACACATTTTTTGTTTTGTTTTGTTTTTGCTTTTTAAAGATTTATTTATTTATTTGACAGAGAGAGATCACAAGTAGGCAGAGAGGCAGGCAGAGAGAGAGGGGGAAGCAGGCTCCCTGCTGAGCAGAGAGCCCCATGCGGGGCTCAGTCCCAGGATCCTGAGATCATGATCTGAGCCGAAGGCAGAGTCTTTAACCCACTGAGCCACTCAGGTGCCCCATAGAACACGTTTACATAGTGTCAAGAGTCATCTAGTAGAAAGGGAGAGGTTGTTGGGAGTGGGGAGAGTCTGAGACCTTGAGAAGATAAGAAGGGACTAAAGTGAAAGATGAAAAGTGATGGATCTTTGATAGAAGTACACTTCTTTCAACAAAATGGATAGAAAACTAGTGCTTTGTAGCCAGCCTCATTTATTTTCATGCATGGCTTGAAATGCCGTCTTGATGGTCATAGCTCTAGCTCCTACCGGTTTCCTAAGTTCAAGATCTGCAGAACTTTCTACTTGGTATTTGGTCCACAAGCACCTCACTAAGCATTTCCAAAACCAAATCATTTTAACCCACAAAACCTCTTTTGTTTTGTTTCTCAGAATCTGATAGTCACCCCCATCCCTCTCTGTCCCCAAAGAAGTCACCAGATGCTATCAATTTTCTCTTCTCTTTTTAGTTACTTCTGACAATATGTACAGTAGCAAAAAATTAGTAACAACTATCCATGAGAAAGGAACTACAGATCTCCAACTCATGATGGTTTGACTTACATTGTGCAGTTTTACAGTGCTATGCATTCAGAAGAATCTATACTTCAGCTTTCGAATTTTGATCTTTTCCCAGGCTGACACTATGTTGTATGATGCTCATGATGCTGGGCAGGGGCATTGAGCTGTAGCTCCAGTCAGCCATGCAGTCACAAGGGTAAACAGCCAATTCACTTAAAGCCATTCTGTACAACTATTATGTTACTCTCTTTAAGTGTAGTATCCAATAAATTGCAGGAGATACCCAACACTATATTATAAAATAGGCTTTGTGTTAAATGATTTACCCCAATTGTAGACTAATATTAAGTGTTCTGAGCTCATTTAAGGTGGGCTAGGCTAAGCTGTGATTGATGTTCAGTGGGTTAGGTGTATTAAGTGCATTTTTGACTTAAGAGTATTTTAATTTTAATGGTTTTATCGGGCTATAACCCCATCAGAAGTTGAGGAAGATCTATAGTTAAATTATGATACTTCCAACAAATAAAATAGATACTGATAGGAGTTGATTTCTGGGATATTACTAGATTTATTTTTTTTTAAAGATTTTATTTATTTATTTGACAGAGAGAGAGAGATCACAAGTAGGCAGAGAGGCAGGCAGAGAGAGAGGGGGAACCAGGCTCCCCACTGAGCAGAGAGCCTGATGCGGGACACCATCCCAGGACCCTGAGATCATGACCTGAGCCGAAGGCAGAGGCTTTAACCCACTGAGCCACCCAGGCGCCCCTAGATTTTTTTTTTGTAAAGAAAGATGCAGAACAGTGTTTTGTTTTTTGTTGTTTTTAAACATTATTAGAGATTTGCTTGTCCTTCAGTAACGACTTAAAATGTATAGCAGTATTTTTCATACTATTTCTAAGAGATGCCTCAGTAATACAGGGATAATTTCCTTCGGGTCTTTGTGAGGGCTTTTGAAGAAGGAGGATTCAAGCTGAATTGTATTGTTATACTGAATTCAGTTAATTTGCAACTCTATAAGTTCCAGTTATGTACCAGACATTGGATATTTTTGCAATGATCACACCATATATTGGAATTTTATAAGATTTCATTAGCAGGGGCACCTGGGTGGCTCAGTGGGTTAAAGCCTCTGCCTTCGGCTCAGGTCATGATCTCAGGGTCCTGGGATCCAGCCAGCCCTGCATCGGGCTCTCTGCTCAGTGGGGAGCCTGCTTCCCCCTCTCTCTCTGCCTGCCTCTCTGCCTACTTGTGATCTCTCTCTCTCTGTCGAATAAATAAATAAAATCTTTAAAAAAAAAAAAAAGATTTCATTAGCAGTTGTTAGCTCAAAAAGATAAATGCACACCCAGGTTCATTGCAGTGTCATTTACAATAGTCAAGACCTGAAGCAGCCTTAGTGTCAATTGATGGATGAAGGAAATGTGGTATATGTATATATTTATAATGGCATATTATTTAACTGCAAGAGTGAAATATTGCTATTTGTGACATGGATTGACCTTGAGCTCATTATGCTAAGTAAAAGAAATAAATACTGTATGATTTCACTTATATGTGGAATCTTACAAAACAAAAAACCCAAACTCACAGACTAGATTGGTGGTTGCCAGAAGTAGGGGATGAGGTGTGGGTGCATGTACAAGTGGTCCAAAGATACAAGCTTCCATTAAAAAAATGTAATGTACAGTGTAATGACTTAAGTTAATCACTATACAGTTGAAAGTTACTAAGAATTTTTTTAAGGACAGAAAATGATTCCATTAAAATCTGCTACCTGAAACAGTTTTTTGGGTTTTTTTTTTAGATTTTATTTATTTATTTGACAGAGAGAGATCACAAGTAGGCAGAGGCAGGCAGAGAAAGAGAGAGGAGGAAGCAGGCTCCCTGCTGAGCACAGAGCCCGACTCGGGGCTCAATCCCAGGACCCTGAGATCATGACCCGAGCCGAAGGCAGAGGCTTTAACCCACAGAGCCACCCAGGCGCCCCATGAAAACAGTTTTAAAAAACACTATTCACTATTCCATAAGACAAAATCCACATGCTACCTTAGCATGACATATAAAAGGTTCTTCCTCACCTGGCATCTGCCTAATTGGCATTCTGTATCCTATTAGGAATGATTTGCTCTTTTATGCTTCTATGCCTGTGTACTTTTTGTCTCTTCTGCTTGGACTGCAGTGCTCCTCCCTTGTCCCGATCCTACCCTTATCTTTCCTCTCCCTATTCTCCTAATGACCCCTTAGTTTTTCTGTAAGCCTTCAGCTCAGATGCCATTGCAGGAATTTCCTTGGGTAGTCCTTCTTATTCTCTGCTTTCCCCCAATTTGGGTATTCTCTTCTTTGGACTCTGTAGCGTTTTATATGTTATGGCAGTCATATTATATTGAAATTCTTGGCTCTTTTTGTTTCTCCCTGTCTTAAATTGTGAGCTCTTCGAGAATAAGGAGAATCGGAGATATAAAGATACTCATCTTTGTGACATGGAGTCTAGCAATATTAAAACAAAACGTAGAATCCACTTAACCTTTCCAGCCATCTAATTCTTCCATTGGCTGTAACTGGGCCAGCCCCAGGCATACACCTTAAAAACATTCTACCGCTGCTTTCTCATTCAGCTCGCACTCTGGTCTTAGAAGAACCATATTCAGCCTTGGTGGTTTTAAGAATATTGGAGTGAAACTTTAGATGAGTGAGAAGGGCTTTCTCTCCCAGCGGACACATATACCTCCCCATCTGCTTTAACATATGCCTGAAATTCTTTTCATTTCATTTTTTTTTTAGCTGTAGAAAGGTTTTAAGTGCTGTTATGTGAGAATGAGAATGGTAAGAGACTGAAATTCATTGGTACTAAATCTGTAAACCAGTATAAATGAGTTGTAGGACTTTTTCTGTTTTGTTTGATATGGGGGCAGTTACAGCAGAACTGTGGTACATGGTTTTCTAAAGGAGGCCTCCTACCTAGAAAGAAGTTGCTCGTGTTGTGCACGTGACAAAGTAGGGGCTCCTTTGAAGACACTTGATGTGACACCTTTGCTTAGGATCACTTTTATCTTCACTGCATACACAAATATAAACTGTAAGCAGATTTCTTTTGTTGCTATCTCACAGTCCCCCAATTTAGTGGAACCATTTTATGAGATAGATGTGGGAAAGGGATTCTGTAGCAAGGATTACATACTTAGGACATCTGAAAATGTATGTGCTCTAAATATGCAGAACTCTGCATTTGCAATTAAAAAATGCTAGTCTAGAGTGGAAAACATATGAACTTTGGGCTTTCAGTCACCTATTTCATAACGATTCTCTGAAGTTAGTGGTACAGTTGACCCTTGAACAACGTGGTTGAGGTGTTGACCACCTGTGCAGTCAGAAGTCTGCATATAACTTTTGACTCCCCAAAATTTAACCACTAAGAGCCTACTGTTGACCATAGGAGCCTTACTGATAACATAAACAGTCAAGTAATGCATATTTTGTATATTATATGTCCTGTGTACTGTATTCTTACAATAATAATGAAGAGAAAATACATTTACAGTACTGTAAAAAATCCGCTTATAAGTAGACCCATGCAGTTCAAACGCATGTTGTTCAAGGATCAACTGTATTACCTAAACCATTAGAGAGACCCTTGGCTTTCTCAGTAGGATTAGTGATATATTCCAGATCTTCTGTTCATCAGTTATTTTTTGAATTGTTGAATCTTCTGTTATTCTTCATCCAAAGACATTTTAACATAGCTAGTACTTATCAATACTAATTGGTACATTTTCTTTGGCAAACTTAAATGTGGATAATTTGCTTTCTTCTAGGGTTTGGGCGGAAAGATGTAGTTGAATATTTGCTTCAGAATGGTGCAAATGTCCAAGCACGTGATGATGGGGGACTTATTCCTCTTCATAACGCATGTTCTTTTGGTCACGCTGAAGTAGTCAGTCTCCTTTTGCGACATGGTGCAGACCCAAATGCTCGTGATAATTGGAATTATACCCCCCTCCATGAAGCTGCAATTAAAGGAAAGATTGATGTTTGCATTGGTAAGACTATTTACTTTCCTAAATTTTCCTGAAACAGTTTGTAACTATTCTGAGTCTAAATTGAATTCATTTGTTAATATGATCAAATTCTCCCAGGTTGAATTTCAATAAATACTAAAGAACATTTTGTGATTTAATCTAACCATTATTTACTGAGTGTCTGCTTTTATATGGTATTAAGCTTAAATTCTTAGAAGAACATACAAAATTCCTTTTCTCTAGAAATTTAGATTCTCCTGGGAGAATAAGACACCTGAAGAACCAGGTAAAGTCATGGTAGAAGTTAACAGGAAGTGTTAGAGGGAACTGTGACTTGGTTGGAGTCATGTTGCCCCTGGAGTCTTTCCAGGAAGTAGTGGGAGAAAGATTGAAAAAGGTAGTAGACTTCTTTATAAAGAGCTTTGAATTCCAGGTTAGGGAGCTTGATATTGTTATGTAGATAGTGTGGAATCATTGAAGACTTTTAAGGAAACAGTCTGATGAAGAGTAGCCTATTTTCGAAAGAATGATCTGATGGGGGCTAGATTGAATAGATGGCACCAGAGAGACCAGCGAGGAAGCTGTAGAATAACCAAGATGACAAATGATGAGGCCATGAAGTAGGGTTGTTGTAGAATAGAAATGGCAGGATAAGTACAGAAACATTTGAAGGACAAATTATCAGTCATTTAGAATACTTTAACAAATGATAGAGGATTTGCCTGACAGGTTGATCACTGACAAAATTATCATTGAAAAAGTTGCTTATTTGCGAGTTTTCATTAATCTGGTATTGACTTCTCTGAGCCTACCAGTCAGGGATTTTGGACTCTGCTTACCTTAGCTCTATTTCCTGATGCAAAACAGGGACAGTTGAAATCCTGGAGACAGGTAGAAAACCAGCTCTATGCACTAGGAAAAGTCCAGGTGCTCTAAGCTGGACTTAACTGTTCTCCCCTCGTCGCAAAGCCCCAAATCACTATTTATACTGGTCAAGTTAGTTCAAGTTAGGTCATTTATAAAGATACAAAACACATTACCTAGTAACCTCTGCCCAATTCTCCTTTCCTGTGTGTTATCTAAGTTGCTATTCCCTCTGCTCATTGTCCTTTTCTAGTTCCTGAGTCTCAGACATATAAATAATCAGCTTTAATGATGTAGGGCTTTCCAAATATAGTTATAGGTCTTCACTCTCCAGTTTGGTAGCTGAGGACTTGTAATATGGCTAATTTGAATTGAGATATACTTTTTACATGCCATATTTCAGAGATATACTTTGAAAAACAGGAATGCAAAAGTCTCAATTTTATATTGATCACAGTATAAATAAAATACTGAAATGGTACTTTGGGTATATTGGGTTAAATAAAATGTGTTTAAAATAATTTAACCTGTTTCTTTTTATTTATTTATTTTTTTAATGTGGCTACTAGAAACTTTTAAATTACCTATGGGGGTCACATTTTATTTCCATTGGCCAGCACTATTACAGGTAGTAGTAGAGTGAAATGAATATAATCGTGTCAAAGAACAGGGGGTGGGCTCCCCTTTCTGTGTGTATTTGTCTATCTTTCCCCGACACTTTATTTATAGAGTGTGCTAGAATATCTTTATATGACAAATAACAATACAGAATATAGCACGAGCCTTTTTTTTTATGTACTCTAGGATGTAATATAACAGTTTTGATTTGGGGTTTGTTAACCCTACAGAGGGTATTTTTTTTCTTTTTAAAGAATTTATCTCTGAGATTTTATTTTTCTTTTCTGATTCCACAGATTCCCTATTCCTGGGCTGTCCATAGCTTTAGAAATTCCATTTTTGTTATGATAGGACAGTTTAACATAAGCAGTCATTCATTTGGAATTAGAGAAGAAGTTTTCAAGCAAACTAGCCTTTTATTTCCTTTTATACTCTTATCTGTCCTTAGTCACAAAGCAAAGGAAACCTCATGTTGAGCTTAGGGGACATTTATTTATTGTGTCTTATACATTAAATAATGCAATGTTTTATATAATCTTATCTTTAAAATATAACAATTAGCATGATATCAGGATATGAAAGGTCTTTAAATAACTCAAAGACTTCTGGACCAGAATTTTTGAGATGATTTACTAAAATCAGATTGTCATGATTACCATTTTGAAAGGTAGTGTTACTGTGTTGTTGCAGTGCTCTTACAGCATGGAGCTGAGCCAACCATCCGGAATACAGACGGAAGGACGGCATTAGATTTAGCAGACCCGTCTGCCAAAGCAGTGCTGACCGGTAAGTCTGCGTACTCACTAGGTATTCTAGGAAGATATAAAGAATTGAGCCTGCTAGGTAGACGGTCTGCTTCCTGCAGTTAATGACTTCAACTAGGTTTTCAAAATACTGTCAGTTCAGTTGTTACTCTTTTCTACATCTGGACAATTGGTGTTTGATTCTTGTCTAAGAGAAGTAAAGCTTTTCTTCTTTTTAAATTGGTGTTTAAATTTGTGCCTCCTGCCTTATTTCGGTCAGGGGTAATAGATAATTGTGTGTTACTATCATTTATTCAGGATGTTTTTTAAACATCCCTGACTTTTCCAAGCAAAAATAAACAATTGGGACTACAGCAAAATAAAAAGTTTTTGCACAGAGAAGGAAACAGTCAACAAAACTAAAAAGCACCCTACAGAATGGGAGAAGATATTTGTAAATAACATCTCTAATAAAGGATTAATATCCAAAATATATAAAGAACTTAGAAAAATCAACACCCAAAAAACAAATAATTCAATTAAAAATAGGCAGAAGACATGCACAGACATTCCTCCAAAAAGACAGACAGATGGCCAACAGACACATGAAAAGACACTCAACGTTGGGGCACGTGGGTGGCTCAGTCAGTTAGCCTCCAGCTCTTGATTTCGACTCAGGTCATGATCTCCGGGTCATGAGATTGATTGAGCCCTGCATCAGGCTCCATGCCCAGCATGGATTCTCTATCTTTCCCTCTTCCCCTTCCCACCCCAGTCCTGTGCACACACGCATTCTCTCTCTCTCTCTCTCAAAAAAAAAGCTCAACATCACTTATACCTGTCAGAATGGCTAAAATCAACAACATAAGAAACAATAGGTGTTGGTGGGGATGTAGAGAAAAAGGAACCTTTGTGCACTGTTGGTGGGAGTGCAAACCGGTGCAGCCACTATGGAAAACAATATGGAGGTTCCTTAAAAAGTTAAAAATAGAACTACCCAACAATCCAGCAATTGCACTACTGGGTATTACTCAAGGAATACAGAAACACTCATTCAGAGGGACACAGGCACCCTGATGTTTATAGCAGCACTATTTACAATAGCCAAGGAACGGAAGCAGCCCACCTGTCCATCCATAGATAAATGGATAAAAAAGATGTGGTATATATACACAATGGAATATTACTCAGCCATAAAACAGAATTCTTGCCATTTGCAACAACATGGATGGAGCTAGAGAGTGTAATGCTGAGTGAAATATGTCAGTTAGAGAAAGATACCATATGATTTCACTCTTGTGAGGAATTTAAGAAACAAAAAAAATTAAAGAGGGAAAAAAGGGAAACCAAGAAATAGACTCTTAACTATGGAGAACAGACTGATGGTTACCAGAAAGGAGGTGGTAGGAAGATGGGTGAAATAGGTGATGGAGATTAAGGAGTGTGCTTGTGTTGAGCACCTGGTGATAAAATAAAAACCTTAAAAAAAAAAGTAGCTTAAAATATTTGAAATCTCAGAAATTAATTTTTACTGACCAGTGAGTAGGTTTATGAAACATCTCCTTTTGAAATCAGAGAATTTATATTTCCAAGCTGGAATTGCCTGAAAATGCTACTTTTCTAGGCATTGCAGTTGCTCTGATAAAAAATTTTTTGTAACGTATATGGTTTTATGACAAGATTCTATACAGGCTGTCAGTTTTAAGAAGTAAAATATTTTAAAATCTAAAAAAAAGAAATAAATAAATGTTCCTGACTTTTCCAGACAACATGCTTTACCCCTTTATATGCTTTTTTTTAATGTATTTTATTCTTTTTTTTTTTTTTTTTTTTTTTTAAGAAAACCTTTCAAAAAGCTCTAACTGTTGTCTTTTCTAGAACAGAGGATTCTGTTCCAATTACTGTGGTCCTACCAATTTCCGTACCTTGAAGAATGTCAGTTATTGTTTTCTTTTAACATATTCATGTCTTTAGAACCTATTAACATGTATAAGGCTTAGTCTCTAGGTTCATTTTAAACTGTCAAGCTTTTTTGAGTGGTAGTATCCACTTCACATGTTTCTTCTTCATCAGAGTGTTTCCTCTTAAAAAGCTCTCTGCCATATTATTTCCTCGATTCTTATCTGTGCGATCACCCTTAGAATCACATCTGACCTAATAGTCAAGAGCCTGAGGGGTTCTGCTAGGAGCATGTGTGCTTGGACTTTGTGATATTTCTTCTGGCATTACCTGCAAAATTTAGGGGCGCCTGGGTGGCTCAGTGGGTTAAAGCCTCTGCCTTCAGCTCAGGTCATGATCTCAGGGTCCTGGGATCGAGCCCCGCATCGGACTCTCTGCTCAGCAGGGAGCCTGCTTCCCCCTCTCTCTCTGCCTGCCTCTCTGCCTACTTGTGATCTCTCTCTGTCAAATAAATAAAAAAAATAAAATAAAATCTTACCTGCAAAATTTAGGCCAGTCCCCCAAAGAGGCTCTAGAAAAGCAAGCTGTTATTGTATCACTTCCATTTCCCCCTTCACTTTTCCATTCTATTCCCTGCTTTTCTCTTTTTAAAAAATCTTGGGGCTCAAAGAATCCTTGCGTTAGCAATCAGTATATATTTGTATTGTGGACAGCAGTTTGGATTTTATTTCAGGAAATCAGTACACTGTCCATTATGTTAAATTACGTTAATTTAAGTTGTATTTATTTTAAAGTTTGGTTTGTATGCATTTGAAAATACAGAAGCTATAGGCATAAAGAGTTTATATTTGTATGTATTTAAAGTAGCACTATAATTTTAGTGTTGGAAAATCTTCTGCATTCATAAAATTATTAAAGATTATGTCCACTTGGTAATGCCATAGATTATCTTTTGTTATCTCTATGATGTTGGCATATTGGATTTTGTTTTGTGTTACTTTTGAATGAAGTTGTGGGTGCATTTTGTCCATTGCACAAGTAACATATGGGTTTTAGGAAATTT
The DNA here is from genome assembly GCA_028534135.1 of Potos flavus. Classification (NCBI taxonomy): domain Eukaryota; kingdom Metazoa; phylum Chordata; class Mammalia; order Carnivora; family Procyonidae; genus Potos; species Potos flavus. The sequence goes on along the minus strand of CM052894.1, from coordinate 31,052,099 downwards.
GAGAAGTAAAAAGAAAAGGAAAAGCTCAACAGTAACCTACCACCTAAGGCAATCTTTGTTGAAATTTTGGTATATTTTCTTCTTGGCTTTCCTTTTTTGGTACATATTGTTTTCAAATAGCTTCATTATATAATATTGGATTTATTTTTTTACTTTCATAACAAATGTATTCCATGTTCTTCATATAAATATTTTTAAACTGCACGATATTCTTTTAATCAATTTCTGTTTATTTGAAACTTATTTCCAAATTTATCTACTTTAAATAGTTCATGAGAAATAAATAAATAAATAAATAGTTCATGAGGAGCTTTATGCATTAAGCTGTTAATACTTTTGTGATTAATTTTTTTTTTTTTTTAATTTTTTTCCCCCTAATTCACAGGCGAATATAAGAAAGATGAACTTTTGGAAAGTGCCAGGTGTGTACTAGTGTTATAAATATGTATCATGAATAACTTTATCATTAATTTAAATAACAAGCAAACTTTTTTAAAAGATAATGAATTTTTGTTTGATCACATATATGTCTCCAGATAGGATCTGATGAAGAATACAAATTACTAACACTGTTTTTTTGTGTGCTAGGGGTGGCAATGAAGAAAAAATGATGGCTCTACTGACACCATTAAATGTCAACTGCCATGCAAGTGATGGCAGAAAGGTACTTCCTTTTGCAACTAAGCTTGTGTTCATCCTCCTGGTAACATGAAAATGTATTTGTCTTACTAAAAATTAAAACGTTTGGTGAGAATACTGATACTTTCTTTGAAGCAGTAATTTGGATTAATTCTTAAACTTAGTAAAACTTTATTGATAATAAACATTTAGTTTGCTTCCTATTTACAATAATGAACTTAAAACTTTTATACTATGCCTTCAGTAAATATGTTGGAGTTTGTAAAAACCAAATTGATAACTATGAAGATGTAATATGTTGGATTTTTGTAAAACCAAATTGATAACTATGAAGATGTGAAGGGTGTTTTTTGGGTTTCTGGTGTTATATTTGGATATTTACCTTTTCACACTTTTTTTTAGCTATTATTGTAATTTCATTCATTTGATTAATATTTCAGTCAACTCCATTGCATTTGGCAGCAGGATACAACAGAGTAAAAATCGTACAGCTGTTACTGCAACATGGAGCTGATGTCCATGCTAAAGATAAAGGGTGAGTAAGCATTGGAAACAAATCAGGATTTCTTAAATGTTGCTGTCTTTATAATAATCTCTGTAACCTTATAAAAATCTTCTTGCTAAACAGTATAAACATTATTGAGCTTTTACAATATGCAGATTGCTCTGAGGACACAGAATTATAAAACCTTAAAGCCACAACTCCTGGGGCTTACACTACACTTTAGGAAGCATGAAAAGATACCTAACAATATAAGTTCTCTACTAAGTGTGAGGTGATAATAGAGATAGTAGTGTAGGAATTCCCAGGAGGGAACTCTCAGTGATGGCTGTACTGGTAGAAAATCCTTCAGGAGATGATACTTGACCTGGACTCAGCTCAGGAAAGCAGAGAGTTTAGGAAATATCATGCAGGAGAAGTTGTGTGAGAGGATGTGCTAAAGCAGATATTACAGCATATTTAAGAAACAATGACTAGACCAGTGTGGCTGAAGCAGATGGTTTACACAGGGGAGAAATGAAGGTTAGGGTTGGAAAAGTAGCTAAGTTGGTATTCTAGTCTAAGGAATTCACAGTGTGAGCCACAATAGCTATTGAAAGATCTTAAGCAAAGGGAAAGATTTTTTTCTAAAGAGGGGTTTTAGGGAACACATTCTGGCAGCAATGTGTAAGGTAGTTTGGAGAGAAAGACCAGAGATAAAAGAGCAGTGAGAGTAATCACTGTAGGGGTTCAGGCATAAGGAGAATCTATAATAATGTTGCAGAGGAATGGAAATGAAGACACAGGTGCAAGAGATATTATAGTGTAAGAATGGGTAAGATTTGTTGATCGTCTGGATGCGAGGAAAGAGAAAGGAATAAAAAGGTAACTACATTGCAAATTCTGAAGCTGAATGACTGATACCTAGAGTTATGAAAAGATTGTAGAAGTAAGCCAGGAGGGAGGAAAATCTGTATGCCCTGAGGCATGGAGGGAACTGCATGTGGTTGAGCATACCATTATTGAAGGGTAAGGCTCCAGAGGGTCAGACCATTGCATGCCAAGCTAAGCAGTTGGAGCCAGTTTTCAAAAGCAAGGAAGAACCAGTGAAGGACATTAAAACAAGGAGTAACTACAACAGGGGCGCCTGGGTGGCTTCCAGTCGGTTAAGTGTCCAACTCTTGTGATTTTGGATCACAGTCATGGGATCAAGCCCCACATGGGGCTCCACACTGGGCATGGAGCCTGCTTGAGATTCTTTTTCTGCCCCTCACCCTCTGTCTCCGTGTCTCCCTCTAAAAAAAAAAAAAAAAAATAGCTACAATAGCTACATCAGATTTACTTTTAGAAAAATCTGGCTACAATTTGGAAGAGAAATTGAAATAGGGGCTGTTTGCATAGTACAGGAAGAAATAATAAAGGCACAGTGGTAGCCTTGGAGAAAAAAAAGATGGATGTGGAAGAGACTTGGAAGTTAGAATTGTTAGAACTTAGTGTTCAGATGGATGTTAAATTTTGTGCATTTCTACTAGAAGATCACAAAAGCCATTCGTTATTTAAGTGTAAATTTAAGTTAATTAAAGTTAAATAAACTAAGCCTATAGGGAATCTGTAATAACATAAGCTTCTTCTCACCCCCCACCCCCACCCTCATATTGTAGTGATCTGGTGCCCTTACACAATGCCTGTTCCTATGGTCATTATGAAGTAACTGAGCTTCTGGTCAAGGTTAGTTCTCTTCTGTTTTTCTTAGAATTATATAAAATCACTTGAAATATATCACATACCTATTGACTATGTTTTTAGTGCTTGGAGGATATAGAAGGAATACGTATAATCATTCTAAGATGTAGGTGATTGATAGGTCAACATTCGACTGCTTTGAGATTTTTAAGATACCTGAAGATTTTAGATATAAAATAGCACTGTCATCTTGTGAATAGCGGCTTAAATGATTCTATAATTTGTGGCTAACGGTGAAGTTTCAAAATTCTTGAAAATATCAGAAAGCAATTTTCAGTGATTCGGGTATTAGGTTGCAGCAGGCTCATTTGGTAAGCTGCACATCTTCCAGTATGCTGGGAGGCTCTTGTTTAACAAGCAGCTTCCCAGGACTGAAAACAAACGTGTTTTGCTCCCTGTTGGATGAAAATAGAAGATACATATTCTTCTTCAGAGTAGATAGAAGGATGTTACCCACAGCTATTTCCTTTTATACCCCAGTCTCTGTACATATATTTGACCACATTCCTTAGGCTTCTCTTACTCTGCACTATTCTGCCCCTTTTAATACTTTCCCTCATTCTAGCAGCAGCCATCATGGGAAGGATATTTGTTCCCAATGCCTCCATGCTTGCTTTTTGGCACGTGCTACAACAGGATACTTTCCCATAGAAACAACTTTAATGATTAGATACTCTGAGTAGCCCCTAAGCCTTTTTAAATGCATAAGGCAGCTGCAATACTACACATTTGTAGCAGTAATGCTTTTCTTACTGTAAAACCAAATCTTCAGTTCAGCAGAACATTTGGAATATTATTGTAGGTAAAAGTGAAACAACAGATTGCATTGGGACCTACAGACAATGGGATGATGTTTTCCTAAGACCTGATGTTCCATAAATAAGAATGGCAGGCTGACTAGAGGTCATATGTATAGAGGAGGTTAGCTGAGGTGAAGTTGCAGTTAAGCTCAGGAGTGTCTGGATTAGGCAAGTAGATAGAGACAGAGAATACAGGCAGAAGGTGTAGGCAACAGTGAGTCAGTTGGCAATCCTTGCTAAACAGTTGGCTAGCAGAAGCTGGCATTTAACTGCAAACATTCACTTAACTGCTATTCATGACCTGGACACTGTAGAAATTGTGATGTGATTGCTTAAGCTAACATGATTTTATGCCAGTAGTAGAAGTATAGTGTCAAAAGCAAATGTAACAGATGCAATGTACTTTTCTCAGTTAGACCGCATTGAGACTCTGTTGTTATTCTAGGCACTCAATAATTTCTTTAATGGAGCTTTTAAACTGAAGTATATTTAGCTGAAGGCCATGAGGGTGAAAGGAAATCTAGAAACCATCTGATGAAAAAAATGAGTGAAGGAGCTGAAGGTGTTTAAACTCAAAAAGAAAAACATAAGAGTTGCTTTCAAGTATTGCCAAGAATATTGATTTCTTTTGCTCCAAAGAAGACCAGTAGATCAAAGTTTAAAATACATATTTAACTTAATGTAGAAGAGAATTTCTAATAAGACGAGTTATCTAGTAATTATGAAAAGTCATGTTAGTTGAGGATTAGTTTCCCATAATTGAAAGTACTAAAAGAGTGAGTAGCTCATTTGCCATCTGCAGGAATGCTTTGGGAAGGGATTATGAGAGATGAGAGATTGAACTAGAATGACTTCTCTGGTCTATCCAACTCCAATACTTGGAAATGGCTAAAATTAAAAAGACTGACAATACCAAGTATTAACAAGGATGGGGAAACACTAGAACTCAAATATTGCTGATGGCAGTGCAAAAATAGTAGAGCCACTTTTTAAAGATAATAATAATAATAAAGCCACGTTAGAGGACTATTTGTCAGTTTCTAATAAAAGTAAACCTGTATCTACTGTATCATCCATCCAGCAATTCCATTCCTAGGGACATAGCATGTGTCCATAAAGAGACTTGTTCGTAACACCTTATTCAAAATAGTAAAAAATTAGCAATAGTCCAAATGCCCATCAAGAGGATGATGGACAAGTAAATTATGGTCTATCAATACAATGGAATGCTACTCAGCAATAAAAACTATTGATACAACAACATGAATGAACCTCAGAAACATTGTGTGTGAAGGAACATAGACACAAAAGTACATAATGAGTTATTCTATTTTTGTGAAGGTCAAGAGCATATAAATCTAATATATGGTGCTAACAGTCAGAATGGGGGCGTGAATTATCTATAAAAGGAGCATGAGGGAACATTCTGGGGTAATGAAAGTATACTCTATCTTGAATGGGGTGATGGTATCATGGAGATATAGCTAGATATAGATATATATTTGTCACAACTCCTCAAACTATTCACTTAAGAACTGTTTTACTGTATGTAAATTATACCTCAGAAAAGGGAAAAATTTAGAAATTAGAAAAGAGGCAAGTTAAATCAAAAGCTTCATTCTTAACTGTTTTTAACAATAAAAGAGTTAAGTAAAGCCCTTGTGCATAAGCCTAGCAACCAGCTACTGGTTTTCCATGGGGAAAAAATGTGTTTCTGAAATAATAGGTTTAAAAAGTGGACTTTGAGGATATAGCCTGGTTAAGCTTGCATGATGTTAAATTACACAGTACTAATAATTCTAAATTCTCTTAAAATATTGAACACTAACTATATGCTTTACCCTCCCCCCACAACCCCTCAGCATGGTGCCTGTGTAAATGCAATGGACTTGTGGCAATTCACTCCTCTTCATGAGGCAGCTTCAAAAAACAGGGTTGAAGTCTGTTCTCTTCTCCTAAGTTATGGTGCAGATCCAACACTGCTGAATTGTCATAATAAAAGTGCCATAGACTTGGCTCCCACTCCGCAGTTAAAAGAAAGATTATCATGTGAGTATAAAATGATGAATGTTCAACTAGGATATTAAGATACCAACAGACTAAAATTTGTACTTTCTCATTTGTTTTTAGAAATTTTTAAATAATGGAAAATTTTCTTTACACATGGGAATCTATTGTTCATACTAGCATATTTAGTCATCTAGAAGTTTCTACTCATTCTACTCTTAAGATGCTATGAAAAGAAAATGTATTTGTTTTTTCAGGTCAACTTAAATGAGATGGTATGCTTTTGAAAAGAGTGAATTTGGGTTTTGTTCCTGTCTTTGGTGTGAGTTTCTTATTAATCTGCCATGTCGTTTATAGGATTACTATCTTTCAGACATGGACCCCAGATCCTAACCATCTAATATTCTTTGATACCTGGCAGTTCTATGGTTTTTCTGTCTGTAACTGAAGTAAATGTAGTGAGAAACAGCCACCTAGTTCAGATGTAGTATTGCTATACATAAATAGGAAACTTGTATTAAATTTGTATTATTCTGGAACAATAAAGGAAAATGGGTGGTTTCACAAATCTGATGGATAAAAGGAGGAATCTTGAGAAAATACTTTCATTTGTTCATCAGTAGTAGGTGGCTCTTAGAAATATTTGATTTTTGGCTCATCTGCTACCACCATGATGTTAGAGCACGAACCATCTTAGAACTCTCTGGTCCAGTAATATATGGCAGTACTCCAGATTCCTACAGACCAAAATAGACCGGGAGTTGGCTATGGGCTAAATCTATGTATACATTTAGGGATGAATTATGTCATAACTGAGGGGGAAACTGGTATAGCACTGTCTCTCTTCTGGGGGGTTGTATTTGGAGAATATCTTTAGAGCTTCTATCTGAATACTTTGGTAGATAATTTTGAAAATAATTTCAAGAAAAATACTAAGTATCTTTTATTAGGTAAGTCCCGTCAATTTGATAATTCTCATGGAGATCTATATGCTTTTCTCTTCATCTAGATGAGTTTGTGTTTTTGTTTTTTTGTTTTTTTTTTTTATTAACACATAATGTATTATTTGCCCTAGATGAGTTTAAAGGCCACTCATTGCTGCAGGCTGCACGGGAAGCTGATGTAACACGAATCAAAAAACATCTCTCTTTGGAAATGGTGAATTTTAAGCATCCTCAAACACATGAAACAGCATTGGTAATGTTTCAGATTAAAATTTTTAAGATGCAGTAACCAAAAACATGTTGAACTAATCATAACATCCTACTTTTGATGATACAGAGTAACATAATTTCCTACTTCTAGTAATAGAATTGTTTTTGAAAATCTGTTTTTTTTTTTGAAAATTAATGCCTGAACATATATTAAAAAAAATTGTCAAACAGTACAGAAAAATAAACAACCTCACCTGCCCCCCAAAATACAATACTGTTATTCATTTGAGTATCCTTCCAGAAAAAAAACTTTATTCATATACTGGTGCATGTTATGTGTAGCTTCGTTATTGTTGTAATAGTACATATTATTTCCTTATAAAAATTATAAATGCTTGTGATTGAGAATTTTAAACCCACTGAAAGTAATGAAAAAGAAAATAATTCTGTCATCCATATAAAACCACTTGGTTTTCCTTCCAGTATTATAATTTTTTTTCAAAATTAGATCTGAAGTCTGTATATAGCCCCTCTATGCTATGTAAATAAAGTGTCTGTGTGATTTGAGGCTACTTCCCTGTTAGAGGTAATAACACTTCTGTGGAGCTGTAACAAAGTAGATGAAAATCGAGCAGTCTGTGGAAAAGCAGTGAGAAAAGAATGAGAGCTAATAGGGATAAAGTGATGGAAGATAGGAAGGCAATGGTATAATCAGAGACTACCTTAGAAATACCAATTTTTTAAAAAGATTTTTATTTGTTTATGAGAGAGAGAAAGCACGTGAGCATGAGGGGTGGGAAGAGGCATGTTTCCCACTGAGCAGGGAACCCAATGCAGGGCTCAATCTCAGTATCCCGGGATCATGACCTGAGCCGAAGGCAACACTTAACCAATTGAGCCACCCAGGCACCCCAAATAGCAATTTAAAAGGAAGAAAATCAGTTCTGCTGTATGAATTGCAAAATGTGCTTTGGGTGAGGGAAGAGGACCCTAAATAAACCAATGTGTTCAGGGCAAATTTAACTCACAGTCTTACTTACCTAATATTTTGTAGGTGATTAATTTTCTTGATTATTGGTTAATTTTCTCTCTTATGCCATGATGTAAACTATGTGAAGGTTATGTAGAAACCTATCTATAAAACATACTAAGCCTTTTTGCTAACTTAAGTTGTAAGAAATATCCAAGTACAAAAAAAAGCAAAGCTTCAGACTAATAGGAAGTGCTAGTGCAAATTTAAAATCATAACATTATCAAGATGGTGCAGAGAAATTAAGACTGACAAAATTTTCTGGTCTGAAAAGCTAATACTGCATATTATCTCCCCCTAAATATTCTGCTATTAAACAATTTATTTTTGTTATTAACCTTAAAACATACTAGGAGTTAAGTGTTGGTGGATAGTTGTGTTGCAGGGGCAGTGTCTTCCATGTTTCCAGAGATCATAGGCCCTGCCCCACGATGGGGCAGAGGAGTAAAAGTGCAGTTTTGAAATGGACATGGTCAAGAATTCTTGGAAATAAACCATTTCCATTCTGTGTGCTATCCTGATAGATGTCCTGAGATGATTACTCACAACATACCAAAGTAGCTATGTTTACCTGTTGGAAATGGTTTTATTGAGGTCAAAGGAATGATTTTGGTGACAGCAGCCACAACGAAGAATGAATCTGAGGCAAAGTCATGAAGATCAGATAAGCTTTATAATTAACAACAGGTTAAAATAAGAGAATAAGTTTCATATGTACTGTGTATTTAGATGTATAGAACAACTTAGTTTAGCAGTTACCCAGAACTTTTATTCCACGAATTCTCAAGCTTCAATTTAACTTCATATTTTTATATCAATCTAGTCATTCATGCATCCAGACATTTATTGAACACCTGTTGTAAGTGAATATCATCCTTGATATTGGGGAGCAAAGATTTGGGACATGATCATGAGATACATTCTAGGGTTATAACTAGCAAATCCCTACCTCCTGTCTCCTTTCCTCTTTGATATATCATAGATATAGATGCTGCAGACTCCAGCTTAGAGTGTATCATCTTCTCCCATTGATTTTGACAAACAGGTAATCCAAGCTCCTTATTCTGTTTGAGCAACTAGTTGAGAAAGAAGTAAATACTAATCTTGTCAGCTGTTTGACCTGTGCTGTTACCAGGCAGCATCCAGAGCCGGATGAGTGTCTTTTATTACTTGATGTAAAGAAACTCCAACCTTTGGGGTGTTTTATTAATTAAACTTTTAAAAAGAATATAGACACCATGCTATGTGGGAATAGCATTTAAAGGAGTGTTCATGATGTTGATTTAAATTTTCATCACATCAGTAGTGGCTTTTTCAAAGATATAGGGCAACTATAAAACTTGATCAGAATATTTAGTAACATATCTGATAAATAGGATTTGCAGGCCCAGCCAGAATTTGGTAATTGTTGTACATTCTATCCAATAGAAGGTCTTTGAGTAGAAAAGTCAGGTCAAAGATAAAACAAAGGTTGAATAACTTCTTAGTTTTTCTTGATTGGAAACACAAATGTTCTTAAGTAAAAATAAGTTATGTGTAGTCCTTGATTAATGCTGCAATTTAAATTATCTAGCATTGTGCTGCCGCATCTCCATACCCCAAAAGAAAGCAAATATGTGAACTGTTGCTAAGAAAAGGAGCAAACATCAATGAAAAGACTAAAGAGTAAGTCTACTTTTAGTAATTAAAAATTAATACTTTTTTTTTTTTTTTTGGAAAATACATTGATTGGCTGACTTTTTACGTTTTCTTTTTAAGATTCTTGACTCCTCTCCACGTGGCATCTGAGAAAGCTCATAATGACGTTGTCGAAGTAGTGGTGAAACATGAAGCAAAGGTATACTTCCTTTTTGGTAATCTCTGGTAATCCAATGAGTTATTTTCTGTTTAGCAGATGAAACTCCTGGCTTCCTAAACTGTTTACTCTCTCATAAGTATTACTCTTTTCCTCTTAATCTATACTTAAAAATAGTCTAGGCAGATACTTTTCTTTATCTGATTTTTTGTTAGAAAGCCTAAGGATTTACTCAAAAAAAAAAAAAAAAAATTACATGCTTCCTATATATCCTTCCTTCTGCATTCCTTTTACCCACACCCCATTGGTCAAGTTATCCTTAAGGTCTTTTTCTAACAGAATACTCTTCAGAATATCCTCAGCTAGAGACACACTGATTATGACCAATCATCTCCAGTCTTCTCACTTGTATCTCTGTTCCTTGGCTACCATGGTAACTCTTGTTGTTTACCCGGCCACAGTCTTTCTTACCTGTTACTTCTATGACTAAACCAAAGGACTTGGAACAGAAGGAAATAAATTATTTAAATAATTTGACTGAAAACAGTTCCCCATATTGTGAAGTCAGTGTTCTTTAGTTGGCATTTGTATGCAAAGCATTTTATTCTTGGAGTAATTATATTTTTATCAGGCTAGAAATCATCATTTCTTACCCAGGAACTTTAAAAAATACTACTCAGTAGAAAGTACACATGACATCCCACATTGGAAGAGATGATAGTCATCTGATTCAACAGTTTTCACAGTTTTTAGCCACAGATCCTTGCCTTTTCCAAACAAAATCTTTAGTAGAAATTCATCATGTAACAAAGAATGGAGCTGCTCTGAATGAAGGGAAAAGAAAGGAGTAAAGACCCTTAGCCCTTGGGTGACGCCAAGACTCTTCCCTAACTGTGCTTTGCAGAATAGTTTTCTGATCTGTCGTTCCTTGGGATCCCACTCAAGGAACCATTTAGAATTCTTTCTACAGCTTTTTCTTTGTGTTTCCTTTCAGTGTCCTAATTTCTTTCTGATTTGGGGGATTTCTTGATAATGTGTAATCTCAATCTTTCCTGTTGTAAATTATTGAATAAAATAAAGTTTATTTTGGTTGACTGCTTGGCATATCTTGTCTGTCTGTTCTATAACTTTTCATTGATTGCTTTTTTCATACATGTGATACATTACTAGAATATCTGAATACATATTAAATGTGAGTTGTGAAACTCAGTGAAACAGTCCTGACTAGTGGGGTCAACTATCCGGGTTTGTCTAGGAACTGAGGGATTTCCAGAAACACAGGACTATCAGTACTAAAACCAGGGAAGTCCCAGGCAAACCAGAACAAGTTTGTGACCCTGATCTTAACACAAAGTGGTACCCGAATAAAGTTTTGAAGTGGATGTATTTCACATTTCAGTGAGTTTTGGTATGTGAATAAGTAGATTAATTGTCCTCAACATTTTAAATCAGTTTTCAAGTTCCATAAGCATGGAGATAAGCAATTTATAATCCAGTTTTGGTTTCTCTGAGAAAGTCTTATTATATTCCCATTCAAATATTCTCCAATTCCATGAATATGAATTGGACTATGTCTCAGATCACACTAGTGGCTACAGGGTTGATTACTGAGGAACTTGATGATTTCTCACTTTTGTTTTAAAAAATTAGTTACCTCGTGAAAGGGTGCAGGTGAAGATGAGATGGGGGAGTTAACATTTTATTGTATTTTATTACATATCCATCAGTTTCTCCCTTTATCCATAAATGTATATATACATGTTACACATTTCAATGTAATTTGCAAATTGCTATACACTTCTCCCTGAATATTTCCATGTAAGCATCATCTAGAGGTCAGTATTTATTTACAGGTTTTGGGGGGGTGGTACAGAACTTACATGCAATGAAATGCACAAATCTTAAATGTACATGTCCTGAAGTTTGACTAATGTATACACTTGTGTTACCAAAACTCATCAAGGTGTAGAAATTATTTCTTGGCAGAGGACCCCATCCAAGGCAATCGCCACCCCTAGATAGAACAACCATTTCATTTATTTCCTGCGTAGATTAGATTTGCCTGTTCTAGGCCTTCTAGAATTGTACAATGCATACTCTTCTGTAAGGCTTTGTCCTCTGTATATTTTGGAGATTCATTGATGTACCAATCATTTGTTCCTTTTTATTGCTCAGAAGTATTCTGTTGTGTGTATAGGCCATAATGTATTTATCTATACAGATTATATTTTACATGATAAAAAGATTAAGCCAGGAGGAATAAATGTCTTAATGCTAATTTAGTCTCTGGCTTCGCTACTGTTGTCTATCTTGGGGTTAGTGTCCACATTTCTGGACCTTAGAGATCCATAAAAACATGGATTAAACTTTCTTAGGCAATGTCTACCTCTAAATGCAATAAATATACTAATACTTTAATGCCAAACACAACTGTTACTCAACATTTCCTGCTTTTAACTCAAAAAAGGATCTTTTCTGATACCAGCCTTCATGAGCTGGTGAATTTATGCTCTAGATTGAAACAAAAATACTTGTTTTGGTACTGGATAATAGGCTTCATGAGAGAATAATTGGGATTTTTAAATTAGTAGCAAGCGTTAAATACATGATTGGATGGTTTTAAATTTTGAGCTACAGGCTAATTTTAGCTTTTTCTGCATTGTTAAGGTGAATGCTCTGGATAACCTCGGTCAGACTTCTCTACACAGAGCTGCACACTGTGGTCATCTGCAAACCTGCCGCCTACTCCTGAGCTATGGGTGTGATCCCAGCATCATATCCCTTCAGGGCTTCACTGCCTTACAGATGGGAAATGAAAACGTGCAGCAGCTTCTTCAAGGTAGTCAATGCTCTCATGAAGTCAACTTTTTAAAAATAACCTTTCAATTTTTTCACACAGGGATGCCTGGCTGGCTCAGTCGGAAGAGCATGCAACTCTTAATTTCAGGGTCGTGAGTTTGAGCCCCACTTTGGGTGTAGAGATGTTTAAATAAAACAAAACTTCAAAAATAAAAATAGATTTTGTCACATACTATGTAGAAGTTGGTAATAAAGAGAAAATGTAGAATATTTGGCTGTTACTTCTTAATTCACTGTACTCAGTGTTCCAAATGTCATTAACTCTTACTATGATTTTGTTCCAGAAGCATTATCTGCTCAATTTCTCTTAATAGCTGGTTCTTAAGTTTTTATCTAGAAAGTGTTTAAGATATAACAGTTGCTATTTTTTTTAAGACAGGAAAACATAAAAAGGTAGGTATCTCAGTTGAGCATCGATAATGATAAATAATACTCTAAAAATTACTTCGCTGTTTCTTTAGGTCCTTTATATATAAGGCATGTGGAGTTTTTGTACAAGGTAACCAACTATTTGACTTATTAAAACATATTTAACTATTGAATACAGGTATATTTATTATATTTTTAAATATTTTAGATGAAATATCTATACATTTTGCATAGGTTACACATTTCACCCTAGAAATCTGGTCCAATAAATTTTAAAGTGACTGACATCTGAAAGCTCAGATGAGAAGAAATATAACAGATCAAGCCTCTTATATCTCTAACGGTCATCTTTGATGGTCCTTATACCTATGATCTGGAAACTACCTTTTGAGAAAAACACTGAATAGATGAAGGCAGGATGACAAAACAACCTGGAAACTGCCAAAACTGAACTAAACTACAAGACTCCTCCAGGATTCCCTTTAGTTCCTCATATACCACACATTTGTTTCAATATCATTTTTGGGGTGTCAGTGTTAGTCCTATTCAGTTGCCTCGTGATGGACGTTTACAGTCTTACTAGTTTGTGCTAAGTGCGATTTCTTACCTTTTCAACTAGTTTTTTTTTTTTAAGATTTTATTTATTTATTTGATAGAACACAATCGGGGGGGAGCAGCAGGTGGAGAGGGAGAAGCAGGCTCTCCACTGAGCAGGGAGCCCGATGCAGGACTTGATCCCAGGACCCTGGGATCATGACCTGAGCTGAAGGCAGACACTTAACCAACTGAGCCACCCAGGCACCCCTCCAGCTAGTTTCTTAGAGTAAATTGTCAGAGTAGAATTTCCAGGTCAACAGATAACATGTAATTGTTAAATCATCTTCTAGAGACATTGTTAAGTACCATTTTATACTCCTGCTAGCAGCATATGACAAGACCTGTTTGTCAGCACTGGGTATTATGATTCTAAATCTTTTCGTTTGGTGAATGTGTGTGTATGAACTTCAGAAGTAATAGATGCTTTTTTTTAACACAAACTGTAGAAATATTGTCATTGTAGCTCCCCATTTCCTCTTTTCCCACTAGTGGAGGAAAAAGAAAAGCCCAGGATCCCATTATTTTAATTTGCATTTTTAAGATATATGTTGCAGTATTTTTTCCATTTTTTATTTGCCTTATAACTTCGTTTAATGTTATGTTATCGCTTGACATATTCTTCCAAATCAGTATTGGTTCCGCCTTCAGTATACTTACTCTAAGATTCTTTTTCTTTTAGTATTAAGGTTTAATTTTTTTATCCTTAAGTCTTTAATCCATTGGATTTATTTTGTTCTAAGATACGAAGATACATATTTTCTTCCTTTCCTGTGAAATTTTAAATAAACTATAAAACAGAATTTCAGACCTGAAAATGACTTTAGTTATCTTCTAGGCCATCTTTTCTCTTTTTAGAACTGAAAAAAATCTGAGGCCCCTTGCCCCAGTTCAGATAGCTAGTTAAGGGCAGAACCATCATTAGGTCTCTGGCCATTGGTCTCCTAATTTAAAGCTTTTCCACCATCCAGTGGCCTTGGTTGTAGAATATGCCATCTTTCATCTGTTTTATATTCTATTATATTGTTTTAATCACATTTATTATTCACATTTACATACATTTTGCTTATTTATATGTATATACATGAAATGTTTCCCCCAAAAAAACTTTGTCTCGCAAAAATTTTTAACAGTCTTTCTGGTTTTCCTCTGCTGCCATGGAGATTTACTATATAATCTACCAAACTGTAAAAGAACTTTACTTTGTGAGAAGATGCCTCTCTTAAAGCTTAGTCCTGCCTTCTCCTTGGGAGTTTTAATCACTCTTTCCTTCTCTTTTTTTAGAGGGTATCCCATTAGGTAATTCAGAGGCAGACAGACAATTGCTGGAAGCTGCAAAGGCTGGCGATGTAGAAACTGTGAAAGTAAGATATGATCTTATGTTTTTGTTAACTTTGGATTTTTATTTTCAGTGTTTAATGAGTCTGTACTGTTGTAATGAAGAGCCTAGTTGTTGACATGTGCCTTGTTTTAAAAGGTAAATAATGATAATCTAGTTCTCCACAAGCGAGAATCATTGTTCAACGAAAGAAACTTTTTATATGCATCTCAGTAAATACCTGACAATCACAGATTTAAATAAAGTGCATGTTTATGGAAATAAATTTCATTTAAAGAACGTATTCGTTTGTCCTTTTAAAAGAATAAGATATCAAATTATTGTCAGTTGTTTACATATGACACATACAGCAGGAAAGGGACCAAGAACTACTAAACAGTGTGTCACTGTGTCAATGTATTTCTTCTGGTTTCATTTCTTTGCCCTCTCTACCACTGTGTTGCCATTTTTCAGAGCCACTGTCTCCTAATAATCATCAGTTCATCTAGGCAACTTCAGTTCTTACATGGCCCATCTCCCATGGTTGTCCTCCGTAGAATAACCCTTCCTCAGATTTTCCTTTACTTTTTACCATAGAGTCATATGTAATGTCTTAATGCTTGTACTACATATTTCTGTTACCTCAGAGGTTGTATATCCCAGTAAATAACTCAGAAGCCTTACATTTTGAAAGAGCAAGACTACTTTTCCATTCAACTAATATAGATTAAAAAAATTAACTCAACATGTTTTATGAATGAAGTAATTCTTCAGTAATGCAGTGGGGTTTTGGGTTTTTTTCCACTTTATTCTAATGTTATTTTAATTCACAAAGCTATCAGGGAGAAAAAAATCTTTGTTATATTCCCCCAACCCTCCCTCCCTTGCTCCTAGACTTTTTCAAAAACAGTGTTCATCCTGTTTGAGGAAACAGTGACATATAATAAGTTTTATAAAAATCTAAATTTAATGATTTGTGATGGAAGTAGCCACATGAAGCAGTTTCACTATATTTCTATTTAGTGTCCTCACTCCTGAACAGACCCACCACATAAAGTCGATTTTAGATTTTCTGAGAATGAAATATGTTGATCTCATCTGAACTTGAGCTCTGAGGAAACTTCATCACTGTCCTTTTAAATAAAGAGATTTTGGGAAGTTGATTTAAAAGTCAGTGTGATCTTTTCCTATTGCTTTATCTATGTAGATAGCACAGTCATCTCCAAGTAATTTAAGATTTTATTTTTTAAATTTCATTTTTCAAAGAAAAAACACCACTATAATGGACTCTTATTGTTTGACATGTTTTATATTTACATTCTTTCCCTTAAGTGGGAGGTTAATAAGATATTGGAAGGAGGATTTGGCTTCTATTACTAAATATTGCTGACTTGTGGAAAAACAAGTCACTTGAGTTAAGAGTAGTCAGCTGATTTTTTTTTTTCTGGAAAATTGATTTAAAAATTAAAGGCAATTAGTTAAAGGGCAACTAGCTGATTTTTTATTGGGGGGTAAAATTTTCAAATGTTCATGTGCTTACATATATTAAAGGGCATAAAGCTGTATTCAATATATACAATATTGAAGGCTAGACTTTGTTTTCATAAAGATTAAAGGAGTCTAGAGGAAGACAAAGAGAAGAGCTGGGGGCAGGAATTGGGATTTAGGGAACAAAATAATGCACCATAATGGATTGAAGAAGTCCGTCCTTTCTCTCTCATTCTCTGTGAGTAAGCATCTGGCCATCTTCACTTACCCCTGCTTTTAAAATCACTTGATGGCGGGGCACCTGGCTGGCTCAGTAGGTGCGGCATGTGACTCTTGATTTCAGGGTTGTGATTTCGAGCCCCACCTTGGGTATAGATATTGCCCAAAAATAAAATCTTAAAAAAAAATTTGCTTAATAGTTTATCTCCACAACCTTTCTAGCTGTTACCTATCTATAGACAGGGTCTTAGTGCAAATTACTGGGACAGTAATATCTGCATATTACCCAATGAACACTTAATTATGTGTTCAATTGTGTTTGTTTAGTGGAGATCCATCAGGCTAGATACTTCTTATTAAGTGTTAGAAAACTTGTCTCCGAGTACACAAAACTAAACTGAGAAGTAGGGAGTAAAGTAGCTAATGAAAACTACCCAGCCTACCAGCACTTGGCACATGTATTAAAAATACTCATTCCTAGGGCACCTGGGTGGCTCAGTTGGTTAAGTGACTGCCTTCAGCTCAGGTCATGATCCCAGAGTCCGGGGATTGAGTCCCACATCGGCCTCCCTGCTCAGCAGGGAGTCTGCTTCTCCCTCTGACCTTCCCCCCTCTTGTGCACTCTCTCTGTCTCTCTCTTATTCTCTCTCTCAAATAAATAAAACCTTAAAAAAAAAACACGCTCATTCCTACCTAGGGCACAATTTCAAAGCCATAAAATACTGTCTGAAATGGGACCTTGAATCCATATATCTAACAGCCTCTTGTTTGGGAAGCATAAAAAAGCTTTATCAGTCCAGTAATTAAACTCCTTGAGGTTAAACCCACAGATAGCTTCCTCCATTGATTCGTTAGGGTTAGGGTATCCCTAAGGGCTAGGGTAGAGTAGAATAATAAAAAGTAAGGCTTTTTACTAATACGGATAGTCCTTAAACTTTTTTTGAGCACAATTTATTATTTGTGTTGTTTTTCTTCCCCAAACATTTGTACTTTTCATACAAGCATGAATAAAAGTGTTATTCTTAAAGCTTTTCTCAGCCAGGCTTCCTCATCTAAACCAAAGAACACAAAGAAGTATTCGACTTTTTTCTTAGTTTTCCCAAGGATCGTAAGTTCCTTGGTTACGAGTACTACCTAGGAACTTGTTAGAAATGCAAGTTTTCAAAAAAAAAAAGAAAAGAAAAGAAATGCAAGTTCTCAGGCCCCTCCCAGACACTAAATTAGAAAATCTGAAGGCAGGACCCAGTGCACATGAACATTTGAGAACTGCTGGTCTAGAGCAGAACTTTTTAAACTTTAAGGTGCTTACAGATCATCTAGGAACCTTGTTAAAATGCAGATTCTGACTCTGTAGATGGGGGTCTGAGATTCTGCATTCTTAACAAACCCCAGGATCCAGCATACGTCTACTTATATTTGTCACAAAATAGAAGTTAGGATTGCCGATAATCGGTACTTTAGATTACCTTTATGTAAATAGTAGTATTAACAATGATAAAATTTACCCACTAGCTTTAGCAAAAGATGATACAGGCATAGATAAGAGGACCACAGGGATTCCCAATAAATGACAAGGTGAAATAAGAATAATTCGTTTCTGAGAATACTGATTTAATGAGACAAGAAATTAAATCAGACGTTTGAAATTTCTACTAAGTGAATGAAAACATATCAGAATATGTAGTGTCACACGTATGCTGTGTTCCATCCTGCAGAAACTGTGTACTGTTCAGAGTGTCAACTGCAGAGACATCGAAGGGCGTCAGTCTACGCCACTCCATTTCGCAGCTGGCTATAACAGGGTGTCTGTGGTGGAGTACCTGCTGCAACACGGAGCTGACGTGCATGCTAAAGATAAAGGGCAAGTACCAGCGACTGCCATGGCCCCTTTTCCTTTATCTGACCTTTTCAGGAAAATCTGGAAAAACATTTTTTTAATAATTTTATGGTAGTTGGTGGCTCTTTTGTTTTCAGGCAAGTCTGTTACCTAACACTGGCTTTAATGTACCTTCTTGGTTTCAGTTAAGATTTTATGATGATTAGCATTTATATAGACTTATTTGCATCATGCCTTATAATGACTAAGGAGATTAGTGTGATTGATTTTTAATATAGTAAATTTTTTCAATTTGCATTGAGGAGATTTGAATTTTTCCAGTTTATCTTAAAATTATTTTTCTTTAAAAATATACAATTCTTGGGGCACCTGGGTGGCTCAGTGGGTTAAAGCCTCTGCCTTCGGCTCAGGTCATGATCTCAGGGTCCTGGGATCGAGCCCCGCATCGGGCTCTCTGCTCTGCAGGGAGCCTGCTTCTCCCTCTCTCTCTGCCTGCCTCTCTGCCTACTTGTGATCTCTCTCTCTGTCAAATAAATAAATAAAATCTTTAAAAAAAAAAAAAAAAAATATATATATATATATATATATACACACACACACACACACACACAATTCTTGGGGTGCCTGGGTGGCTTAGTTGGTTAAGCATCTGACTCTTGGTTTCAGCTCAGGTCATAATCTTGAGGTCAGGGAATCAAGCTCCACTTAGAGTCTGCTTGAGATTTTCTCTCTCCCTCTACCCTCCTTCTGCTCCCTTCCCCCACTCCCCCCCCAGCTCCTATGTGTGCTCGCTCTCTAAATAAATAAATAAATAAATAAATAAAATCTTTAAAATACACACAAACACCTCAATTCTAGATCAAGTCTATAGGTGTTTGTTATATTCTCAACAATTTAAAATATTTTTAGGGCAGCCCTCTCGGGTCTCCTCCCTCTTCAGGAGCTTTGTACTATCACTTTACTATTGCTCCCACCAAACAGAAAAAAATGTATATATTTTTAAAATTTCCCTCCACACCCTCCAAAAATAATTCCATTTCTGCTTTCAATAAATTTAGGTTCTATAAAATATAAGCAGTGTGATCCCTTATGCAGTTGAAGAAATTTATCAGCTATATGCAATTATCTGAATTAAACATATCTTTGTGTTGCATTGATTATGTAATTTTTCATTTCAGAGGCCTTGTACCTTTGCATAATGCATGTTCTTATGGACATTATGAAGTTGCAGAACTTCTTGTTAAACATGGAGCAGTAGTTAATGTAGCTGATTTATGGAAATTTACCCCTTTACATGAAGCTGCAGCAAAAGGAAAATATGAAATTTGCAAACTCCTGCTCCAGGTATATTTAAGTACTTACTGTGGACCTGGTTTATTACTTGATGTTTATTTTATTTCTAATAACTTTGAATATAAACAAACTGGTAAAGGAATATGAAGCAAAGCTATCTAATTCTCTATCTAGATTTCAGAATAAATGTCATGAACATTACATTTTAATCTATGGGGATGTTTACCACACATAGATTTATTATTGTATAAAGTCAGCTATCATCAAGTAACAGTTCTCTGATTATTATCCTAATTTTTCCTATATAGTACTTTAACCTCAAAATATTTGATGGATTATGTAATTTATAAGCCAGATTTATTTGGCACCGACAAAATTGATAGTACTAGTTTAATACAGTATCTGTGTAGATATTTTACAGTAAAAACAAAAGTTAGGGCACTTGGCTGGCTTAGTGGCTCATGCAACTCTTGATCTTGGGGTTGTGAGTTCAAGCCCGCTTTGGCATAGCGCTTAATAAGAAATACGTTAAATTTAAAAAAAAATACGTTAAATTTATACTTTATTTCAGGGTTTATAAAAACTAAAAATAACATACATGAAAATAAGTTGTTTATGAAATTCTGCCTTATTTTGAACGTAGTTTAAAATTTTTACTGAATTGTATTATAGGGGCTCCTGGCTGGCTCAGTCAGTAGAACATGCGATGCTTGATCTCAGGGTCATGAGTTCGAGGCCCACGCTGGGAATGGAGCCTACTTTAAGAAACAAGAATAATAATGATAATAAATAAGTTGCATTATAAAAGCCCAATAATATTTAACTGCCTCCGTATTCTTTTTATTATAATTTTCTGTGTACTATATTAAATATAACAAACATGTTAGCCTTTAAGGTAGAGTCTCTCAGTATAAAATAATTTTTTTTGCTGTAGTTCCATTGACTATTTTCTCTTAGACTAAGGGCAAACTTAAGCCAGTTCTTCTTTGTTTTTCTCACGCCCAGCATGGTGCAGACCCTACAAAGAAAAACAGGGATGGAAATACTCCTTTGGATCTTGTTAAAGATGGAGATACAGATATCCAAGATCTACTTAGGGGAGATGCAGCTTTGTTAGATGCTGCCAAGAAGGGTTGTTTAGCCAGAGTAAAGAAGTTGTCTTCTCCTGATAATGTAAATTGCCGTGATACCCAAGGCCGACATTCAACCCCTTTACATTTAGCAGGTAAGTAATCAAAGTTTCACAGGTTTAAGCTCAATGCCTAAGGTTCATTTTACCAGAGTAAAATATTTCCTGAAAGTAAACTGAAAAGATGCAATTCAAATATCTCCTAATGCTACCATTAAACCTGAGAGTGTTCTTACAGGCCAACTGTTTGGTGTTCACTTTAGTCCTGGTGCATTACTGCAGTAAGAACAGTGGAAGGAGACTCTGCCAGTCACTGTAGTGCTTTGGAATCTCTATTCCAGTCACCATAGTTTTAAATCCTCTTTGGTGAGTGAGTTTTGGCTATAGAAACTTGAAAAATCAGCGTGCTTGAGCCACCCTTCCTCATGGGAAGTTAAAGCTTTCCATTCTTCTGATGACAGCCATTAAGCACAAGCAGAAAAAAAATCTTAAGGCTTTCAAAAGTCACATAAACCTATTGCCAGATTTGTTATATTAATTCATTAGGTCTGCTGTAACAAGGTACCACAGACTGGGTGACTTAACAGAAGTTTCTTTTGTCCCAGTTGTGGAGATCAGGGCATTGGCATCGGTTTCTCCTGATGCCTCTCATCTCGGCCTGCAGATGGCCACCTTCTCACTGTAAAGTCATTTGGCCTTTTGTCAAAGTTGTGTGCACGTGCCTGGTGTCTCACTATTTGTCCTAATCTTTTATAAGGAGACCATTCAGATGGGATTAGGGCCTTTCCTAACAGCCTCATTTTAACTTTATTACCTCTTTAACAATCTTACCTCCTAATACAAAGTCACATGCTAAAATAGTGCAGGTTAGAGCCAATACAAGAATTTGGGAGACAATTGAGTACATAACATTTTTATAAGTTTCACTCATGAAATTGACACAGTGCACCTTTGTTTCAGTGCAAGTGCACAGCATTTCAGTTCAATTTCTTTAGCTGCGTTGAAAGTGTAGGGAATGGGCCATTAAAATCACTGAGCTTACAGCTAATACTTCAGTGGTGTTACATTGTAGGCATAATTTGACTCACACAAGTTTATCTAAACACATATAGTTTAAAAAGAAAAAAAGTAAATAGAGAAAAAAGTAATGCAGGTGTTTCTGCCACTTAGTGTAATAGGGGAGTGGAAGCCTACCCTTCTCTTTTTTTTCTCTCTGCTTATTTTAGTCTTATAGTGTGAATAACTGAGTGTGTTCCTAGTATTTAAAAGATAATTTTGGTTATGTGTGATTTGTATTTTTAAATTTTCACCCACTCTCCAAGGAAAAGAATTACTCTATATGTCTTTTAGAGAATTTTGAAAGTGGTAACCACACGTTAACATGGTAAAAAAAGGCCTTTATTTCCACTGGCAATCAGGAGTTTCTCATCCATGCAAGACAGGATGTGACCTGTGTATATTTGAATTATGCTGTGTATATTTATTTATAGTAGCTTTTCTATATCTTCATGGTAGCTAATCTAGAACATTTAATAATTACTATTTAAACCCATGTTGTCGGGTGCCTGGGTGGCTCAGTCGATTAAGCGCCTGTCTTCAGCCCAGAGTCCTGGGATTGAGCCCCATGTTGGACTCCTTGCTCAGCATGGAGCCTGCTTCTCCCTTTCCCTTTCCTCTGCTCCTTCCCTCTGCTTGCTCTCTATCCTGCTCTTTCTCTCAAGTAAATAAAAATTTTTAAAAAATATATAAATCCATGTTGTCTTTGTAAGTGGTAAATAGGTTGTATATACAAAACATTTCTGCCCACTTGTGCAGTATTATACCTTGAGACCTAGAAGGCCTTTTGGATTCATTGTAATACTTAGCTTATGGTAGCTCTGTGGTTTTGTTTTCCCTCTTTGATCTTATTAAATTTTTTGGATTTAAATCCTTCACAAAAGGACGCCTGGGTGGCTCAGCGGGTTAAAGCCTCTGCCTTCGGCTCAGGTCATGATCCTAGACTCAGAGTCCTAGGATCGAGCCCTGAATCGGGCTCTCTGCTCAGTGGGGAGCCTGCTTCCCCCCTTCTCTCTGCCTGTCTCTGCCTACTTGTGATCTCTCTCTCTCTCTGTCAAAATAAATAAAATCTTTAAAAAAATAAAAACAAAAAAATAAATCCTTCACAAGAATAAAAACTACAAGAAAATAAATAAAAAATATTTGAACTGTTTTAAAGTTTCAAGTGATAGCTGGTTTTATGTTGACAAAGCTAAGTTCCAGATTTACTCTAAATCTGTGATTATGTGTCAAATAAAATATACTTTACCATAAGACTGTACTAAGATAGCTGACAATTCCCAAGATGACAGCTAAGAGGATATGGTATATTTATAAAATACTAAGTTTTATTTCATGGCTTTAACAACACTAGATTTTGCTGCCATACTTGCAAAGATGTATATCCCTAAGATCTCTCTCTACAAAAAGCATATCTTTGTGTTCTTCTCGGAAAATGGGGTCCTGAGACCCATGCTGGTGTGCTATCTCCTCCTCTGCCAGCCACTTGGGTTCCTAACTTGGCTGTTAAATACTTCAGTGCCTTTTACTTGTAGTCCTTGAGACCACGTACCTGAGTTTAGGAAGTTGCATATAACAACCATAAAGGCAAGGACTTTGGTAGAAAATTTTAGAAGGAAAGATACAAGCAAATCAATCAGTTTTAACTTGTGAGAGTCTCTGAAATAAATGAGTACATCACTGAAACCTTCCAACTTGAGACCAGTGGGCAGTTTTTTCCATAAGCTAAATTTTTAATAAACTCCAATGGGGAATAATCAGATTTCTATAAAATCTTTTTTTTTTTAAAGAATGTCTGTGCTTTTTGTACAGATATAGAGATGTCATTATTTTCTATAATAATAAGTGAAAGTAATTTTACTTCTTTTCTAAATTAGCTGGTTATAATAATTTAGAAGTTGCAGAGTATTTGTTGCAACATGGAGCTGATGTGAATGCCCAGGACAAAGGAGGACTTATTCCTTTACATAATGCGGCATCTTATGGGGTAAGTTCTTTCATATTACCTTTAAAATCTCTGAAATTTTCCAAGTGGAAATCAGTATTGCAGTTCAAAGGGCATTTAGTTTGATTTTCTCATTTTATAGAGGAGTAAATATGAGGACTAAAGAGATTAAATAATGTCCAAGTCTCCATTCTGAATCTGTTGTAAGCGAGTTGTGTGACATGCAGCACATTTGTCATTCATTGTATTACCTTCTTTAACACCTCTTATTTTCAGTGAGATGTTGATGGTTTTGTTTATTTGTTGGTGCCAGGAAACCCACTAGCACTCCTAGGAGTCTGTAGAGATTCGGATGCATTGTTCTTGAGTTTATAACAGCCGTAAATGTTATAATCAGTATTGACCATCTTCAGTAGTATAGTTGGAATAACTCAGAAAGGTTGCTGGTTTATAAATTGATGTTCAGCAGTTATAACACTTGAATAAATGAGAAATTGTTTAAGTTGTATTCATTTATTTAGTTCCTGTCCTATGTAGAACTCTTAAATATTTTTTCTGATTTCTCAAGTTATTAAAATGCCTACTGTAATTTTTAATCAACTATCGATAAATTATGATATTGAGGAAAAACACAGTTTTTCTTCTCCTTTCCAGAGTAGGTTTGAAAATATGGGAAAAAGGGTATATAGCTAGTTTCTTTTTAGGAACTAAAATGTGATAACATTTCAGACCGTAACAGGAGTATTTTCTTTTACAGCATGTAGATGTAGCAGCTTTACTAATAAAGTATAATGCATGTGTCAATGCCACGGACAAATGGGCTTTCACACCTTTGCATGAAGCAGCGCAAAAGGGACGAACACAGCTTTGTGCTTTATTGTTGGCCCATGGAGCTGACCCTACTCTTAAAAATCAGGAAGGACAAACGCCTTTAGATTTAGTTTCAGTAAGTGATGGACTCTTTGAAAAATCTCAGTGCTTTTCTGACTTTTTAAAGTTCACTTGGTATGTATAAAATGTCTTCATGGTGAATGTGGCTAAATCTATTTTTTAGCCCAATTTAAACTTGGGACTTCTTTGGTGTTAAAATATAATACGTAAATAATAGGATTATCAATCAGTTATTGTATCCCAACTGCTTTTGAAAATAGGAGAAAAGTACATGGTATAGCTGCTTACGTTATTAGTTGTTGGGAAACAAAACAGGTGCAGGCCCTCAGTGAAGGCTGTTAACAGTGCATACTGTGCAAAGTCATATAGAACATACGGGTCTTGATGAAGTTTCCCAGCCAGGAATATTGCCCTCAAGGTGCAGCCACAAAGTTTCTAGTAGGGATTCCCTTCCCTCCCACACTGCCTCTTCCCGAAGTTCCTATTGCTTACCTCACCAGTAGTGTTCATGAAACAAGCAAGTTTTCTATGAAGTTTTTGTTTTTTTGTTTTGGTTTTGTCCTTCGTCTCCCAAGGGAAGTCGTGTAGGCATCTCCATTGTAGCCTCTACCTCTGCTTTGGCCACTGTGACACAGGTTCCTCTCTTGCCTCGACCACTGAGGAAATTGACCAGGGCCATGAAGGGAAAGGGAAAAGAAATTCTTGTTGAGGTGGAAGGGCAGTCTTTTCTACAGATTGCTTTCTACTGAGAGAGATTCCACTGTTACATGTTACACTGAGAAGCTGATTTAGTTCCACTGCATTGGGGGTTAAATAGATTTTTCTCAGCAGGCTGACAGTATTTGCAATATTTCTTCAGGGAAATGTCTTTCTAGTTCCAAACTACCCTGGAAGTGCACTTTTCTAATTCATTCTACCCATTTGTTAGTCCACCAGACATAAGTGATGTGAAACAAAGTGCTCTAGAGGACAGGTGTGGGCTGTGGAGTCAAATGGTCCTGCCGTAGAATTCCAGCTCTACCACTTAGAGTTGTACAGCTTTCACCTTGCCTAATCTCTAAGCGTCAGTCATGTCATCTGTAAATGGGGGTAAAATATGTCTGGTTAAGGGGCACCTGACTGGCTCAGAAGAGCATGCTACTCTTGATCTTGGGCTTGTGAGTTTGGGCTCCACATGGGGTGTAGAGATTACTTAAAAATAAAATCCTTGAGGGCGTCTAGGTGGCTCAGTCGGTTAAGTGTTTGCCTTCGGCTCAGGTCGTGATCCAGGGTGCTGGGATCAAGCCCCACATCAGGCTCCCTGCTCAACAGGGAGTCTGCTTCTCCCTCTGCCCCTCCCCCCTGCTCGTTCTCTCTCTCTCTCTCTCTCTCTCAAATAAATAAAATCTTTAAAATACATAAAATCTTTAAAATACATAAAATAAAATCGATACTATTATATAACTCATTTCAGTGTTTTTCAGAAAATCATAGTATCAGAGTTAGATTTTTTATGCTCTGCCACATTTAACAGGTTTTTTTGTTAATTTTTTCTGTCTTAAAACAGACGTTCTGAATTGTCTTATATTTAATAATTGTTTGACAATATTGTACTTTTTTTAATTGTTTTTATATAATATGCAATTCTCGTGCAAATCTGCTGAGTCTTTGTCATATTTTTAAATGCATTCTGTTGGGTGTAGGAGAATTTTAAAACTTATCACCGATTTAATCTCTCTCTGACACACACACTAGGCAGACGATGTTAGTGCTCTCCTGACCGCAGCCATGCCCCCTTCTGCTCTGCCTTCGTGTTATAAACCTCAAGTGCTCAACGGCGTGAGAAGCTCAGGAGCTACCGGAGATGCTCTGTCTTCAGGTCCATCCAGCCCATCAAGTCTTTCTGCAGCCAGCAGTCTTGACAACTTATCTGGGAGTTTTTCTGAACTGTCTTCAGTAGTTAGTTCAAGTGGAACAGAGGGTGCCTCTAGTTTGGAGAAAAAGGAAGGTGAGACATTCTGCAAAAATAACTTTCTATCTTGTAATGTAACCACATATTTGTCATTTAGAATGCTAACAAGTCATTTTTTTAAACTTAAATACAACTGTTAGTATCAGATTAATTAAGTAGCCTTTAAGTTTTAGTCTTTTATTATTTTCTTTATGTTAGTAGAATTCCTAATGAAACTTCTCCTTCCGAGTTGACACTTAATGAGTCTTATGCTGCTAACTTACTTACTCCTTAGATGTAAATATGCTTTTTGAAAGGTTTAGAAGTCTTGTGGTTGAGTAGGTATGCCTTTATTTACCTCTTCCAGTGGATTATTACAGTTATGAAATATCTTTACTCCATGTCAAAATACCCAATTGTGAAAATCATTTTTTTAAAAGAAAAAGACGCACATACTTACAGTCTATAAAACTGTTCTCTTTACCTTTTACCTGTCAAAATTCATCTCACCTTATGCAACATTGTGGAACTTATTTGCATAAACTTTTTTATGAAGTCACTTACATTCTCAAAGATAAGGAATTTTTTTTTGAGTGAAAATAAAATTGACATATTAGCTTCAGTATGGAAACTTACTTTAAAGATACAGTTAAAAATAAAATTTTTTTTAATGAAAAGATTTTTTTTTTTAAATCTGTGATGCCCCACTGGCTGTTTCTTCTAATGATGTTGAAATTTTATAGCCTTCTCTTTCTGCCGTTTTTAATGCTGTGTTCAGATATTCAGTATTATATCCCAAATGCCAATAAGTATTTTGCTTCATCTTTACATTCTTCATGTGAGTAGTAATACCACAAAACTTTGATGTTACAATGTTGATATACATTATTCTGTTCGTTTGTTCTGGATTTTTTATTTTCCAGTTCCAGCAGTAGATTTTAGCATAACTCAATTTGTAAGAAATCTTGGACTTGAGCACCTGATGGATATATTTGAGAGAGAACAGGTAAGTAGATGAATTGTTTTGCTTGGTTTGATTTTCTATGAGACCTCAAGGAAAAATTAGGACATACTTGAAATGCCTTGGACCATTCAACCTGTTTACAGGGAGAGGAGAATGGTTTTTTAAGAGACTGGAAATCAGTCACTCTTCTAATTTGGCTGTCTTGGAATATCTGTTTAGCTTCTTAGCACATAGAGATGGACTCTGATGAAATTTAATAAATATATGGAAACATATTAAAGTACACATTCCTTTCAAGTGCACATGAGACATTATCCAGAATGGATCACATATTAAATCACAAATCAGACCTTAGCAAATACAAAAAGATCACAGCATGCATATTTTCTGACCACAATGCTATGAAACTTGAAGTCAACCACAGGAAAAAGTTTGGAAAGACCATAAATACATGGAGGTTATACAGCTTGCTATTAAACAATGAATGGGTCAACAAGAAATCAAAGAAGAAATTTAAAAATACATGGAATAATGGACTCTGAGGTAGTAATAGTAAAATAGCTTTCTCTAATGGAAAGCTTAGCTTATTTAGCCCTTAAAGTAGATTATCTTTGAGCCCTGTTTGGTCAGTTCAGTTGTGTTAGTCATTACCTGCTCTAAGTCTGACACTTCACTAGCCACTACGAGAAGGTATATAGGTATGCTTGGTATGTATCTGGGCTTTTCTAGAATAGTCCCAGTTTAAAGCACACTGTCAGAATATATTTACTGATTTTTTT
This sequence comes from Potos flavus, assembly GCA_028534135.1. NCBI lineage: Eukaryota > Metazoa > Chordata > Mammalia > Carnivora > Procyonidae > Potos > Potos flavus. Next base: position 31,023,779 of record CM052894.1, on the reverse strand, counting down.
TGGTTCATAAAATATGGTTGTTACAGACTTGTACCCCTAAAGAACTTTTTGATCTACTTACAGAACTCTAACAATATGTGAGGAAGTAAGTTTTGGCATAGATTTTAGAAATTCAAAGAAAAGTTACTGCGATCTGGACTATTCAGGGAAAGCTTCATGGAAGATATAGAAATAAAACAGGATTTCTAAATGTCTTCAGTTTCATAAAGTGGGAATAATATATTTGAGGGAAAAGGAATAGTTTGAACCCTGAGGCAGAAGTACCAGTTAGCGCAGTCCAGAGTCTGGAGGAAGCAGTGAGGGCATTGTATAAATGGTTTGGTTGTAGAGTGATGGTGAATAAGTACATTTTTGTTTTGCAGTGTAAGTCAGCTCAGGTTCTTATGCTAAATGAAAATGGTGATATTTTTGGTAGTTCATACCTGAAATTTAATTAGCTATAACTTTTCAGGTTCAGTTTAACAAGTGGTTTGCTTTCATTTCTAAGCTGTTCACAAAAAGCCGAAGTAAATGTATAAATCTAATACATTATAAGAACACCAGTATATGAATGTCCACCAAATGTTAAGTCTTCTAAACAATTTCATCCTCTTTTGTCAGATCACTTTGGATGTATTAGTTGAGATGGGGCACAAGGAGCTGAAGGAGATTGGAATCAATGCTTATGGACATAGGCACAAACTAATTAAAGGAGTTGAGAGACTTATCTCTGGACAACAAGGTATTTCATTTTAAATCAATGCTGACATCAGTTTAACAGTTGGCATAAGACAACCCCCAGCTTACTAAATGGTAATTTATAAATATGTGAGAGCGAGTCCATTTAACAGGAAGAACACTAGGATTTGGGAAACCTGGTATCAAGTCATAACGCTGCTACTGTTATGTTTCCTGAGCTTCTGCTGCTAATTGTGTGAACCTAAGTAAAATTTCTGGGCCATTCAGAAGTTTGGGAATTGCTTTCGCTCTGAAGTTATTCTAGCTCTTAAATTTTATGATTCTAAAAGATCAGAAACTTGAATTTCTCCTGTCTTATGGTAATATAATAGGCAATGCCTAGACATTCAGGCCTGCCCATAAAATAATGTAAATCTCTTTTGTCGTAAATGGCTAAATTCCAAACACCTGTAGTGGAATTACTGAGAAACTGTTGTAACAAGGAAATTTGGGAAAACAGCATTGAATAATATCTTTATTTCTTTTTGAATGTTGGTACTTTAAAAAAATGCAGATTGCATTTGTTACGTTAACATTTCCTATGTACCAGGTCCTGGGTATGAAAAGGTGAATTGTTCTAAGTATCAAGACCACATTATTAAACTGAGGGCGTGATTTACCATCTCTGGGGTCAGATACTTCCTGTCATTGAGGTCCTGGCTATACAACTAGAGTCCAAGAAAAACCTGGACTAACAAAAATGAAGACATTTTCAGGGAAGGATGTATGATAGGCAGGATAGGGTCCATCTCTTGAAAAAAATACCTCTAAAAATTAAGTGATTGAAGCTAAGGAATACTTTAAACTGGAATTCTGGAATAGGATCAATTTAGTAGGTGCACTTTGCTTGCCTGGCAGTGTCTAAGGCAAAACTGTTTAAAATGTGAGGTAGTCTGGAATATGTCTTATAGATCACAAAATTGTATAAGATAAAAAGGAGGAAACACCCATGGCTCCCTGGAATGTTAGTATACAATATAAGAAACACTAAAAGTGAAGAGAAACTAGAACTCTCAGTTGTGGACGGCCATCATAACTCTACTAGAATAATAGTAGGTAGATCTGGTAGGATAGAAATTAAAGTGGAGTACTAGAATAACAAGGATCATTTAGGAAAGAGGCAGGTTAAAAAAGGAATCAGGCAGTGTTTGTTCATTAAACATACAGTGTCTGGGGTACAGTTATTAAGACAGGGCCATATGTACCCCAGTGTTCATAGCAGCAGTGGCCACAATCGCCAAACTGTGGAAAGAGCCAAGATGACCTTCAGCAGATGAATGGATAAAGAAAATATGGTACATATATACAATGGAATATTACACAGTCATCAGAAAGGATGAATACCCTACTTTTGTATCAACATGGACGGGACTGGAGGAGATTATGCTGAGTGAAATAAGTCAAGCAGAGAAAGTCAATTATCATATAGTTTCACTTACTTGTGGAGCATAAGGAATAACTTGGAGGACATTAGGAGAAGGAAAGGAAAAGTGAATCAGGGTAAATGAGAACGGGAGACGAAGCATGAGAGACTGTGGACTCTGAGAAACAAACAGGGTTTTGGAGGGAAGAGGGGTGGGGGGATGGGTGAGCCTGGTGGTGGGTATTAAGGAGAGCACATATTGCATGGACACAAACAATGAATCTTGGAACACTGAAAAAAAAAATGAAGATGTTAAAAAAAAAAAAAAGACTGCATTGAAAGGCTCAGGAAACAATGGCAGAAACAGATACACTGCCTCCAGGTGGCAGAGGTGCGTAACTCCATGCCACCTCTGGTCTGTAGTCATTCTGATACATCTAGCTGCAATTGCAAAGAACGTTCATTCCTACATGAAAGAGAATTGTCATGGCACAGAGTGACTGCGTCTGCTCTAGCAAATCAGGGTCACTTGCCTGCATAAAGTTACCACCTTTCTTGTCTTTGTTTGAAGCCATGATTCTATATATTTGTTATACCTAATTTGCAGAGTGAAACCAGCAGTAGTCTTCTGACAATCTGTCATTTGGCTGGCTTAGCCCTAGTTATCATTCAGTGCATCAAGTCAGTAGATAACTAGTCCTCATCTTTGAGCACTGATAAAACATCTTGGGATGGTACACAGATTCAAGCATGTGTCATACTCTTTATTTTGTTAAGTCTTTATTCATTGAACTATTCCCCTTTGTAAGTCTCCATACTTCTTGTAGATATTGTAATTCAGCTATATCTGTAAGTCTTTATCAGAGTTTAGCATGTTGGTGGTAGTCTTGTTATTCAGACCAGAACTCAGAACTAGAATAGGGCTCTGACTCTCCAGGGGCAAACTGCCATGCGCTGACCCAGCAGTAATGAATTTGATCCCTACCTGGGAAAATAGCAGTGTTTTAGAGATCTTGTTGTAGGGACTGAAGGAGAGGTATGTTCCAAATATACCAAGAAATTAGAAAATTCTGTTCAAGATTCCATTTAAAAAACATAGTTATCTTAACCATTGACAGTCATAAAACACAACATTCATTGCTGAATTAAAAACTGTTAGTGGTTAGAATAAGCATTCAGTAGTTAGTAAACTTTGTCAAGTTATCATTCTGAGATGATTCAAAATTACCTGAGGCTATATAAGTTTCTGTCATAATTCTTCCTCATATTTGCAAAAATTAAAGGCTACGTGCTGAAAGGGCTATATAGTTAGTGAAGGAAATAATCTGAAGAAAAAATGTGTGACAAACTCCTTAGGAATAAGAGATAAAAAAAGATTTTCTGAACTATTCCCAGAAAACCCTTATAGCTTGTTGTGTCAAAATTAGTTGTCAAATGCAGTGTGGTGTTCTGGTTTGGATCCTAGAACAGAAAAAGGAGGACATTAGTGGGAAAAACTAGTGAAATCCAAATAAAGTGTATATTTACTTACTAAGTGTGACAGATGCACTGTGGCTATATAAAATGGTAACACTGGGGGAGCATTAATGTTCTTAATGGTAACATTAGGAAGTTGAATGAAAGGTACACTGGTAACATTAGGAAGTTGAGTGAAAGGTACACAGGAACTCTCTATATGATCTCAGCCTTCCTGAAAATCTAAATTCATCCAAAATTAAAAGTTTTTAAAAATCAGTAGTAAGCATCAGATAAATCAAGTGGCTGTTTTTGGTTGATGTTAAATGGGGGGGTCTTTTTCGGCATATATTTTTTTACCTTCAAATTTCATTTGCTAGGTCTTAACCCATACTTAACTCTGAACACCTCTGGAAGTGGAACAATTCTCATAGATCTATCTCCTGATGATAAAGAGTTTCAGTCTGTGGAGGAAGAGGTATGTTCATATACCTTAAATGAATATTGGTTCAGTAGCTAAACTTCCTAGAGGTTTCCAGATCTTAAAAATGTGGTAGAGGGATGCCTGGGTGGCTCAGTGGGTTAAAGCCTCTGCCTTCAGCTCAGGTCATGATCTCAGGGTCCTGGGATCGAGCCCCACGTCGGGCTTTCTGCTCTGCAGGGAGCCTGCTTCCTCCTCTCTCCCTGCCTGCCTCTCTGCCTACTTGTGATCTCTCTCTGTCAAATAAATAAATAAAATCTTAAAAAAAAAAAAAAAAGTGGCAGGGTTTTTTAATTGTTCCTAACTCTTTACCACCTGGAAAACATTCAAAATTAGCACTTAAGGTACACTCCCTCAATAAACTTTAATTCCAGTAACTTGGTTCAGTGCTACAATTAATATTAACCCACAGTTCTGTTGAAGAAGAGTTTACTGTCGTTTGGGAAAAAAAAAAAATGCCAATATTCCCTCCCTTCATGAAGGCAGTTACAAAGCCCAGTATCTCAGACAAAACCCAGAGTATGTGGATGCTACTTATCCAGGAAATTTTTCTTCTAGCTTTCTTTCCATAAAACTCTTGGATCTACCGAAATCTCTGAATAGTGCCTTACACTTTTAAAGAACACGTGTGTGAGGAACATGGAGATAAAAAGTTGAGTAGGACTGAGTTCTAAAATTCAAGAAACTCCAATTCTCAATGAAGTACAAATTGTGCTTTACTAGGGCAACATGAATTGGAACAAATAAATGATTGCTTTGTTTTTTAGCATGTCAGGTGGTTAGCTTTGCATGTTTAACTCATCTGTATATCTGTTTCTTTTTTCTTTAGTATGCATTATATAATTTTCACCTGTAAGTAGTTTTCAGATTGACTAATTATCTCTAGAAAACAGTCCTTGTGAATTTAGGACTCCTATTCCTTAAACAACAAAAATATTAAAATCTCATTTTGTATTCTCAAAAACAGAATCATAGGAGTCAAGAACCATGTTCTCCATATCAGAAAAAACAAAAGTTAATACACATGTATTTGACATATTTTTTCCATCAGATGCAGAGTACAGTCCGAGAGCACAGAGATGGAGGTCACGCAGGTGGAATCTTCAACAGATACAATATTCTCAAGGTAAGAAGTGAGTGAAAATAAAGTTTTCGGAGACCATGGTTTTTCAAAGCCTGAAACAATAATTAACTTTCATAAGACTGTAATGATCTTTCTAGCCTAGTAAGTCTTTGACATAGCATCAGGGGATATTTTGGGAAAGATTATATCCTTGAAAGGTTAAGAGTCTAAAAAGTCTAAAAATCTCTGTACTGTTCTGTACTGTTTTCTTTCTTTCTTTCTTTCTTTTTTTTGGTGCTGTTTTCATAATGAATAATTCAGCCCCTGTTGAACATACGCAAGTTTAGAGGATATGCCTTATCTTGGAATAACGATAAATCCTGTAGGTTTAGGACTTTAAATATATAAACTACTATTAAAGTACTCTGTTATATGGGGCGCCTGGGTGACTCAGTGGGTTAAGCCTCTGCCTTCAGCTCAGGTCATGATCTCAGGGTCCTGGGATCGAGCCCTGCATCGGACTCTCTGCTCAGCAGGGAGCCTGCTTCCCCCTCTCTCTCTGCCTGCTTGTGATCTCTCTCTCTCTCTGTCAAATAAATAAATAAATCTTTTAAAAAAATAAAGTACTCTGTTATATAAGAAGGCTGAATTTTTTTTGTGGCTCAGGGAAGGCCTCCATCTTTATATTTATACCATACTTCCTTTTATTTGTCCTAAGACTACTCCAGGTTTCTGTGAGTCCCCATACATGTCACCTTTCTGTAATTTTAGTAGTACTCCCTCTATATCGTCATCTTTTCCAAAAACAGTCTTTAAAAAATGTTTTGAGTCATTCACATGAGAGTCCTGTCTTTTTCTTGACTTTCTCAGGTATTCTTCTCAGGGCCTTTTCCAGCTTTGCTGTGTTTTTCTTGAACTACAGCAAGCAAAAATGCACACTCGACTTGAGATGCATAAATATTTTTGTTAACTACATTGATATATATATATTTTTTAAGATTTTTATTTATTTATTTGACAGAGAGAGAGAGATCACAAGTAGGCAGAGAGGCAGGCAGAGAGAGGGGGAAGCAGGCTCCCTGCTGAGCAGAGAGCCCGATGCGGGGCTCGATCCCAGGACCCTGAGATCATAACCTGAGCCGAAGGCAGAGGCTTAACCCACTGAGCCACCCAGGTGCCCCTGTTAACTACATTGATATATCTTAATAATTCTGAAATAAGACAGAAATAAAATGTGGCAAATGTCTTCATAATACCTACATTTTTTTTAAGGGTTTTATTTATTTATTTGACAGAGAGCGAGAGAGGGAACACAAGCAGGGGGAGTGGGAGAGGGAGAAGCAGGCTTCCCACTGAACGGAGAGCCCGACATGGGGCTCAATCCCAGGACCCTGGGATCATGACCTGAGCTAAAGGCAGATGCTTAACAACTGAGCCACCCAGGCACCTCTATAATACCTGAATTTTAAATTTGGAAGTGAATAATATCAAGTCTTTCATCTATTTTATAGTACTGTTTCAGAATGATAAAGTATTATGAGTATAATATTAGATGTTATATTTTAGTGAATACTGAAACTTATTTATTGAGATTGCTCTGTTCTTACTATTAGATGATTTAAAACAAAAGGACACATTCAAGTAAAGGAATCCTACTTCTGGAAGCTCCGTTTTATTAGTTTATATCATAGTAGGACAAGAGTAACATCTTGAGACTTCCATTCATGGACATATATAATAATTTTTTTTTTAAGATTTTATTTATTTGAAAAAAAAAAGATTTTATTTATTTGAGAAAGGGGGTAGGGGGCATAATCAGGGACAAGGGGCAGGAGAAGAGGGAGAAGCAGACTCCCCGCCAGGCAGGGAGCCCAATGCGGACCCAATCCCAGGACCCCGAGATCACGACCTGAGCCAAAGGCAGATGCCCAACCAACTGAACCACCCAGGTGCCTCATATAATAATTTTTAATGATACAAATAATTATGCCTATTACAGGCAAATTTCAGTCAAGTCTGCATTATCTGCAAGTAGTAACAATGTATAGAGACTTGTTAAGGGTGAGGGCTGGAGAGAGAATATGTTTTTGATTTTCAAAATAGTTAAAAGTCGAGAAAAGGTATGCTGTTTTCTTCCTCTGTAAAGATATTTTAATGCAATATTTAATGAATTTTTCAATGATAAAACTATTTTTGTTCTTTAGTTTTGTTTTTTACATAAATGAGATCTCTGTGTCAGTTGTGTTCGTTGATTACATCTGTGGCAATATTTTGAGGTTTTTGTTTTGTTTTTTTATTTAAAAGATTTTATTTATTTGACAGAGAGAGATCACAAGTAGGCAGAGAGAGAAGGGGAAAGCAGGCCCCTCGCTGAGCAGAGAGCCCGATGCAGGGCTCTATCCCAGGACCCTGAGACCATGACCCGAGCCAAAGGCAGAGGCTTTAACTCACTGAGCCACCCAGATGCCCCAGTATTTTGAGTTTTTTTGAGCCAAGACTAAAACCACCACTGTCCAGATGTGCTCTAGGACCAGAAAGAGGCCATAACACTTTTAAACACAGCCAAGAAACAGCTCTAGGATTATGAATTTTGATCCTAGAAATACTCCAAATGAGACCAGCAACCATCTTTAACGCTTCTTCAAACAAAACTTTTAGGAATTGGAGGGATAGGGAAGAGTAGAGGGTGTGTCTCTGTACGTGTTTTAAAAATGGTGTTTGGGGGGCGCCTGGGTGGCTCAGTGGGTTAAAGCCTCTGCCTTCGGCTCAGGTCATGATCTCAGGGTCCTGGGATCGAGCCCTGCATTGGGCTCTCTGCTCAGCAGGGAGCCTGCTTCCCCGTTCTCTCTGCCTGCCTCTCTGCCTACTTGTGTTCTCTCTCTCTCTGTCAAATAAATAAATAAAATCTTAAAAAAAGAAAATGGTGTTTGGTGTGACTATTTCAAATATTTTTAATTAATAACAGATAAAGATGATACTTTGAGCTAGATAAAGCAGGGCGAGGTGAAAGAAACTGTCTCTTTTTAATACTTATATACAGAACTCCACATACCTGATTTGGAGATGTTTTAGTAATAATTCTAAATTAGAATGGAAGTATTTTAGTCAGTTAACACTATTCTTGGCCTTCACATAAGGCTATATGTAGCTTTTTACCCTTTGAAGTTTTTGATTTCCAAAACGTAGCTATATTTCTGTCTTTATGTTTGAGACCAAGTATTTTTAGTTGACTAAAACATACTTTGTTTCAGAAAAAACTTTTGCCTCTCTACTGGCTATGTGGCCCATTGGTTAAGATGAACAAGTAGGTAAGTATGAACTAAGATTTTGATTTTTCTAATTTCTTTTTTATAGATTCAGAAAGTTTGTAACAAGAAACTATGGGAAAGATACACTCACAGGAGAAAAGAAGTTTCTGAAGAAAACCACAACCATGCAAATGAAAGAATGCTATTTCATGGTAAGCTTCCTCTTCCCCGAGGTGCCTGGCTGGCTCAGTAGGGAGAGCATGCAACTCTTCATCTCAGAGTTGTGAGTTCAAACCTTACTTTATTATTATTTTTTTTTAAGATTTGATTTGTTTTGTTTGTTTGACAAAGAGATGACAGGTAGGCAGAGAGGCAGGCAGAGAGAGAGAGGGAAGCAGGTTCCCCGCTGAGCAGAGAGCCTGATGTGGGGCTCGACCCTAGGACCCCAAGATCATGACCCGAGCCAAAGGCAGAGGCTTAACCCGCTGAGCCACTCAGGCACCCCTCAAACCTTACTTTAAAAAAAAAGGTTCTTCCCCTACCCTACCACCATCCTCTTCTACATTAGTTTTTTTTTGTCATGTATGAAATAATGAGTCTATTTTTCTCATGCCACTTTTTAAAAATAAACATTATTTCTGTAAATATTACATTTATATTTGTATTTCCAACCTTTTTTGAATTTGTATAATTTATAATGGATTGTTTATAAATAGGATTGCCATAAGGACAAAATATAGAAATGGAAATGTTGACTATTCATATTTTCCTCTTCTCTTTATATCGATATTGCATATTATGATCACTCTGAGAAATGGTGTGTTTTACTTTTAACTAGTTGATTGTATTAAAATTAAAATAAGGTCTGAGGGGCCCCTGGGTGGCTCAGTCAGTTAAGCATCTGACTCTTGATTTTGGCTCAGGTCATGATCTCAGGAGGTCTGAAAATCACCTCAGAAGACCATACACATCCTATTTTGCCTTTGATTCTAAAACTATAAATTCAAAACTATAAATAAATAAAATCTTTAAAAAGGGAAGGGGGCTGCGCCTGGGTGGCACAGTTGTTAAGTGGCTGCCTTCAGCTCAGGTCATGATGCCGGAGTCCCAGGATTGAGCCCCGCATCGGGCTCCCTGCTCAGCAGGAAGTCTGCTGCCTCTGCTTTTCACCCTGCTTATGCTCTCTCAAATAAATAAATAAAATCTTAAAAACAAACAAAAAAAACATTTAACTTCATTTTTAACTTCATTGTGTTAAAAGAGCCATTGTCAGTGAGAGGTGCCTGGCTAGCTCAGTCAATAGAGCATGTGATTCTTAATCTTGGTTTCCTGAGCTCAAGCCCCATTTTAGGGATGGAGATTACTTTTAAAAATAAATAAATCTTAAAAAAAAAAGAGCCATTGTCATTGAACTTAGGCAATTTTCTGAGAACTTCTGTAGAATTGAGAGCAACTTTATTTATTCTTGAAATTTCCTGAGTTTTTTTGTGTTGCAAACTAACAGATGTTGATTGGTCTTTTTTTTTTTTCCTAAGCAGTGTGGGGCCCAACATGGGGCTTGAACCCACAACCCTGAGACCAAGACCCGAGCTGAGATCAAGGGTCGGGCGTCTAACTTACTGAGCCACCCAGGCACCCCTGGTCTTTCAAATTTATAGCAAAGATGAATATAGATAGTAATATAGTGTTTATCAAGTCTTCAAGCACATAGTAGTTCCATCTGTTTTTTCATTTGGCCTTGATTGCAGAAAATTTTTTAGAGACCTATAAAGTTCTATAAAATACAGCATTTTAATTTCACAGTCCCCTGGAAGAGTGGCT
>CM052894.1:30994214-31013131 GCA_028534135.1 Potos flavus | reverse complement strand
GGTACCTAGAAAATGTACACAGATGTGAGTGTCAGTGTAAGACTTAATTTCATTCACCCTCACTGTATGAGGTGAATTGTGAAACTCTTGCTTCTGGATTTGTATGGATTTAGGGTCTGGAATTTAATAACTTTAACATTGGTATTTCAAGTCTTCTTTTTTTAAGTCTTTTTTCTAGTTGAATCTGTGCATGTCTTTTTTTTTTTTTTTTTTGACATCTCATCCACCACCTTATTAGAAAATCAGTTGATGTTAGCAACTCTTCTAAAGTAGTTATTTATTCTAAAGGCATAAACTAGCTGACAGTTAACTTCTTATACTTGTTTTTTTTATATTCTTTATTGTGTTCATGTATGTATGTTTAGGAATTCAAAGAACATTTTATTTTTCTTCTAAGATAATTTTAAATCATTATCCATCTACATGTATTTTAGGATCTCCCTTTGTGAATGCAATTATCCATAAAGGCTTCGATGAAAGGCATGCCTACATAGGGGGCATGTTTGGAGCTGGGATTTATTTTGCTGAAAACTCTTCCAAAAGCAATCAGTATGTCTATGGAATTGGAGGAGGTACTGGGTGTCCAGTTCACAAAGACAGATCTTGTTATGTTTGCCACAGGTAAGAGATTACTTGTTCTCATTTTTTTTTATTTAACTTCAGTTAATTAAATATAATGTATTATTTGTTTCAGGGGTACAGGTCTGTGATTCATCAGTCTTATATAATACCCAGTGCTCATGACAACACATACCCTCCCCAGTGTCCATGACCCAATTACCCTATCCCTCTACCCCTTCCCCTCCAGCAACCCTTAGTTTGTTTCCTATGATTAAGTCTCTTATGATTTGTCTCTCTCTCTCTCTGATTTCCTCTTGTTTCATTTTTTTCCTCTCTTCCCCTGTGATCCTCTCTCTTATTTCTTAAATTCTCATTTATTTTTATAAGAATTTGATAAGAACTGGTTTCATATTTGAGAAATTTGGGGAGAAGGGCATCATGGACAATGTTAGGAATTCAAGCTAGGCATGTTTCAGGTTGCTTTCGGCCCTCTCACCAGTTATAACGATAGCTAGTATTTATTAAATGATCTGTATAGGACAAGCACAGTTCTGAGCACTTGATCTATTTAACTCATTAATCATTGGAACACCTAGTGTTTTAAAGAATATGGAGTAGAAAATATCTTTGGACTTGAGAGATTTTATTGTGTCCCTTAAATATTATAGGACTGTAGATTTTTTAAAAATACAGCATTCAAGGGGCACCTGGATGGCTCAGTCAGTTAAGCGTCTGACTCTTGATTTTGGCTCAAATCATGATCCTCAAGCCCCATGTCAGCCTCCATTGCTGGGTGTGGAGCTGCTTAAGATTCCCTCCCTCTGTCCCTCCCATCCCCCCTATTTAAAGTTTTGGGGGAGGGTTGTTTTATTTTTTTGTTTTATTTTTTTAGGCTTGTTTTGTTTTTTAACTTGAGAGAGAGAGTGCAAGAGAGATCACATAGGGAGAGGGAGAAGCACACCTTATTAGGGAGCCCAATGTGGGGTTTGATCCCAGGACTCCAAGCCAAAGGCAGACCCTTAACCAACCAAGCCACCCAGGCAGCCCCTGGTCGTCCTATATAATTCAAATGCTAAAATGCCATTACTTGCCAAGCCTAATTATTTCATAGCAATGCATGAGGGAGTCTCTTTTCCTCTGTGATAGGATCCTCATTCTCAATTTACGATATTACTACTTGAAAAGTTAGAGTGAAACACATCAATCCCTTTTAAAAAGTACATTATTATCAAAAACTACTTTGTACTTTCTTTCTCCACTTTTAGTTACCCTGATCTAATAATTCAGTTGTTAAAATCATTCAGATAACTTGCCCCTATTAATAAACTCCATAGGTAAGCACAAATTATCTTTTGCCATTGGAAAAATTGAGTAAAATTAATCACTGCGATTTATCCTATAGTTAGGGCACTGCTTATAAATCTAAAAATCTAGAACAGTCTTCATCAAACATTAGCAAACATGAGAATCATTTAGAGGGCTTGCTAAAACACAGATTCCTAAGCCCTGCCTACTCAATTGCTGATTTAGTAGGTCTGAGATGAGGCACAAGAACTTGAATTTATGCTAAGCTCCCAGGTGATGCTGTTTTCTGATCACTGATATAGAAGAAAGCCCTAGAGCAGTAGTTCTCAGCCTTGGTGACACGTTGGAATCACCTGAGGAGCTTTAAAAACCACTGATGCCAATGTCCCACCCTCAGAGATTCTCTTATAATTGATCTGGGCATTAGGATTTTTTTTAAGTCTTCCCAGCTGATTTTGAAAGGTTGCCAAGGTAAAGAACTACAGTCCTGGAGGAAAACAAAGTCTGTTTTTATATTACTCTCGTTGTTTTCCCCTTAAATTTAGACTTATGTAGTGCCTGAAGTCAGCCTTTCTGGGCATGAACTCCCATCCACTTTTGTTTCAAATCATAAATTAACTGGACAGGTTAAAAGACTTACAATTTCTTGAGAGTCTATAAATTGAACTCTGCAGTCGTATTGTCTGGAGCTGAAAGTTCTGAGTACTTACCCTATTTAACTCATAGTTAAAATAGTTCTGATTATAATAAGCAGTGTTTTAGTATCTCTTATAAACTGTCTTTAGAACGGAATGGTTGGTTCTCTGCAGATGAGTTTATTAACTTAAAAGACTTTCGTATTTGGATTATCACAGGGCCGATTATAACTGTAATAGAAATCTATTAGAAATGCTAAGGTTGGGACACCTGGGTGGCTCAGTGGGTTAAACATCTGCCTTCGGCCAGGTCATGATCCCAGAGTCCTGGGACGGAGTCCCACATCGGGCTCCTTGCTCAGTGGGGAGCCTGCTTCTACCTCTGCCTGCCACTCCCCCTGCCTATGCTCGCTCTCTCTGACAAATAAATAAAATCTTTAAAAAAAAAAAAAAAAGGCTAAGGTTTCCAACAGGCATATTTAGAATAAAAAGTATAGATAGCCTCTCTTCTTTAGAGAACAGAATCAACTGGTTCATCAAAATCTTTTCTTCTCTGAAAAACAAAGAAGAGAAACCATTAAGTAATTAAAAAAAAAAAAAAAAGGATTCATTGGCAACAAGGAAGGTCAATCATATGCCTGAGGGGATTGGGAGAGTAATCTCCTTAAACTTCTGGTAAGGGAAGACTATTTGAAGAACTAACATTTCAACTGAAACCTAAAAAAATCAGTGTTAGCCAGTTGAAGAATGGCAGAATAGGTACCATTCACTGTGGTAAAGGAAGTAGTATGTACGATGGCCATGAGGTTGAGAAAGTTGGCCTCTGTGAAGAAGGAAAATTAATGTTCCCAGCGCACAATGAACACGAAGTAAGATTTGAGAATTTGGAGCCATTAGGGTTTTCTTCCAAGTACACTGAGTAGCCTCTACAAAGTTTTAAGCAGAAAAGTGATGTGATTTGATAATGTTTTATGTGTTGGGTTGTTTTTTTCTAGTGCTTGGATGGAAAATAGTTTAACTAGGAATTAGAGGAGAAATAGGAAGAGAAGTTCAGAGGCCATTCCTAGTCCAAGTAAAAATTTTGGTGATTTGAACTTAACAGTAGCAATAGAATTAAGAGAATGAATTTCAAATGTATTTTGAATGTGGAATCAATTAGACTTAGTTGGATAAATGTCCAGCTTTGCAAGCTACTTCGTGGAAGCTCCCTAAATGCCCTTCTTCCCATTTGGGCTATGGTTTGTGCTTTTGCTCTGGTACAGACAAGATGGCAGAGTTTCCATCTCTATGAAGTTATTTTATTTTCAGTTTATATAGTTAAAATAAGAACTACAGTGGCAAATTAATGAGAGTAGTAGAAGACATTCTTACAAAGTTCTTTTAAGGATGAAATGACCCAACAACTCTGTATAAATACACTAAGAAGCTTATGCAGTGTACAGAAAGAAAACTGCCATGTGCTGCCTTGTCGTCAGGGAGATCTTTTCCTTTTCATGTTACAGGCAACTGCTCTTTTGCCGGGTAACCTTGGGAAAGTCTTTTCTGCAATTTAGTGCAATGAAAATGGCACATTCTCCTCCAGGACATCACTCAGTCACTGGTCGACCCAGCGTAAACGGTCTAGCATTAGCTGAATATGTTATCTACAGAGGAGAACAGGTAATTCAGTTTTATTTGTTCATCTTCAGAAATGATTTAGAGCCATACTTTAATAAACTCTTATTAATCTCTTAAATTGACAAGGCATATTGCTTTAAGAACTGGGTTGGGTTTTTTTTTAACTTCTATTTGGAAATAATTTTAGATATATGGAAAGGAGCAAAAATAATAGAGAATTCCCATATACTCTTTATCCCTACTTTTAACATTTTATCATTCTCCCTCGTGTGTGTGAATACAGATTTTTTTTCCTGAACTGCTTGAGAGGACATTGTAGGCATCCTCTGTGTAACCTTAAGTGGTTCAGTGTGTATTTCCCAAAAACAAGGACATTCTCTTTTAAAATTATTAACATTGGGAAAATACCATTGATAAAATATTATCTTACAGACTTTATTCAGATTTTGCCAATTATAGTGGATCTTTTTTCTGTTTTTTAACCTTCTGTAAAATATAATTAATCGGAATCTTGTATTTAGTAGTTAACCTGTCCGTAGCAGAGAAGTGTACAATTCCCTCTTGCTCTTAGTGACACAGATGCAGTCAGAAGCATCTCTAGAGCAGTGTTCTGAACTGAAGATATGTAGCAGGATCACCTCAGTTATTAAAAACAAACACATGCTTAGGATTCATCCTAGACCTGCTGATTCCGAACCTAAGGGGGATTGGAATCAAAGTAAGGATGTTTTAAGGAAATGCCCTTAGATAAGTCTGATCCACACATTAATTTAGAACCTCTTCTCTGAAGATTAGGAATTCTTATGGTAAAATCACCTTTCAAAAAATTTGTTTACCAACATTTAAATTAATCTTTCTCTTTCAGGCTTATCCTGAATATTTAATTACTTACCAGATTATGAGGCCTGAAGGTATGGTTGATGGATAAATAGTTGTTTTAGGAAGCTAATTCCACTGAACCTAAAATCATCTAAGAAGCTGGTGGCCTCTTAAATTTTACTCCTTTGCTGAGAAATACCGTCTTGTCCACAAGCCTGTGACAGAAGGATAAAAAATGTGAAAGAAGTTTAACATTCTGACTTGATAAAGCTTTAATAATGTACAGTGTTTTCTAAATATTTCCTGTTTTTCAGCACTTTAACAGATGCCATTCCAGGTTAAACTGGGTTTGTCTGTACTAAATTATAAGCAAAGTTAACTTGAATCTTTTATATGTTATGCATTGATTCTAACAGAAACTGTAATCCCCTCAACAGAACTCATTTTACTAATACAGTACTGTGTTCTTTAAAACACAGCATTTACACTGAATACGATTTCATTTGTAAAACTGTAAATAAGAGCTTTTGTACTAGCCCAATATTTATTTACATTGCTTTGTAATATAAATCTACTGTTTTAGAACTGCAGCGGTTTACACATTTTTTCATATGTACTGCACATCTGTATTTCATCTTGCATCATCATGATTGAGTGAACTTTACATTTGATTCCAGAGGCTATGTTGAGCTGTTAGCAAAGACTTTGTCAGTTGGGAAAGATCGATTTATCAGATTTAATTTGCTGATGGAAGCATTTATCTCTCATTAGAAATCTTTCCCATTGAAGAACTTATTTCATGAATACTCTGGGGATTTACTTTGCGATAACTTTTTATGTATAAGACACATTCCAAAGAGCTCTATGAACGTCCTGATGACTAAAGACACTTCTTTACTGGCCTCAAACTCTGAGGTTCACATTGGAAAATTTTCTCATTTCATTTTGTGAAAATCAGAGCAACTGCTTCTTTGTTTCAGAGGCTACATCCTACCACTGAGTAATTACAGGATTCTTTTCGTGGAGTGTAAATAGGAAGTTATATTTCGGAGGTAGGAAGGGGAATCCTGAATAATTTTCCAATCTGTTCCGATTACCCTAAATTGAAAGGAGGGGGAAAAAAAGCAAATGGGAGGGGATCATTTTTTTGTCCTAAGTATTTTTTTCTTGTTCTTCTTCCTTGGCCTCACTGTTAGAGCCAATCTGTACACCATAGGTAAGCTGAACCCAGAACCGTGCAACAAATGTAGGTGTCTCGGTTCTCTCCAGGTCACCTTCACGGGCAGGTGCTGTGACACGGTGCTTCCTGGTCCTGGGTAGCCTCATCGTGACATTCTCAGTCACTCAGAAATACGCTGTGTGTGCACTACATGGTGACAGGCTTGTTGGGCAGCTGTGGACAGAAATGCTGTCCCATAAAATGCCATTCCTGTTTTCTAATGAAGAACTGTTTTCCATGAAATCGGCTAAAGCTTCTTGGCACAGAGACATGAATTATAGCTTGGCAGTCTATTCGTTGACTCTAGCTGCCTGAGGAGGCAAGGCAGGTTTTACCGACGTTTAAGTCTCTGTAAATGAGAATGTTCCCCTTCACTCTGTGTACCAGTTCACTTTTGTTTTACATTTTATTCCATCTCTAAATTATCTGGCTCTTTGCAGTAACTTGTACATAAAGTGCTAGAAAATCATGTTTCTTGTCCTAAGTAAGAGTTAATCAGAGTAAATGCATATCTGGAGTTGTTTCTGTGATATAAATTGTGATCATATTTAAGCGGTCAGTTCCTGACCTTGAAGTGCTTTTATACGGCTCTTTAATAATTGCAATTATGATCCTAAAGTAATGTCTTGGAACACAAATGGAGTATGCCAAATTTTATATAATTTTTCAGATTCTGGAAGCTTCCAGGTTTTATAATTAGAAGATAATGAGATGAGCTAATGGAGTTTATATTTACATACCTTATCTCCCAACATTGAGCCCATACCACTCCCCCTGTAAGTGAATCAGGAATTGCTTATCACGTAAAGTTATCAAGGTCTCTGGGTTTATGATACTGCAGCCTGTGTCATTTCATCTAATCCATTGCTTAATTACTGTGTTGTTTTCCTATGAATGATTACATTGTGGTTAATATGTTAGCATGGCAATATTTTCGGATAGCTTTTTGTTTGATGGCAGTTTGGGGGGGTGGGGGTTGGGGTGCGCTTTGGAGGATTTTTTTGGAGTTTTTGCATGAAATATCTTACTTTATAATGATGGAATTGCTTTTTCTTTTGTCTTGTGATTTTGGTTTTTTTTTTTTCTCTTTTTTTCTTTTTTTGAAGTGAGATTTAACTTTTTGTGTGAGTAGTACTATTATATCCATCTTGGGTGTCTTGTACTGTATCACATTCCATACCCTCATTTAATTCTTAATAAAGTGTTCATTTGTTTTTCTGGGTAGCATGGTAATTACTGGAATAGTATAAATGTGTTGAATGGTCTTTGAGAAAATGGATTAAGATTACAATAAACCACAATTGTGGGAAAACAATGTAGTTCTGCGTCTAACAGTGATAGAGTGCAGTTTGAAGTTTGAAATTTTGAGTGTTGTGACCATAACCTATACAGATGCTTTAAGATGGAAGTAGCTATAAGATGCTCTCAGTCCAATACAAGTTTTGGCAAACCTCAAAGCTTATTCCTCAGAAATCTGTCTTCTAAAAAGGAATGGGGTTTTTTTTGTTTTTGTTTTTTTTTTTAAGTAAGCTCTTGAGCCAGTAAGGGCTTGAACTCATGACCCCGAGATCAAGAGTTGCATGCTCTCCTGACTGAGCCAGCCAGGCACCCCTAAAAAAAAAATCTTTATAAATTTTAAAATCTTGGGGCACTTGGGTGGCTCAGTAGGTTAAGCATCTGCCTTTAGCTCGGGTCATGATCCCAGGGTCCTGGGATAGTCCCACATTGGCTTCTTGCTCAGCAGGGAGCCTGCTTCTCCAGCTGCCTGACTCTTCCCACTGTGCACTCTCTTGCTCCCTCTCGCTCTATCTCTGGCAAATAAAATCTTTTTTAAAAAATTTTTTTAAATCTTAAAGTTAGTGGTATTTATTACTCTTAAAAGAAAGTATAATAATGTCTGCATTTTAGATTTCAGTATATGTGTTTCTGTGTATGCGATCAATTCTCTGCTTTCCATGGTAAGAGAATAACCGTGCAGATAACCCATGAGTCATTTGCTTTGAAAGAGTTTTCAGCAGCTTTATCTTACTGTGTCAGTTAGGATACTATTAAAGTGTTTGCTTACTAGGTCCTAATAAGCATCCCAGTGTCTGATATGATCCAGTTGTTTGCTGGATGGTGAGGAAAGAAAACATGTAAGTAAATTTCCATAAGCTTTTACAATTAGTATTCCTGACTGGCCCTCTACCTACTGTCCTGCCCTGTTAGAGAACTAGAGTGACAGAGGAAGCAAGTAGTAGTACCCAATCTTCACCGGGAAAACGGTCAGATTGTTATGAAGTAAGACCATGATGTGGCCTTTTCACTATCTGCTCAATCTGCATCCCCCCACCCTGCCGCCTCCTTTTCATGCACACTCCTTAGGCAGACTGTGACCTAAAATAACTTAACTATACTCTTTTTTGTTTTAATTTTTATTTCAGTTTAGTTAGTTAACATATAGTATAGTATTGGCTTCGATTACACCCTTTTAGAAGGTTCTTGCTCCCCACAGAGAAGCCACCATTGTCAGAAGTATCTTTCTAAAAAAATAAATAGAATAAAGATAAATTAAAAAAAAAAATGTCTCTACTTCATCATCCACCCACAGTTGTCCTCCGCAGAGCCCCCCACATGGTCAGCCAGTTGAGCAGTGCTGCAGACGAGTTCCCGCAGGGGGAGCTGGTCTGCACACCGTGTGGTACTAACCCCTGGAAAGATGAAAACAAAACCAACAGGACATTTTTGTAGCAATTTGACATTGCTACAAAGTTTTTAATTTTTTTAACAAAAATACTGGTCTGGGCAAATTGGAAGTTAAGAGGAAGAAAAAACTGGCTCAGAGAATTTGAAATAGGAAAAATACCTGTTTTGTGAACCGCATACCTACCACTTAGCACATCCTGGCACATAGTAGGTCCTCAGTAAATTTTTGTTGTGTGAATAAATTAATAGTGATTAAGTGATTGGGCTCTAGGGTCAGCTAGATACCCTGTCCCTCACCAACTGTGCAACCTTAAATTATATAACCTTTGTAGTACTCCTCTCCTAGGATTGTCGAAAAAACTGAATGATGTTCTGTATGTGCCACTGAGTTCTGTAGTTGGCAATTACCGGTTATTGTAACTAATATTACTGTTTCCTAGAATGCTCCAGGACTAGTTGCTGAGTGTCCTCAGTTGTCATGCAAATATAGAGCATAGAATTTTAAAACAGCAAGAATTATTAGCCACTGATCCCTTCAAGGTTCAAATGAAATCTTTAAAAGCTCAAAATATTAAGTATATAAATCTTTAGATGCCCAAGAATCTCAGTTTGAAAATTACTAATAAAAGCGCATAGACCCTTCTGGCAATCTTGTTGGGGAACCCATAGCCCAAGCCGCATCGTATTCCTACAGTACAGAAAAAACAAATGGACTCATGGTCAAAAATCAAAAACCATCCATTGTGAGCACAAGTCAGCAGACATAATCTTGGAGGATTAGCACCCCCACAAACTTAAAATGTAGAATAACTATGGAATAAAAATGGTTACAATGATTGGAGCAAGGGAAGAAAGCATAAAAACCATTAGAAAAGACGCTATGAAAAAGGCAAAATACATACGAAAAGCTAAGTCTTTTGGAACTAAAAAGTATAATTAGTGAAATTAACGCAGTGGAAGATTAAGCCACAGATTGGCATATCTGGAGGGAATTGGTGAACTAGAAGATAAATCAGGAAAATACCTGCATTGTAACAGAGGAAGAGATGAGAAATAGAAGAGGGCTAAGAGAAGGAGTGTAGAAGATCCAACTTGAAGAGAGGAGGGAAGACATTTGAAGATTTTTCCACAATTTATTAGGGACATGAAATTGTAAAAAAAAAAAATAGGGTGAATGAAAACAAGTCTACTTCTAGACAGGTAGTAGAATTGCAAAAGATGAGAAAAATCTAAAAGCAACCAAAGAGAAAAGACATCACCTGCAAAGAAATAATACACTAACAGCAGGCTTTCCAATGGCAGCCATATAGGCCAGGAGACAATAAAATAAGTGCCGAGAAAAAAAAATTGACGTTGGCTATGAATTCTACATACGGATAAATTAGTACTTAAAAGGGAGGATGGGGGACACCTGGGTGGCTCAGTTGGTTAAGCGTCTGCCTTCAGCTCAGGGTCCTGGGATCAAGCCCCACATTGGGCTCCCTGCTCTGTGGGGAGCCTGCTTCTCCCTCTTCCTCTGCCTGCCGTTCCTCCTGCTTGTGCTCTCTGAATAAATAAATAAAATCTTTAAAAAAATAAATAAAAGGGAGGATGAAGAAAACATTTTTGGATTTTGCTGGGAGAACATAGGGTTGTTCTTTAGGAAAGAAGGCAATTGAGTCCAGAAGGAAGGAGTTAGATGCAAGCAGGGTGAATGAAGAAATTGGTAAACAGAAGTACTTGTGTAAAAACAGAATAAGTGTTTTATTAATTGGTAGGGAATAATCTTCAAAACATAACATGAAAAAGGCATGAAAAGAAAAAAGCAAGAGGTTGACCAGTATCTGTGATTTGCTACTATTCTGTAAAAGGGAAAAATACAATATGCACTTGCTTCTTTATGCATAAAACACCTCCAGGATACACATGAACTGTTGGGAGGACTTCTGAGATACCAGGGGACAGAGGTGTTAAAGACTTTTCACTGTATATCCTTTTTTTTTTTTAAAGATTTTATTTGAGAGAGAGCAAGCATGAGGCAGGGGAGGGGCAGAGGGAGAGGGAGAAGCAGGGTCACCACTGAGCAGGGGCTGAGCAGGGAGCCCAACACGGGGCTCGATCCCAGGACCCTGAGATCGTGACCTGAGCCAAAGACCAGTGCTTAACTGAGCCACCCAGGCACCCTTTCACTGTATGTCCTTTTATTCCTTTTGAATTGTGTATCAGAGCTATTTTATCTATTTTAATAAACATTAATAAGTGTTATCTATAAGAATACTGTAGAAGTAAAAAATAGATTTGATGTTTTATTTTTTTTAAGATTTTATTTATTTATTTGAGAAAGAATGAGAGAGAGAGCGCCTGAGAGAGAGGAGGGCCAGAGGGAGATACAGACTCCCCTCCGAGCAGAAATTCTGATGTGGGGCTCGATCCTGGGACTCCAGGATCATGACCTGACCCGAAGGCAGTCGCCCAACCGAGTCACCCAGGCGCCCAGATTTGATGTTTTAAAAGACAAGGTAGAATGAGGGGCGCCTGGGTGGCTCAGTGGGTTAAAGCCTCTGCCTTCCGCTCGGGCCATGATCTCAGGGTCCTGAGATCGAGCCCCGCAAGCCCCGCATCGAGCTCTCTGCTCAGTAGGGAACCTGCTTCCCCCTCTCCCTCTGCCTACTTGCGATCTCTCTCTCTCTGTCAAATAAATAAATAAAAGACAAGGTAGAATGTACTACTTGACAGTAATATGGAAGATGGGAGAAACTTTAAAATGTTGATGAACTTCAGAGTTTGTTAAGTGTGCACATTAAATTTTTAAGGGTAATCACTCTAAGAATGGAAATAGAATTATAAAGGTGAAAAAGGGTTAAAAATAAAAAATGAATACTCCCATAGAAATGGACATAACAGACAAGACAACTCTTGCACTTTTTTCCCATAAAAGAACCTAGGGTAAGTGGGAAATACCTGTAAACGGCTAAGAATAGGCTAGACATTCTTGTGGGGGGTTGGGGGGGACCAGAGATTAAGAATAGAATTAATGCTTTAGCAACTAAGTGTAATATTGGTGCAAGAATAAGCTCACTTAACCAATTGAACAGAGTATATAAGGGATTTTTATATACACCAGAGATAGCATTACAGATAATGTGGAAAAGAGGATCTTTGCAACAAATTACTATGGAACAACTGGTTACCCACATGAAAAAATCTATTTGGATGCATACACAAAAATTGTTTAAGTGTATTATGTAGCACTTATATATGAAAAGCAAAGTATGTTAAATGTTTAGGAGAAACTATGGAAGACTTTCTGATTTGGAGAGACAAGAAAACTGTTAACTAAGCTTTAAAGAATAGTAGGCCTAAAAGAAAAGACTGATAAATTTAACCATATTAAAATTAAGAACATCTGTTCATCTAATAACCTCTGTAAAGCAAGTAAAGAGACAAGTCACAAAGTAGGAGAAAACATTCGCAACATACATAAAAGGCAAGGGACTCAGACTATATTAAAAACTGCACATAATAAATAATATGTATGTAGATCAATTTTTTGTATAAGCCAAAAGCCAGCCTCCTGCTTACGGGAGAAACCTAAGAACCAGACGAGGGCTGTCCATTATCACTACTTAGCACTCTTCTAGCTGATATTATTAGTCAAGAGAGGGAAAACATTAAAAATGATGAAGGAGACAGTAAAGCTGTTTACTTACAGTTGATAGTATCTGAAAACAAGAAAACTGAAAACTTACAGTAAGAAAATTCGGTAAGATGAGTAGGTACAAAATAAGTAGAAAGCAGACTTCCTACTTACGCATAAAAAGCAGTTTTGTAAGATGAAATGGAAGGAAAGATCTTTCATAGCAAAATATACATAAAACCTAAAAAATATGTAATGCTACTTAGAGACAGAAAATAAGACAGTACAAACAGAATACTGTATGTGCTATTCTTAGAAAGATTCAATAAGGTAAAGATTTTGTTTCTCCCTAGATTAATATATAAATTTGCCATGACCTAATAACACATTGAGCCTTTTTTTTAGTTGAAATATAGTTGACACACAATGTTAACTAAATTAGATTCAAGTGTACAGCAGTGATTCCACAAGTCTCTGTAGCTCCCATCTGTCACCGTACAGCACTATTACAGCACCATTGATCACATTCCCAAGCTGCACCTTTTATCCTGTGACCTACTCCTTCCATCACTGGAGCCCGTGTCTCCCACTCCCCTTCACCCATTCTGCCCATCCCCCCACCTCCTCCTGCAACCATCAGTTTGTCCTCTGTGGACCTGTTTCTGCTTTTGGTTTGTTTATTCACTTGTTTTTTAGATTCCCTGTATAAGTGAAATCATACAGTATTTGTTTTATTCCACATGTCAACCTTTTTGATGAAAGGAGTGGAAAACCGAACTGATTCTAAAGCTACCATGGAAAAATGAATATACAAGGACTCTTATTAAAAATTACCTATGGGGTGCCTGGGTGGCTCAATGGGTTGAGCATCTGATTCCTGAGTTTGGCTCAGGTCATGATTTAAGGATCCTGAGATCCGAGCCCCCCGTTGGGCTCCACGCGGAGTCTGTTTCCTTCTCTCTCTCTCCCTCTGCCCACCCCAAAAAATAAATAAATAAAATCTTTCTTTTAAAAAAATCTAAGAAAAAAGTACTGAAGGACTACTAGCCATATCATGTATTAAAAATATTTTTAAACTGTTATTAAAACAGTAATCCTGGGGTGCCTGGGTGGCTCAGTCGTTAAGTGTCTGCCTTCGGCTCAGGTCCTGATCCCAGATTCCTGGGATCAAGCCCCACATCGGGCTCCCTGCTCGGCGGGAAGCCTGCTTCTCCCTCTCCCACTCCCCCTGCTTGTGTTCCCTCTCTCGCTGTGTCTCTCTGTCAGATAAATAAATTAAATCTTTAAGAAAACAAACCAGTAATCCTGACACATGAGGTAATCAATGAAACAGAAGAAGGAGCCCGAAAGTGATCTCACATCCATGGTATGTGATAAAGGTGTAGTATATTATGAAATTATGGGAAACAATGGTCTTGCAACAACTGAGCATTCATCGGGGAAAAATAAAGTTGGACCCAAGCCTTACGTTGGAATATTTCAGGTGAGTCAAATGTGTATGATGGAAAATGAAAAGACAAAATTTTAAGAAAAAAGGCAGAACAATGTTACTCATCTAGACATAGCGAAGATCTTTCAGATGTAACACAAAACCCAGAAGCTATGAATGAAAGGATCGATAAATCCAACTTCAGAAAAATGTTACGTCTACAAACAAAAAGGTAAATGGCAGACTGACGAATATTTGCAACACGAACAACAGACAAGGAATTAATTCTCTTTAATATCAAAAGCTCCTGAAAATCAAGAAGCAAAACAACAACCCAAAAGAAAATGAATATACAGAAAAGGAAATTAAAATGGCATTTAAAGAAGAGAAATGCAATTTACCCATATACTGTGATACCATTTTCCACCTCTATTAGCAAAGATCAAAGAGTGGTATTCAAAATATTTAACACCCTGGCACTGGTCAATCAGAACAGACTCTGAAGACTCCTCCTTCTGCCTGGTGTCAGTCCTTTAGTTGGTGGATTGTGGGGGGTGGGGGGGAACTAGAGCTTCTGAGATACCCAAGTGGAGCACTCGGGGGGCTGGGGGCAGCGGGTATGGAAGTCTGCTGATACCTAACTACCAGTACAATCCCTCCAGCACAACACCAGTGCGGGACAGCTACCTATCACACCTTGTGGAGAAGAGGAGCTCTCTTGCATTGTTGAGAAACAGCCTCGAAAAGGAAAACAGTAATATTTGCCCAAATTTTAAATGGGTCCTTTGAGTGAAAGGACCCATGATAAGAAAATACATCACTGCTTTATTTGAAAAGACAAAATTATAAGTAGCACATCTCTCTATCAATAGGAAACCGGTTAAATAAATTTTAGCACATTCATATACTGGAAAGTCTGGAGTTACGAAAAGAATGAGCCAGTCCTATGTGTACTGATCAGGAGAGATTATTGGAGAAAGGAATAGGGAGCGAAGCAAGATTCAGAAGTGTGTATAAGAAGTTACCATTGTAAAAAAAAAAAAAAAGTTGAGGGGAAATATCAATATATGGCAAATATATGGTAACAGTAACCTGAAGAGGAGATCTGGGTGGCAGGAGACCTACAGATGGAAATGAAACCCAACTTTCCATTCTGTATTCATTGTACTTAGAATTTTGTACTATGTGGACTTGTATTTTTTTTTTTTTTTAAGATTTTATTTCTTTGAGAGAGGGAGAGAGCATAGGGGTAGGGGGCAGAGGGAGAGGGAGAAGCAGACTCCCTACTGAGCAGGGAGCACAACACGGGCCTCTATCCCAAGACCCTGAGATCATGACCTGAGCCGAAGGCAGACGCTTAACTGACTGAGCCATTCAGGTGCCCCTATGTGGACTTGTTTTAAAAAATAATTTGTTGCCTGGGTGGCTCAGTGGGTTAAAGCCTCTGCCTTCGGCTCAGGTCATGATCTCAGGGTCCTGGGATCGAGCACCACATCAGGGCTCTCTGCTTAGCAGGGAGCCTGCTTCCCCGTCTCTCTGCCTGCCTCTCTGCCTACTTGTGATCTCTCTCTCTGTCAAATAAATAAATAAAATCTTTAAAAATAAATTAAAAATAATTTGTTTATGGGTACCTGGTTGGCTCAGTTGGTAGAGCGTGAGACTCTTGATCCCAGGGTTCTAAGTTCGAGCCCCACATTGGGTGTAGAGGTTACTTTAAAATATTTAAAAAACAAAATACATACAACTTTTTGTTTCATTTTGTTTTAAGATGAGATTAAGTTAGGTAATATCTAAGGATTCTTTTAAGCTCTAAATCTGCAAAAGGGTAACCAAAACAACTGAGAAGATCCCCAAGCGTGCTCTATCTTCAGTCTTCCTCTTCCTGGTTCATGGCCTCTCCATTCTTCCAGTTGTTCAAAACAGAAACCTTGGAGTCATCATCATCTTTCCCTCACAGCCCACATTCACCCTTGTCCGCCACTGCCCCCCACCCCCAGATCCCATGGTCCTCTTCTTCTTTTTTTTTTTTAATTGAACTCGAGTCTACTTTTAACTCAGGAACCAGAGTAATCCTGTTGGAGCGTAAGGCAAACTGGGTCCTGCCTCTGGCTCAGAGCTCTGCAGTGACTCCCCACTTCACTTAAAAAGATGAAGTCCTTCAAACGCACAGCTTGACATGCATGACCTGCCTGTGCCACCCATGTCACCACTTCCCACCCTACCCCTGGCCACTTCAGCCTTCCAAACAGGCAGGCTCGCTTCCCCCCAGCATTCCCCATGACTTAATCCCCTGCTTCCATATGGTTCAGATGTCACCTACTTAGGAAAGCCTTCCACAGTCACCTTGCTCTAAATTTCATTGCTTCCTCCCTCTTCCCCAGCTCACTCCAATCCTCCTTAACCTGCTCTATTTTTCCTCTTAAATGAAATAGGTTCTAAATTCCACATAGTGTATTTATTATATTTATTGCCCATTCCCCCCTCCCGAAAGATAAACTTCCCAAAATGGATTACAGTGATAAAGCCTGGTGCCTACAACAGTGCCTGGCACAGAGATGATACTCAGTAAGTACTTGGTGAGTGGGCTTATGTGTTCTTCACTCAGTTCTTTTAAAGTCTACTTAACCATTATATGTAGAGAGTAATAGCTAATAGTGGCACTACCGGTAGTAACAATCGTAACGACAGTCATTTATCTAATTCACTGCCAGCAATAATGTACTGTCAATACTTAGAGTTATTTTTAAAGTTCACCACTGGTAACAATAATAGCAGCAATCCCAGTCACCATGTATTAAATCCTTACACCATGAGCCAGATAATCCCACATTGATTATCTTTCAGATAGGGAACTAGAGCCAAGAGTTAAACGTAATGCCCAAGGCCAAGGCTGATAAATCTTTTCAGATTCCCTTTCTTCTGTGTTTCTCAACCTTGTAAGTGCTCTTGGCAAGCCATCGTCTTTTCTCGAGACTCTGAGGGAATGCCCTTTGCTGCCTAAACCACACAGAGATGCAGGATGGGTCCGTCTCGGAGTGTTCTGGTGCTTCCTGTCTCGGATCACGGGTCAGGATCACTGTGTTTCTCTCCTAGAACCAGCACTTCTTCCACCTCTGCCGGCTTGCAGATTTGGTCAGACGAGCTTTATGTCCCTGTAGCCGAAAACTACTCCAACGTGCCTTTGGTGTCTCCCCTCATCAAACAGCTGCTAGGAAGGATGTTTTTACTTAGGATCTCTAGTCAACGAATTTTAAATTGACCAGTTGGAAAAACAGATGGGATTCTGGATGAAGCTGTAATCCGGAGGTTGAAACTGATTTTTGTTGGCAGTTTCAACCCTATTTGTCAGGAGGGAAGAGTGGGAACTCTTCTGGGGGGAATGTTCTGTCCCAGAAAGAAAAAAATGTTTTCTGTTCTGACCACTGAATAAAGGGAGAATGAATCTAGGCAGAAATGACCTGGCTGAAGTTTAATAGATTTTAATATAAAAAGGCTAGCAGATTCCAGTGGAAGCAAATACAGTCAATTTGTATTTATAGACAGGGATTAAATAAACTAATCCGACAGGAGTCTTTGCAGGCAATTGTTTGGGAGCAAGATAGATCCATCTGCGTGCCAAGAATCATGAATGAATGAGGATCCGCGGCTCAGTGGGCAGGCGGAGCCTAGACGAGACCACCAGCCCGGGTAATCAGACATTCATGTTTCCCACTGTTTCGTTCTATTGTATCCAAATGTGAGAAGCTGCTTTCCAGTCCTCCACATTACAAAGCTCTTTATTGGACTTTATTGAGGCATGATCCCCACTGCTTTACTGAAGCTGCCAGCCTCAGAAGGAGTTTTGCTTGATGGCGTCTGGCAGCTTGGCTTCTCCCCCAAGTAGATTTATGAGCTGTGAAAGATGGTCAAATTAACACCCTAAGCATTCCTGATAGGATTAGAGGGTCGGAAACATGCCTGCATTAGCATACCGCCCCCAATACAGGGCACATCTTTGTGTCTTCCCAGCCCTTGGGGGGGGAGGTGCGGAGGGGGCAAGGAGGAGGTGACACCACGCTCCCCTCTCGCAGCTGGCAACACAAAGGGTCACCAGGAGACTCCAGATGATGTTATTTGGCATTTAACATCTTCTAATGGCAGCATCTCCCAATCAAAAGGACTGACCTGAAGTGGTAAATGCATCCCCTTTCAGGACTAGCTACCCGTCCAGGACTCCCCAAGGAGAGAAAAATCATCTCTTCTCTGGGGTGGGATTAACTCTTCCAACTTCCCAGACAAGCCCTGAGGGTGGGCCTTAAAAACACTCATTAACATCATACTAATTACCAATTGTTCTGATGGTAGCAGTAAAGCATATTCATTGTAGAAAATTTGGAAAAGGCTGAAAAATACAGAAAAGTGAAAATCATCCCTTATCCCGTTTCTTAGAAATAGCTAACCATTACCATTTCATTTATATTTATTTACAGCCTGCTTTCTTTGCATGTAGGCAAGTAATTGCTTGTTTTTGTTTTAACAAAGCTGGATCTTATTGTTCAACAGTCTTTTCTTTTAATATTATATCCGAAGCATTTTCCCATGTTCGTAAATATCTCTCTAAGAGGAAAGCTTATTTTTAATGTCTGCATAGTGTTCCATTGTAAATAATAAAATATCTCAGCTTAGGTTGCATTAGCCCAAGTAGCGTGTTTTACTTCCAGGGACAGTGTGCATGAACAAGCATGTGCCACACAAACAAGATGAAGTATTAAGACTTTCCCCCTGGGGCGCCTGGGTGGCTTAGTGGGTTAAGCCTCTGCCTTCGGCTCAAGTCATGATCTCAGGGTCCTGGGATCGAGCCCCGCATCGGGCTCTCTGCTCAGTGGGGAGCCTGCTTCCGCCTCTCCCTCTCCCTGCCTCTCTGCCTACTTGTGATCTCTGTCAAATAAATAAATAAAATCTTAAAAACAAAAAAAAAAGAAAAGACTCTCCCCCTGAATTTAGCCTGACACTGCTAAAAGGCTTTAGGAAAGGGGACCTGTATGACTCAGC
>CM052894.1:30949883-30993714 GCA_028534135.1 Potos flavus | reverse complement strand
TAAAATATCATTCATATATTGAATGATAGTCCCTTGAGGCAAGGATATATCAGGTCCTTACTAAATGTAGTCGCAAATAGATGAGGACTGCCTCTAAATCCCTGGGGCAAGACGGTCCAGGTTAGTTGAGCAGCCTGTGGAATTGAAGATGAGGTCCATTCAAAGGCAAACAGTGGCTGCATCTCCTCACTTAGAGGGATACAAAAGAAAGGGTCTTTTTTTTTAAATTTTATTTATTTATTTGACAGAGAGAGATCACAAGTAGGCAGAGAGGCAGGCAGAGGGAGAAGGGGAAGCAGGCTCCCCGCTGAGCAGAGAGCCCGATGCGGGGCTCAATCCCAGGACCCTGAGATCATGACCTGAGCCGAAGGCAGGGGCTTAACCCACTGAGCCACCCAGGCGCCCCGAAGAAAGGGTCTTTTAAATCAAGTGCTGTAAACCAGTTAGCATCACCCGGGCGAGAAGAGTATACGGACTCGGCGCTCTGGGATGAATAGACCCACTGCCTCGTCTATAGCTCTTACATCTTGTACTGTGCGCCGCTCTCCATTTGGCTTTTCTACCACTGGAGTGTTATAAGGAGATTAACAAGACCTTAAAATACCATGTTTAAGAAACTCATCAATGCGTGGTTGTACCCCAGGCTTTGCCGCAGATTTTAAAGGGTATTATCTTTTATGAGGTATGGTGGTTGGGTCCTTTAAGGTCGCTTTAACTGGGTGGACTTTAAAAGCCCATCCTGGGACATCACAATCCCAGACTTGTGGATTTACTTCCCTCCAGACATTGGAAGAACTATCACGGTAAGGTCTTGGTTCCCCAAGTGTTAAAGAGAACAAGCTGTCCTTTCCTTTAGTAAGAGCAAGTCTCCCTAGTTTATACATCATGTCCCATCCAAGTAATGGAGTGGGACAAGACGGAAGGACCAGAAACACATGAGTAACCAATCGACTTTTGTGTTTAGTTGAAGGCATTGTCTGATGGCACATTGTAGTTTCTCATTCTATGTCAGTAGTTTTATGGTTAGACAGGTAAGTAGGACCAGGAGTGCTGAACGAGGTCAGAGTAAGTGGCTCCTGTATCAGTGAGAAAATTAATGAACTTACCTCCCCCCTCCAGGGTAACCTGGGGCTCAGTCATTTTGCTGTCAAAGGGAGCCGGACCAGCCTCAGGGGCCCGTCATGCCAGATCCTCCGTCCCCACCCTCAGGCTGGGAAGTGGGTGCCTGACCCCTTCTCTCTCTGGAGACAAGGACAGTCTCTCTGCCGATGTCCTTCTTGTTTACACGCAGGACACGGCCCCGGAAGAGAACCTTTGTCAGGACATTTTCTGGTCCATCTGAAACATGGGGTCTTACCTGACTTCTTGTCTGCATCAGCTGTTGCCCCTGCTCCGTCTGGTGGGGGGATGGGGGCGGGGCCCACAAAGGAGCAGCCAGGACTCCAGCCTGTATCTTACCCTGTAACTAAGCCCTTCGGTCCTTTTCCCATCTAATTATCATGTCTGTATTATTCAAAATGCCTGTAGCCACCTCCAGGAAGCACTGGGTGGGAGTTTGAGGCCTAAAGCCATTTTAATGAACTTTCCGCGGATGTCAGGTGCCAACTGATTCATAGAATGCATATCTAACATAGTTATTCCCCAGGGCTGGCTCGTTGGGAGGAGCGTGGGACTCTTGGTCTCGGGGTTGTGAGTTCGAGCCCCACGTTGGCTGTAGAGATTCCTTAAAATAAATAAATAATTTTTAAAAATAAATCAAATAAAATAGTTATTCCCTCAGGTGTAGAAGGGTCCAGGTTTGCATACTTAACGGATAGTTTCTCTTAAGTGACCCTGAAATAGAGCAGGATTTTCATCAGCTCTTTGAGTGAATGGGTGTTAAATTTACCATGATTCAAAATTATTAAAGTACAAAAAGGTATTCAATAAAGCTTCTCTCTTATCCTCATTCCCCACTCACCCCATTCTCCCACATTTGATAAATGCTATTATGGTTCTAATGTACCCTACCAGAGATTTTAATACATACACAAGCAAATATGAATGTCTATCTACGAATATGTTTTAACCCCCCCTTAAAATTCATATTATACACACTATTCTGGTTTTTCCTATTTTCACTCAGTGACTATCTCATGGATCTTTCCACATTTGTATATGGACAGCACCCGCAGCTTCTTTACAAATGCATGGCATTCTCTTTTGTGGACGTGCCACAATCCATATTACCAGTCTTGTTTTGCTAGACTTTGACAGAGTTTCAAATATTTGTCATTACAAAAGAAAGAAAGAAAGAGAGAAAGAAGGAAAGGAAGGAAGGAAGGAAGGAGGGAGGGAAAAGAAAGAAAGAAAAAAAGAAAGAAAGAAAAAGAAAGAGAAAAAAAGAATGGGGGTGTGCCTGGGTGGTTCAGTCAGTTAAGCCTCCAACTCTTGATTTCAGCTCAGGTCATGACTCAGGGTCCTGAGATGGAGCCCCTCTTTGGGCTCCACGCTCAGCAGAGAGTCTGCTTGAGATTCTCTCCATCTCCCTGTACCCCTCCCCTGTCCCCATCCTGTACTCTTGCTCTCTCTCACTCTCTCTCTAAAATAATCTTTAAAAAAAATAATAACAATGCTTCAGAACAACTATATGGTCATATTTTGCCTGCGTGAGTATATCTGCAGGATCAATTCCCAGAAGTGGAATTGCTGATCAAAGGGTCAGAAGGAGTGATGGGGGAAACCAAAGTGCAATTTGAAAAAAATAAAATGCATATAGTGCAAAATTCAAAAGGCATAAAAGAGTGTAGAGTGAAAAGCAAGCCTCCTTCCCACACCATCCCCTGCCACTCGGTTCCCTTCATAGAAACAGCCAGAATTATTCATTTCCTGTGTAATTCCCCAGAGATTATGTGCCTAGTCAAATATATATATACATATTGGTTTCTTCTTTCTTTTATTCTTATTTTTTTAACCCAAATAGTAGTACACAAGACACCTTGCTGAAGCCAAGAGAGATTGCGTGACCTATTCAAGGTCCCCCCGCTGGTAAAAGCAGGACTCGAACCTGGGTCTCCCTACATCCTCCTCTCCCCATGCCAGGATCCTCAGCCACCTTCTCAGGACAGATTGCCTCCTCAGTTGGCAGCGGGGCGTTTAACCGGCTCTTCCAGATGGCATGTGCGCGTGTCATCACGCACCACCTGAGCCAAAATTACTGCTTGCCCAGCGGACGTCCTGGGCGTCCCAGCAGCACCACAAGGGGGACGTCAGGGGAAGAAGGCAGTAGGCAGATGTCGATCTGGCCCGCAGCACCCGAGTCTAATCAGCGCAGGGCCAAAGAAACGCCAGATCCAAGAGCTCACGAAAAAACCGTGAAGCACAGCGAGACCCCCCGGGGTCTCGTCCGGATGGGTTGCGGGGTAGTTAACCAATGGCAGTATTCTAATCAGAAGCACCTGGGAAATCGACCGGTTAAAATTCGTTCCCCAGGTGCTGCCGCACGGGGTCGCTTCTGGAAGATCGGAGTGGGGTCCGGAAACCTGAATGTTTCACGGGCTCCCCGAGCCGTTCGCATAGAGCCAATTAATGCTCAGCCCAGACGTGAGGAAATCCCAGGGACTAGAAAGAGCACTTTAGAGTCGGGTACGGGTTCAGGGGCAGCTCTTTCCCTCAAGACACCTGCTCTGAGCCTCAGTTTCTCACCATGTTAAATGTAGAGAAAGATCGTGCATGCCTTCTCGCAGGGTGGCTGTGAGGTTCCAGTGAGGTAATGTCTGAAAATATTTGGCAAATTATACGCCGCATATAAATGTGAGGAGGCGTTACCTCACTGGGCCCGAGAGGAAGCTATTTGGAAGAGCCTGATTTATTTTCAGAGCCCAGCAGCAGCTCCCAGTTATCCTTGGGAAGTCGGCTTGCAAAATCCACGCTTATTTTCCTCCTGAATGTCCTCTCCTCCCTTTGTCGGCGGGCTTTGCTTGTGACTTCATTTTAGGTCAGCTCCCCCTTTTCGGGGCTTTGGGGGTTGGTTAGTTTCGGAGGCTCAGACTCCTTCCCGCGTCAGGTGTGGGACAAAGGACAGCCCTCTCCCCGCAGACCCATTCCCGGCCCTGCCCCTCAGTGTGCCCTGGATTTAGGAGCGCCTTTGTGGCTTGAATCTAGGTCCCAGAATCGCCCTTGGGGATCCCACGGGGGTACTGTTGCGCCCAGTGCGTCCCAGGACCGCTGAAACGGAATAAACGCCTGACATTTCCTCCCAGCTCTCCTACGGAGAGATGCAAAGGTGCCTAAAGGTTAATCGGATAGAGCCGTGTGAGGTTGGCTCCCCGGGGCTCTCCCGCAGGGCCGTGATGTTGATTCGAAGGTTGTTTAGCGAGGCCTCCAGTGGGTCTCTTAGAATGTCAGATCATAACCGCCCCCCCCCCCAAAAAGAGTCCCTACTCTGTGGTCTCTGATCTAATGAAAATACAGCCTGCCTCAGCCTGGATTAAAAGGGACTTTGTTTTCTCTCTCCCTTTTAAAGTGTCTGTAGGCTTGGAACTACCATTTAAAACATGAGATAAATTGCAAGAGGCCATTTCATGCTGAGGTAGAGTAGAATCTCAGAGAAGGTTAGCAAGGAGAGAGGGATGGGCAAATGCTTCCCCTGCGGCAGACATAGAAAGTGGCCCCGGGCAGGGAGAGCCCTGGATTCCCACCCGCACAGCTGGCCTCAACTGGCATGAAGGACTATTCCTTCCTGTGGCCTCCTCCTTAGGCTGGCTGTTCTTGACCTCACACGACTAATGTACTCATCATTTTGGCAGGCCTTGTGATTTTTTTTTAACAGAAAAGGGAAAGTCATGTTCATCAACTGTTGTCTATGAATGGGCAATTACAGCACACAGCTGAAGATGAAGCAGGAAAAACGGGAGAAGAGTACATTTTCTCAGTTGTCAAAATGTTGCATTTTACCTTCTCTTTAGGTGAGGACCTGCCAATGCAAGATTTACACCGAATTAGTCCACAGTGAGTGTGAAAGGGCATCTTTTTTAGGAAGACCCAGGTTTTTGTTGTTGTTTTGCTTGTTTTTTTAGATTTTTTTTTTAAGATTGTATTTATTTATGCCAGAGACAGAGAGAGAGGGAACACAAGGAGGGAGAGTGGGAGAGGGAGAAGCAGGCTTCCCGCTGAGCAGGGAGCCCAGTGTGGGGCTTGATCCCACGACCCTGGGATCATGACCTGAGCCAAAGGCAGATGCCCAACAACTGAGCCACCCAGACGCCCCTCCCCAGGAGATTCTAATGTCCACAGAGTTAGGGAAACACTGGCCTAACTTCTGTCTCTTCCTTCAGGAAAACTTCCCTGATTTTCCCCCTCTCTTATCATCGCACACATTCATGACCCTGACCCTGTGGGGTGGCCCTCCCATGGGCTCCTGTTGGACCTGCTACTTAGCCTTTCATAATACTGGTCACTTTACTCAGTGCTGGTCCTTGGGAATACTGAGAGATTCTTGAGGGCAGGACCAATGTGAATTCCCACAGCTGGTACATCCTGGGCTCTCTAAACTCTAGTTGAAGGAGTGAGTTAATTTTCCTTGTGTGTGTGAATTTTTTATTGAGACATGTCATTTTACTCATTGTGACCATGCCAATTTACTTTCTCTGGTCATAGATGATACGTGTAATTGTGTATTGCCCACCTAATCACACTTTCTCCAATTTTCATGGTCATTAGATCGTGTAATAGAAATGAAGCATTTACAGTATTTTCTCTTTAAGGTATTTTATAAATTATTTGAGGAAATACTGCCAGCTCAAGCTATCAAATGAAAGATCGAAAAATGTGGTTTTTCACAAGAGAAGGTTAAATGATTAGACTTGGTTCAGGATCGTTACACGTGAAAATACGTCTTTTCATTTAGGCTTCTGTAGACCTGAAACTTGGTTTTTCCCTTTTATTTAAAAAAAAAAAGTTCATAAGATACGCTTTACGAAATTAGGCAAAGGCAAATCAGTAAAAATGTCCATGTTTGCGCAGTCCATACGGATTTAATGAAAGGGCGCGCGCGCACGCACACACACACACACACTTCTGAAGTTGAACCACGCTTTATTTCCAAAACCAGACAAAGACACAGATCTGCAAACACAGGCCCCCTGTAACATCACAGAAGGGGTCAGATTACATCGCGGGCCAGCGGGGGCCCTCAGCACCCCCGTAATTGTCTCCACGTTCCCGGCCCCGCATTTCCAGCTTCTGCGACGCCCGCAGACTCCTAAATGCCCCGCTTTGTAACCCGGCCGAGCCGCGTGAATGGCGGCCAAGGTAACGTGACGGCGCCGCGCGGGGTCGCGCCGGGAGGGGCGCGGGCCCGGCCAGTGGGAAGGGCGGACGCGGAGCGGCGACATCACCCCACCGGCATCAGGCCACCGCCTCCATTCAACGGCGGAATGTGGGCGGGCGGGCGGACGGGTGGGGGGCGCGGGCCCCTCGGCCTGCGGTTAACCCTGTGCGCGCCCCAGGCCGAGCCCTGCCCGAGCCCCGGCCCAGGGTACTCGTCCCCACGTGGGCGCGCGGCTCTTTCTGGGTTGTCTTTTTGGGTTTTGATCACGTCCCCTACCACCGTATATCCTCGCTGGGATTCAAATGATTTAGAAAGAATTTTAAGGTAGTTGGGGGCCCGGGAGGCCAGTGCATTGTTGGTGGCTTCTCTTTACTGGAAGTCCTGGCACAAGCGCCCCAAGGGGAGAAGGGGAGCCGGTGGCCCGGCCCGCTCTTAAAACCGCCGCCCTCCACACTTCGCACCTGGGAGCACTGAGGCAGAAGCCCGGTCTCTTTCTTTTCACCCCTTCTCTGTAACTTAATTATATTCCTAAGTAAAGGCGTGATCAGTTTCCAGTTCGTTTTTCTTTCTTTTTTTTTTTTTTTCCCCAAACCTTTTATTTAGGAAATATTCACATTTACAGAAAAGTTCACAGTATAGTGCCATAATATAAATGAACATTCCTCTACCCATCTAGATTCACCAGTTGGTAGCATTTTGTCTTATTGGCTTTATCATACATCTGTAAAGAGAGATCTCTCTCTCCTGCATCTTTTTGAAAGTAAATGGCCGATCCATGACATTTTGCCCTGAAGTAATTTGCATGCAGCAACTAGGAATAAGGGCGGTCTCCTTCATGACCACAATTATCACACTTAGGAAAATTAACCCTAATTAAATAGTATCACTTAAAATACAGGCCACATTTAAATTTTCTGTTTAAACAAAATAATAACTTTTAATTATTTTTTTAAAATCCAGAATCTAGGGAAGCCTGGGTGGCTTAATGGGTTAAGCCTCCGCCTTCCGCTGAGGTCATGATCTCAAAGTCCTGAGATCCAGTCCCGCATTGGACTCCTTGCTTGGTAGGGAGCCTGCTTCTCCCTCTGCTCCTCCCCTTGTTTGCGTGCTGTCTCTCTGACAAGTAAATAAAATCCTTTGTTGCTAAGCTTCTCGTACAAATCTTGGGTATCATATGCAGACCAGTGGGGGCCTCTCTGCCCTGCGGTCTCACCCAATGCTTATGCAATAAAACTCCCTTTCACAGACCATGTTCTCCAGACCCAGGTGTCCCGTGGTGGCTCTTAGTCTTTCCATTTTCTCTTACTTATCCTTTGGATCCCAATGATTTACTTGCTGCTTTACAATTCTGATTAAACCCAAATTAAACCATTCTGTTTTCTCTTTTTATGTTGACCTTTAATAACATTTTTGAACTTTCCCAAAGTCCTATCACTCTTGTCCCATGTGTGGACCTCAGAACTCTTTTCCTACAGTCTGCATTGTATTTCTCTCTTGGCTTGGGTACAATGAGTGTGTATTGAGTGCTTGCTGTATGGTAGATACTATATTAAGGGCTTTATATATACCTCACTTAATCCTCAGAGCAGCCTAGGAAAGGTGGCGCCATTAATGTCACCTCCATTGTCTTAACTTTTTTTTTTTTTAAGTAAGCTCTATGCCCAACTTGGAGCTTGAACTCACCACCCCGAGACCAAGAGTCTCATGCTGTACTGACTGTGCCAGCCAGGTGTCCCAATGTTACCTCCACTTTATTTTTATTTATTTATTTATTTTTCAAGTAGGCTCCATGGCCCAGCGTGGAGGAGCCCAGTGTGGGGCTTGATTCACACTCCGGAGATCAAGACCTGAGCCGAGATCAAGAGTCAGACGCTTAACTGACTGAGCCACCCAGGTACCCCTGTTACCTCCATTTTAGAGATGAGGATGCTAACTCTTAAGATCAGTAATTTGTCTAGTGGGTGTGATATGGGAAGACTTAAAGCAGGGACTCAACCCTTGGCTATCTGATTTCTGACTCCATGTTTCCAATGCTACCTACTACCTCAAAGACATGGAGCCCTCCTTTCATTCAGCATGTAAACAGCCTATACAATTCATTCATCAGGTTACTTTGCTGTGTCCCTATTTTCATACGTCATTTGGTAGAAATTGGTGATACTCATGTACGAGAGCTGTACATTGAACACAAGGCTAACATTTTAACAAATGACATTTAGAGGGTCCTTATCAGCTAGCTTTTGGCTCAGTGAGGCCATAGAGCACCACCGTGATGCTCCTGGGTGTCAGAGAATGTCAGATCACCACCTAAACCAGAGTTTTCCCAATTTCTAGAATTCAAAGACCATTAAAACACCCTAACACCTTTTGGGGAAAGACATAAGATTACCACTTCATTACTTTGCCAAGTGAGGACATTAATTTTTTTTAATTACCTTCTATGATACTAGTATCACCATTTTATAAAAGAACAGTAATTTTTTTAAAAAGATTTTATTTATTTACTTTGAGAGAGAGAATGAGAGAGATCGAGTATGAGAGGGGGAAGATCAGAGAGAGAAGCAGAG
The DNA here is from genome assembly GCA_028534135.1 of Potos flavus. NCBI lineage: Eukaryota > Metazoa > Chordata > Mammalia > Carnivora > Procyonidae > Potos > Potos flavus. The sequence goes on along the minus strand of CM052894.1, from coordinate 30,984,837 downwards.
CCCCTGCTGAGCAGGGAGCCCCATCTGGGACCCGATCCCAGGACTCTAGGATCATGACCTGAGCTGAAGGCAGTCGCTCAACCAATTGAGCCACCCAGGTGCCCAAGAATGGTCTTTTTTTTTTTTAAGATTTTATTTATTTATTTGACAGAGAGAGAGAGATCACAAGCAGGCAGAGAGACAGGCCGGGGGTGGGGGGGAAGCAGGCTCCCCACTGAGCAGAGAGCCCGATGCGGGGCTTGATCCCAGGACCCTGAGACCATGACCTGAGCCGAAGGCAGAGGCTTAACCCACTGAGCCACCCAGGCGCCCAAGAACGGTCATTTTAAACCTATTCCCCTCCACCCCTACAAAAAATTTTGCAGTCACTGAATATTATTACATTTTATTTAGTTATTATTATTTTTAAGGGGTTATTTATTTATTTTGGGGGGGGCAAGCAGGGGAGGGGGGCAGAGCAAAAGAGAGAGAGAATCCTAAGCAGGCTCCACACTCAACTCCAAGCTTGACATGGGGCTCCATCTCACCAACCTGAGATCACCACCTGAGCCAAAATCAAGTGTCAGACGCTTAACTGACTGAGACAGCCAGGGGCCCCCCAAAATTCTATTTTTAAGTAATCTCTATACCCAACGTGGGGCTTGAACTCACAACCCTGAGATCAAGAGTTACATGCTCCATGGACTGAGCCAGCCAGGCACCCTGCATTTCTTTTTTTTCTAAGGTGTGTCAGGGGGTGCCTGGGTGGCCTAGTCGGTTAAGCGACCAACTCATGATTTCGGCTCAAGCCATGATCTCAGGGTCTTGAAATCAAGCCCCACATCAGGTTCAATGCTCAGCTGGGAGTCTGCTTGAGATACTCTCCCTCTGCTCCTCTCCCCTTCTCTCTCTCTCATAAATAAATAAATAAATTCTTTAAAAAAAAAGATCCTAAAGCAATAAGACTTCATTTAGACAAGATAAAAGATGTGTGGGGTTCCTGGTTGGCTTAGTCAGTGGAGCATGTGGCTCTTGATCTCAAGGTTGTGGGTTAGAGCTCCACACTGGGTGTAGAGATTACTTAAAAAAAAATCAAGGTGCCTGGGTAGCTCAGTCGTTAAGCGTCTGCCTTCAGTTCAGGTCATGATCCCAGGGTTCTGGGATCAAGCCCCACATCGGGCTCCCTGCTCAGCGGGAAGCCTGCTTCTCCCTCTCCCACTCCTCCTGCTTACGTTCCCTTTCTCGCTGTCTCTCTCTCTGTCAAATATATAAATAAAATCTTTAAAAAAATTTTTTTAAATCTTTAAAAATAGATAGAAGGGGTGTCTTGGTGGCACAACCCATTATGTTTGACTTTTGATTTCAGGTCAGGTCATGATCTCAGGGTAGTGAGAGGGAGCCTGAACTGGGCTCCAGGCTCAGGGGAATCTGCTTCAGATTCTCTCTGTCTCCCTCTGTCCCTCAGCTCCCCCCACTTGCAATCTCTCTCCTTTGCTCTCTCATTCTCTAATAAAATTTTGTAAAAAATAAGTAAATAAATAAAGATTAAAAAAAGAACATTCAACTCCTGATCTCCGGGTTCTGAGTTTGATCCCCATGTTGGTTATAGAGATTACTAAAAAAAAAAAAAAAATAAATTTTTTTCTTTAAAAAAACTTAAAAAAAAGAGAGAAATATTTTATGGTTCTAGATATTGCCTTAAGACATGAAACATTGGGGATGACTGAATGACTCAGTCGGTTAAGCTCCTGCCTTCAGCTCAGGTCATGATCCCAGGGTCCTGGGATCCAGTCCCACATTGGGCTCCCTGCTCAGCGGGGCGCCTGCTTCTCCCTCTGCCTGCCATTCCCCCTGCTTGTGCACTCTCTCTGACAAATAAATAAATAAATAAAATCTTTTCAAAAAATAAATAAGGACACCTGGGTGTCTCAGTCAGTTGAGCATCTGCCTTCGGCTCAGGTCATGATCCCAGGGTCCTGGGATCAAGCCCCGCATTGGGCTCCCTGCTCCGTGGGGAGCCTGCTTCTCCCTCTCCCACTCCTCCTGCTTGTGTTCCCTCTCTTGCTGTGTCTCTCTCTGTCAAATAAATAAATAAAAAATTTTAAAGAAGAACATTAAAAAAAAGAACACAACATGCACCATAATTATTAAATTCCATTGTCTTGGACATTTTGCCAACTTTTACTCATATAAAATCATAGTTTTCATATGTACATTTAAAAAATTTTGTTATTTAAAGGTAGAGTGAAGATAGGATAGAATATATTATAGGCTTTTGTTATGATTATTTAATATGTAGACATATACGTGAACTTCCCTCCATTGGAGCTCTCCCTCCAGGCCCTGCAAATGTTGGAGAGAGACCTAAAGGGGCAACTGCTATGTGGTGTGAGGTTTCTGCCTGGTACTGGGGCGCCTGGGTGGCTCAGTTGTTTAAGCGTCTGACTCTTGATTTCAGCTCAGGTCATGACCTCAGGGTTGTCATGGGATTGAGCCCCACAGTCAGCGGGGAGTCTGCTTGGGATTCTCTCCCTCTCCCTCTGCTCCTCCCCCTGTGCTTTCTCTCTCTTTCCCTCTCTAAAAATAAATAAATACTAAAAAAACCCTTAGTGTTGTCCACCCCTATTTCCACAGCTCTGAGCCCCTTACCTCCATGACCTCTCCTGGTGTCTTACCCTCTCCCCCTTGGGTTTCTAAAGAGACATTAGTGGGACAGGCTTCTAGGACACGTACTCCTCAGTTCAAGGCAGCCCACCCCTCCCTGAGGAACCGGTACAGCTCACTGGGGGTTGGACCCCCGTCTGTCTGAGCAACACCACATGGTGTGAGGTGCCCTTGATTCCCACCAGCTGTTCTACCTGGGAGGTAAATAGGCAGGAATTGCTGCCCAACCATACGCAGGGTTCAGACTTGGGAACGGCCCGGGGAGCCCACAAGCTCACAGAGCACAGCAAGGCCCCTCCCATCCTTAGAGCTGAGCTCTCCCTTTCAGTATTTAGCAAGTACTGGAAAGTCTATGAATTTCAGTTCAAAGCTAATGGCAAACATTGAGATAAACAAATGATAAACAAAGGAACTTTTAGGTCATCGCTATTGAATTCTGTAAAACCGCACTACCAAAATAACACACCGGTCATACCTAAATGGTTTTCCAAACTGTTCTCAAAATTCAAAGAAGATGGCCGCCTGGGTGGCTCAGTGGGTTAAAGCCTCTGCCTTCGGCTCAGGTCATGATCTCAGGGTCCTGGGATCGAGCCCTGCATCCGGCTCTCTGTTCAGTGGGGAGCCTGCTTCCCCCCCTCTCTCTGCCTGCCTCTCTGCCTACTTGTGATCTCTCTCTCTCTGTCAAATAAATAAATAAAATCTTAAAAAAAAATTCAAAGAAGATATTTTAGACTCTAAACAGTAGTCGTGGGGGTTCTAATGGCAAATGGAACTGCGTAGCTATTAAAACAGACCACCTCTTCTGCTATTTTATTTTATTTCATTTTATTTTTTAAAAGATTTTATTTATTTATTTGACAGAGCAAGAGAGCACAAGGAGAGGGAGCAACAAAGGGAGAGGGAGAAGCAGGCTCCCTGCTGAGCAGGGAGCCCAATGCGGGGCTCGACTGCAGGACTCTGAGATCATGACCTGAGCCCAAGGCCGATGTTTAACCAACCGAGCCACCCAGGCACTCATCTTCTACTATTTTAAGCAAATTTACCGCTAAGTAGTTCGTCAAATTCTGAGGCTGCTAGGAGCTTAAGGCTGCAGCCAAATGCCCGCGCCCGGCACTTCCGGTCCTCCCCGCCGACATCCTCCCAACCAGGCTGCTTCTCTCCCGGGGCGAGGAGCCTGAGCTCTCCAGCCTTCCCGGAGAGGGCGGCCCCCAGCCTTCCCCAGGCAGCCTACTTGCTTTTGGGCACTCGTGTGAGCACACAGGCTTGCAGCGAGGTCCCCCTTCATTCTGGGTGACTCACTCGAAGTTTTTATAACACTGTAGGCGCCAGCCATTCACAGTTACTCCAAGTGGTTTCACCCTCCAGATTTTCCCAAGGGTTTCTGTTGCAGACTTCACAGGGCTTTGCAGGAGCATCCAAACCCATCTTAAGGAACGGGTTGCATTCCCGCAGGTTGAGGCTGCTGGTGTGAGCTAAGGAATTAGAGATAGGGCTGTCCTAATTATCTTTCCTCTAGGGACAGTGCTGCTGGTAAGTTTTCAACATATTCTTAATCGTGTGTGTGTGTGTGTGTGTGTGTGTGTGTGTGTGTGTGTGTGTGTGTGGTGTGTGTGTGTGCGCGCGCGCGCGCTTATTGTTTTGCCGGGGTTTTTTTTGTTTGTTTCGTTTTGTGTTTTTTTTTTTTTTCAACTGAGAGCATTCCCGAGCCTTGGGGCAGATCATGGAAGGGATAAGACAAGAGAAGGGCAAATAAGTCCTGTAAATGCTGGTAAATATCTCTTCCTGGGGCACTGCGATGGAATACTTACTCAGGGTTGAACATAGACTGTGACGTCTCCCCGTCCTGGGGATCCCACACTGGCCATCTTCCCTTCACCCCTCGCCCCACGTCTTCGAATCAAAGCACAAGGGCCCTATCCCTGTCCCCATTGGGAGAAGAATCGTTCTCATTGTGGTCATTGTGCGTGGGAACAAAGAACACATGGATCAAAGGTTTAGGGTCTTCAGCCCCACCACGATCACATGACCACCCAGCTCAAAGGAGGCAACTGTCAACTCAAGTACTGGTCGGAAGTTTCTGGCCTTTCACGGAGAGTCCCCGTGGTTACCTAGAAACAGCCCCTTCCCATCATTTACATTGTTTTGCACTGTGCTGCCAACAGTCCTTGGGGAGACTCTGTATTTAGCTATTTCAAGTTGTCTGCTTAATGAAAGCAACCTTTTTTTTTTCTTTTTTGGTCTCTCTGAAACATACAGTCCTGCATCCCTCAAGCCCCAAGATTAATTTTGGGTTTCCTTTAGAACTTTTGAATCCGTGGCCTCATGCTCCCAAATCCTATTGGTGGTTTTAGTGTCATCATTTTTACATGAGTAAATATTTTACAGGATGTAAATGTAAATATTGTTTTAAATGGATAGATTATTTACAGGTTGACATTTTAAAAAAATCTTAGGACTTCTTATCTAATAATAGCATTAAATGCATCTATGTCTTCCTTTACTCAGGTCTTTCTTTTCTGGCCTCAGAAGTGTTTCTGTGTTCCTCATATGGCTCTTGCAAAAGTCCCGAGTTTGTTCTTAAGAATTTTACCTTGTGTTGCTATTATTAATGGCACTTTCCATGATCTTTTTTAACTGCTGTTGTCTGTATAAGATGACCACCCAATAATATTGCTGAAATGGCCTTCTTGCTTTAAAGGAGAGAGGAAGGCTTTGCTCGGCTTTTGTGCCTGCTTTTAAAAATTGAAACAGGGAAGAGTTTGAATGTGGTGAGCTAGAGGTCACAGGAAGGACACACTTGCGGTTAGTCCGGCCGGGCCCTGTAGCGGTAAGCATCGGTCAAGGAGGAAGGAGAGTGGCTCTTTGAAGTTGTAAGGAAGCTGTGGCGCTGGGAGGTCAGCTGTGATCCCCAAGCCTCCAGGGCCACAAAAGTTCTTGTCTCTTTTCAGGTCTACCTCATCGAAGGAGGTCTCACATATACCCCCGCTTCCACATCGGGGATGTGAGCCCTGGATGTCATACTCATCAGATACTTCTCTCTTCTACAGCTACACATTTCTTGCATATTTCTTTTTATGCTGTACTTAGCTAACTAAGGTGGAGGGCTGCTGATCACCCTTTTGTGTAAGTGCCCTTGAAGGCTGTAGGTCCCCCTTAGATACTTGCACTGGTACACGGAAGGCAATGGGGGCACTAATGGGGGCATGTCTGCAATGTGCCAGGAACTCTGCTTTCCATGAGCATCTCACTTAATCCCCCCAACAACTCTATGGGAAATTACTAGTATCTTCTTCCCTATTCTACATGGGAGAAAACTGAGGCTCAGAGAGATGAACACATTGTCCAAGGTCACACAGCTGGTAAGGGGGAACCCCAAGACTTGGACCCATGCATATTGATCTCTGTCACCTAATAGCCTTTTGTGGTTGTTGAAGAAAAAAAGACCTAAATTATGCCTCAACCAAACAGAAATTGTTTCTTTTATTAAACTTGTGTGGCAGCCGTGGGGGAGCACTGCTCAGATGTCCCCTTAAGTGAGAGCCCAGCATGAGCAGTGCAGTTAGCTGGCTGTGTCCAGCAGCAGCACCTTCAGAATCTACTGGGGCGCCTGAGTGGCTCAGTGGGTTAAAGCCTCTGCTTTCGGCTCAGGTCATGATCTCAGGGTCCTGGGATCGAGCCCCACATCGGGGCTCTGCGGGGAGCCTGTTCTCCGCCTCCCCCCCCAACCTGCCTCTCTGCCTACTTGTGATCTCTCTCTCTCTCTGTCAAATAAATAAATAAAATCTTTAAAACAAAAAACAAACAAAAAAGAATCTACCACAATGTTTACACTGAGAGCATGTTCTTCCCAGACCACTCCCTGCTGATCGCGGTGCCTGCAGGAGAGCTAGAACCAGGCCATTCCTGACCACTGTGGGGCTTCTCCAGTCTCTGTGTTGGGGCCCCGCACTGGCCTGGCTGAGGTCTCCTCAGAGCTGCAAGAGCCAAGGCTCTTCCTATCCGATCCTCTTTCCTTCCACTCTCCCTGCCTAGGACTCAGAGGTTCTCCCCAACATGAGGCTCAAACTTATCACCTCTGAGATCAAGAGTAGCACGTTCTCCCAACTGAGATAGCCAGGCGTCCCGGTAATGTCACTCTTTCCCCTTTTTCTTTGTGCTGGAGTTTACTTTGTTGGATAGTAACCTAGCCCCTTGTGGTAGGCAGAATAATGGCCCCCAAAGATGTCCATGTCTTAACCCCCAGAATTTGTGAACAAGTTGCGTTCAACAGCTATAGGGAATTAAGGCTGCAGAGTTGAGGTTGCTAATCAACTGGCCTTGAGATAAGGTGACTACCCTGGCCTATTTGGGCAGGCCCAACACAGTCACGAGGGTCCTTTCATGTCAGAGAGGGAGACCGGAAAGTGAGAGAGCAGGAGATGTGGTAATGAAAGCAGAGGTCAGAGTGAGGTGATGGCTGACTTTGAAGATGGACGGCAGCCATGAGCCAAGGCATATGGGCAGCCTCCAGAAACTGGAAAGGCCAAGGAAATGGATTCTCCATTGTTTCTTTTTTCTCAGGTTGGCCTGACTGCCTACTGCTTCTAGCTTGACCTTTTTTCAAGGAATCTTGTTTTGTCTTTGAACCTTGTCCTGTTGAAGTTTACCCTTAGAATTTTCTTTCTGTCATCAGAATGCTGAAAATTAAGACAGATTTTTCAGGTGACAGTCTGCCCAGGCAATGAGATATGGTTGAAAGTTGGCATTTTGTGGGCTCAATAATATTCCTGTACATATTTGCTTTCTGGATTGAAAATGCAGGGCAGACTGACAGCGTGCCAGGTATATCGTGACTAACCGTTTCCCATGAGTGCCAAGCAAATTTACAGTCAAATTGGACCAGTCTCTAAATATCTCTTTCTAGTTAAATAAAATTGAGAGAGGAAAAAAATTAATCAAAACTGTATCCATAGGAAAAGGGAATATGTTTGTGTATAATCACAAAGGACTGATTTTTTTGTGGCGGTTGAGGGGGGCAGAGAGGTTTATCAGTATATATAATGGGTTGAATTGTGCCCCCCCCCCATTCAGTTAAAATCCTAATCCCCAGTGCCTCAGAATGTGACCTTATTTGGAAATAGAATCATAGCAGTTGGAATTAAGGTGAGGTCCTATTACAGGGGAATGGGCTTCTTATCTGGTGTCCTTTAGTAAGCTCTGATATCTTTATAAAAGGGGACATTTAAAAAGAAGGTGGGGAGAGGTTTAGAGACAGACACTTACAGGAAAAATGCCACATGAAGAAGGTGGGAATCTAAAAGCAAAGGAATTTCAAATATTACCAACAAAATGACCAGAAGCTAGGAGAGAGAGAGAGAACAGATTATGTCTCATAGTCTTTAGAAGGAACCAAACTTGATGATACCTTAATCTGGACTTCTAGACTCCAGAATTATGAGATAATAAATTTCTATTGTTTAAGCCACCCGGTTTGTGGTACTCTGTTATGGCTGCCCAAGAAAATAATACGATTACTATTTAAAGAAGTATAAGTGTAGAATAAAACTTTAGGAAAGTACTCAGGTGATTTCAACTTTGGGATTGTTTCCTATGCAGCTAAAGAGATTTAGTTTTTGAAAAAAAAAAAAAAAGAGAGATTTAGGTTTTGTTTGTTTATTTAAATAACAATTTTTTGAGAGATTTTCTTTTTCTTCTAAGTAATCTCTACACCCAAGGTGGGGCTCGAACCCATAACCTGAAGATCAAGAGTTGCACACTCCACGGACTGAGCCAGCTAGGTGCCCTAAGAGATTTAGTTTTGTTTGTCAAGAGGGAAGTGGTTACTGTGGAAAACAGTATGGAGATTCCTCAAAAAATTAAAAATAGAAATACTATATAATCCAGTAATTCTGTTACTGGATATTTACCCAAAGAAAACAAGAACACTAATTTAAGAAGATCTGTGCACCCCTCTGTTTATTGCAGCATTATTTACAAGAGCCAAGATATGGAAGCCAAGATATCTATCGAAGAATGGATAAGGAAGATGTGATGTATATATACAATGAAATATTACTCAGCCATAAAAAGAATGAGATCTTGACATTTATGACAACATGGATGGACCTAGAGAGTATTATGCTAAGTGAAATAAGTCAGACAGAGAAAGACAAATACCATATGATTTCATTTATATGTAGAATCTAAAATACCGGAAGAACAAAGCAGAAACAGACCCATAAATACAGAGAACAGAGAACAGAGAACATAAATACATATAACATTTGTTATCAACAAATACAGTTGATAACAAACCGGTGGTCGCCTGAGCGGAAGTGTGGGGGGATGGGCAAAACGGGTGAAGGAGCATGGTGGACACAGGCTCCCGGTTATGGAATGAATAAGTCACAGGAATATAAGGTACAACATAGGGAATGTAGGCAGTGCTATTGTAACAGCACTGTGTGGTGACACATTGTAGCTACACTTGTGATGAGCATAGCATAACAAAGTTGTTGAATCACTATGTTGTACACTTGAAACCAATGTAACATTGTGTGTCAACTGTACTCCAGTAAAAAAGGGGGGAAGTACTAAGTACAACTATACTTATTTTATGTTCATACTTTGTACTATGTACCAATGAAAAAGCCTGAGGTATAATTGTATTCACATGTGCTAATTTAGAAACATCTTGAAAATATATTAAGTGAAAAGGAAATTGTAGCATACTACATATAGCATGAGTCCATTTATGTAAGTAAAAACCCAGTATATTTGTAAATACATATATGTACTGATACTGAACAAGGTCTGAAACTTTACATATAGCCTAGGTTAAGAACCTCAGACCGCTTCTCAATGGTCTAAGTATCTATCTCATCCAGAGGGGAAAAACAAAATCCTAGTGGTTCCCACCAAATTATAGCAGTCAGTGGTTACTGCTGTGAAGAGGAAAGGGAAGAGAGAGAGAGAAGCTGAATAGAGATTTTCACATTTTACTCTTTATACATCTATATTTTATTTTTAAATTATTATTGTTATTTTTTAAGTAGGCTCCATGCCCAATGTGAGGCTTGAACTCACAACGCTGAGATCAAGAGTTGCGTGCTCCACCGACTGAGCCAGCCAGGTGCCCCTATACATTTATAGTTTAGAACATTTCAGTGAAAATGTCTTTACTAGAATTTTGTTCGTACAATGCTACGGAAGGCATTTGAAAGGCCTCAATACCTTTTAAAGTCCTAAGAGCAGGGCTCCTGGGTGGCTCAGTTAGCTGAGCCCCTGACTCTTGGTTTAGGCTCAGGTCGTGATCTCTGGGTCATGCCCAGTTCTGCACTCTGTGCTCAACGCAGAGTCCACTTGGGATTCTCCCTCCTCTCCCTCTGCCCTTCCCCATGCTCACATTCTCTCTAAATAAATAAATAGATAAACCTTAAAGGAAAATAAAGTCCTAAGGACTCATGTCCTCATGTCTTTAAAGCCACAGATTCCATGTATAAGAATTTATCTTGCAGGGGCGCTCAGGGTGGCCCAGTCGTTGGGTGTCTGCCTTCAGCTCAGGTCATGATCCCAAGGTCGTGGGATCGAGCCCCGCACCCAGCTCCCTGCTCAGTGGGAGGCCTGCTTCTCCCTCTCCCACTCCCCCTGCTTGTGTTTCCTCTCTTGCTGTCTCTTTCTCTGTCAAATAAATAAATAAAATCTTTAAAAAAAATTTATCTTGCAGATACAATTGCAGATGTGCACAATAAAATAATTTCAAAGTTATTTTTATGTATTTATATTAGTTATCTATTGCTGCATAACAAATTGCTATAGACTTAGCAGCTTAAATAACACACGTTATCTCACACTCTGCGGGTCAGAGACCGCTCCGCTCGATCTTCAGCTTCAGAATCTTTCATGAGGCTGCAGTCAAGGTGTCAACCTGGGCTGGAGTCTCAGCTGAGGCTCAGCTGGGGCAGGATCTGCTTCCCAGTTCAGAGTTGTTAGCAGGATTTGGTTTCCTGCAGGTGGCGGATTGAGAGCTTCAGCTTCACCTCCCTCCCAGCTAGAGTCTGTTTTCAGTTCCTTGCCATGTGGGCTTTTTCGTAGGGTGGCTTACTTCATCAAATTCAGCAAAAGAGAGAATCAATAGAAAGTCTGCCAGCCAGAAAGAAGTTGCAATATTATGTGCTGTAGTTATGGAAGTGATATTTCATGTCCTTTGTTGCATTCTATTGAGGTTGGAAGCGAGCACAGGTCCTGCCTACACTCAAGGAGAAAGGATTACACAACGGTGTGAATACCAGGAGGTGGGATAAATGTAAGTCATTATATATATATACTCATATACTCGTATACACAGTCTGCCACAGTGTATAACTCATAGAGTTGATAAAAATAAAATAATAGAAATATTTATTCTTATTTGAAAGATTTGGATTTAACTTGGATTTCTTTTAGATGCATTTTATTTTGTTTGTTGTTTGTGGTCATAGGTGTTTAGATTGCAAAGACCGAGAACTTGTTGTTGTTTTTTTTAAGATTTTATTTATTTATTTGATAGAGAGAGAGAGACAGTGAGAGAGGGAAAACAAGCAGGGGGAGTGGGAGAGGGAGAAGCAGCCTTCCCGCCGAGCAGGGAGCCCAATGCGGGGCTCCATCCCAGGACCTGGGGATCATGACCTGAGCCAAAGGCAGATGCTTAACAACTGAGCCACCTAGGCACCCCCAAGAACTTACCGTTTTAATGTAATATGCAACTGTATGTTCCAAATGGAGGACCAAAATGTTCAGGATAAAACTACCCCACCTTGTTAAGAAGAAAATGAAAACTAAACTTCAAGCTTGGGAGTAAGTAGTTGTCGTATGGGATCCTTGCACTCTGCCAAGAAGTTTTCACTAGCAATCATTAACGGGTATTCTGACTCCCCACCCTCACCCCCATCATATTTATATATATACAAATATATATATAGCAACAATATATATTTTGTTATTTGTTTTGCTTTATTTAACAGTATACCTTTGCTAGTGTTGGATATCGGTTTATGGAGAGATCTTTCGTTTTTTAAGTGGCCCCACAGTATTGTATTAAGTTGAAACATATAAAATTGTCATTTTTTGTAGTTTCATATGTATTCTGTGAAAGGGAAGTATATGCAAAATGACCTCCAAAGGCTGAAGGACCATAAGAGGGAAGAAAAAGCCCAAGAAGTCCAGTTTGACAAGAAATGGCTTATTAGGGGAAGCCTGTCTTGGGCTTTGCAGACCAGTAGATCTCCTTGACCCCACCTCCCGTAACACCTACTCTTGTAGCCCTGGAGGCTGGGAGTACATGTTGGGGGACCACCCAGGGGGAAAATGCTGAAGAATAGGTGTGTGTCATAGTCATATCTCCAGGGCAGAGCAAGGATGTTATGCCCCTAGGGTGTGCTTAAGGGTGTGGTTAAACAAAAGGGAAGAATGTGGGAGGGAAGGGGCTTGTGCTCAAGGAGGTTTCAGGTCTCAGCACAGTCATTATGGTGGATTTGTCCAAGATGGCCTTAGTTTGGTTCACACACAATATGGTTCAATCTAACATAAATGAATCGCAATTTACTTAATCAATTTCCAATAGGTTGCAGTTGTTTCTAATTTTTTGCCAATATAAACAATGTTTCTATTAATAACTTTGTATATGTTTTGAGGTGTCCTTGTACTAATTAGCCTTAGAATAAAAATAGAGAACTCCCAGGTTAAAAGGTATAGATGTTTTAAATTTGGCTAAAATAAACTGTCTTCCATTGAGGTTATACCAATTTACACTCCCTCCAGTGTTACCTGAGAGTTCTTGTTTTCTGGAGCCTTCTGCAGCATATTATACATTTTTTTCCTTATGCCAAAAGAGGCACATTTTTATGATTTGCCCAAAATTAGATCTAGAGGCAGAGCTAGGAGTTGCCTCAAGCATTTTAGATTTACATCATTTCTTTTCATCATTTCATGTAGGGTTTCACTCATTTTTATTCTTCATGGTAACCCTAGAGTAGTTAAGCTTTCTTCAACAAGAGAAGAGAAGGAAACATGAAGAGATTAAGCAACCTTCTAAAAGTAACCCAGAGTAAGAGGTGGGGAGAACTAGTATTCAAACCAGTCATCTCTGACTCCAAGAACAGTGCTCGCCAACATCACAGGGGCCGCCTCCTGGGGCCAGGACTAGGAGGCAAGGGGGACTGGTGAGGCTCTTTGCCCATAGGCGCAAAATATAATGGAGTACCAACAAACTCAGTAGTCAAGATAAAAGATGTTTAATGCAATAGTTTTTAAAAATCAAAATTAATGCAAAACAATCCCTGATAAAACATCAAATTTTCCAATAAAAACAGTATCATTCTTCACTGATTTTCCTTTTGCCTCAGGTTCCAATATAGCTTTCCAAAGTACTATTACTGCTCCTATCTTTATTTAAAACCATAAGTGGGGTGCCTGGCTGGCTCAGTCAGTAGAGCATGTGACTCTTAATCTTGTGATCATGAGTTCGAGCCCTATATTGGGTGTAGAGATTACTTAAAAATAAAATCTTAAAACAAACACCATAGCTAAGTCATTGGATGAAAATGTTGTTGTAATGGATTAAAACGTTGGTGGTATGTCAGGGCAAACTGAAACAGAGAGAGACTAGAGGACTTTGAAGGTTGAAAACACTTTGCCTGGGGGCACCTGGCTGGCTCAGGCGGTAGAGCATGTGACTCTTAATCTCAGGGTCCCAAGTTCAAGCCCCACATTGGGTGCGGAGCCTACTTAGAATTAATAATAATAGTAATAAGAAGAAAAAAAAAAAGAAAGAAAGATTTTGCCTAGTAGAGATGAATTCAGAAAAGCAAACTGGGAAGGGCACCTGGGTGGCTCAGTTGGCTAAGTGGTTAAGCGTCCAACACTTAATTTCAGCTCAGTCATGATCTCAGGGTTGTGGGATCGATCCATGCACCAGGCTAAGCACCAAGTCTGCTTGCCCCTCTCCCTCTGCTCCTTCTGCACCCAGATTCCTCATTCTCTCTCTCTCTCTCTCAAATAAATAAATAAGTAAAATCTAAGAGAGAGAGAGAGAGAGAGAGAGAGAGAGAGAGAGAAAAGAAAAGAAAAGAAAAGAAAAGAAAAGAAAAGAAAAGAAAAGAAAAGAAAAGAAAAGAAAAGAAAAGGAAAGAGGGGCGCCTGGGTGGCTCAGTCTGTTAAGCATCTGAGTTTGGCTTGGGGTATGATCTCAGGGTCCTGGAATAGAGCCCTGTGTTGGGCTCCCTACTCTGTAGGGAGTCTGCTTCTCTCTCTCCCTTTGGCCCTCCCTCTGCTCATGCTCTCTCTCTCTCAAATAAATAAATGAAATCTTTAAAAATAAAGAAAAGCAAACTGAGTAGAGAATACATAGGTGTAATTCCACTTTTCCCTGCTATCTCTGTGCTAAATAATTTGGAAAGCTAAATAATAAATAACAAGAGAATAAGATGGTTCAACACTTTAAATTCTGTCTCCAATAGACTGAGTAACAGATGTCTTGCTACTTCTAATGCCTATGCTGATCCCAGCTCTGACAGTACACTCGGGAGTGCCCTGGAAACTTTCCCTTCACTTTTTTTTAAAAAAAGATTTTATTCTTAAGCAATCTCTACACCCTATGTGGGGCCCTAACTTGAGACCCTGAGACCCCGTGATCAAGAGCCACAAGCTCCACTCCAACTGAGCCAGCCAGATGCCCCTCCCCCTCTTGATGGCACCTGCAAGGCAGGGGTGGGGGGGTGGGAGGGGGGAGATTATTCAAATTCTCCCTGTCCATCCTCCTCATTATTTTAGACTTCTTTTTTTTTTTTTTTTAGATTTATTTACTTGTCAGAGAGAGAGAGAGAGAGAGCGCGCACAAGCAGGGGGAGAGGCAGGCAGAGCAGGCAGAGGGAGAAGCAGGCTCCCTGCCGAGCAAGGAGCCCGATGTGGGACTTGATCCCAGGACCCTGAGATCTTGACCTGAGCTGAAGGTAGCCGCTTAACCGACTGAGCCACCCAGGCGTCCCTATTTTAGACATTTTGATCCTGTCTTCTCCCACTGACAGATTTGTCCTTCTGGTTCCAAATCTTTCTAGATGCTCCAGATACAGAAGCCTTCTCTATTTCCCTGGCTACTTCAGTTGTCTTTCTCTGGAGCTTTTCCAACTCCATAACCTTTCTTGGGGTATAATATGTGCTACTGTACACAGAGTAGTTGTTGACTTTCACGTGCTATTATCACTATGCAAAACTATGTATAGGATTCTGGAGTGCTAGTAGTGTGCCATAGGGACCTCAGATTTAACCTAGCCTAACTCCTCTCAGTGTACATATTGGAGCCATTGGAACTTAGTCAAAGTCACTCCAGAAGCTGATGGCAGGATCTGTCTATTTCCCTTTCCCTGCAAGCAGTTGGCCCCTATCAGTCCATATTCTGTTCTCGAGATGAAGCCCTTGTATAGTTCTTAAAGAGTAAAGGAGCAAAAGCAGTAGCAATCTGCATTGTGTACTTGGGCCTAAGTGTTTGGCCTTTCCTTTCATAGAGGTAAGTTCATCAGACTGTCACAGGGCGCACAAGGATTGGCATTTGTCTTACATGGAGAGGTAAAACTATCATTCTAGCTATGATTCTAGACAGTGGTGTTTCATTTCTAATACCCTTCTTTGATGACACCCAAATTTTGCCAAACTTTTTAGAGAAAGTGTACATTGGTCCCTATCTTAAAACAGTGGTCTCTAGCTACTCTGAACTTCCTTTCCCTGGCCAAGATGAATGTTATCTAGTGGTCAGTGTTACTCAGAATGTGACCTCATAAACCTGGCCTATGTGAACTATGTGCAATCTAAATATTTTGCCAATTGTATGAATACAAAATGTACAGACTAGGTAAGAGATAGTTAACATTTCCCAGCAGTTGGTCAAAGAGGAAAGAGTTCAGATGTTTACTATTTGTAAGATTGTTGCATTTACCACTATTTTTGAAGGGAAGGGGAGGGTGTGAGAAGAACAGATGGTCGGCAAAAAGGCTTAAATATCTTATGGGCTCAGGCCTGTAATATAAATGAATAAAGTTTACTGGTAAGATTTGTAGGAGCAGCAGAGAACTCTAGAAAACATGCCTAATCTAAAGGGGGCAGCCAATACTCAGTGTCAGCCAATTGTTGCTATATGGGAAGGGAGGTCCAAATGTTTGTAGATCGAATTTTTCAAAAGAATTTAGAAATCTGAATTTTTATATGAAATTATTTAATTTTTAAATGCTGGCAACAAATCCAAATTGGGAGGGAAGACAAAGAGGAAAAATAAAAGAGAAACATGTGTAGGCCAAGCAGAGCAATGATACAACCCAGGGTTTGCCAGTTTGTCACTCTTGCTTTATGCAGACTTCTTGTCTTTTCCTAACATTTTGGGAGATGTTTGGGCACTTACTTTAAGGTATACTCAGAACTGTATCATACGCAGTCAGAATTTCCATTCCCCTGCCAGTTCTTTAAATCTGTTCATAAAGTTTTTATTGACAACCTAACATGTGCTAAGTTATCATTGTATCTTACTTAAAATGAAATATGTTAACAATTAATTACATGAAACAGATATAACTTCCATAATGGTCCAAATGACTCAGAGATACATACTTAATTTCAGCTATTTTTAAAAAATATGATCAAATATAAAGAATTCTTTTTAGAAACCTACCGGAGCACTACAATTCTTAAAAGGTTAATAGGAAAGTTTCAGAACATAAGGCATCCTTGTGTTTAAAAGTAACACTTCTAAAATAATCCAAGGGCAACCAACCTGAAAATCTTCTCATTGGAGGTAATTTTGACCTCTGAATGGCTTCTATCCCAATAGAGGTCATCTATGACACCAAGCAGTATCCAAGTTCATACTAATGCCAAAAGGAAAAAAAAGAGGGGGGGGGGGAATCTTGTCATCCGATTGGGTGAAAAGTCACTGAACAGTTCAATCTGGCTCAGGTTACCAATTGCTCGTGATTACATTTTAATATAAATGTGTTAAACAATATACATTGTATCCTGCTTCCCACATGAGATTTACATTGCTTTTTTCATCACGTTTTCTCCCTTATTTTTTCCCCAGCCTTCCTCTGTACTCGCCTCTCTCCCAGTCTACAGTTTTTGTACATTTAAGGTATGCCTACTTCTGTTTCCACCGTTTCTTCTGCTCTTCATCAGGGTCGGACTTTTCAAAAAGTTAAATGTCTTTGCTATCTCAGAGATTCTCCATACGCCTTACGCTCCCATCCCAAGGCCCATGCCCTCCCGCCCCCCAGCCCCATTCTGGAACCTGGACTCCTCCCCACGGTCCATCCCTTATCTCTTGGCCTAAAATGCCCTTCACGTTCCCGCCCGGCTGCGTACCTCCCCCCACCCAGGTTCTTCCCCAGGCTGGCAGCCTCAGCCGTTCCAGAAATTGACAAAGAAGTTGCAAAGGGAGTGCCACTTCTCAGCACAGTAGGTCTCCGTGAGCTTCGCGTTCTCGTCCAGCCCGTCCGGATCCGGCCCGGTCCCCAGGGGTCGCTCCTCTTCTGGGTCCGAGGCCGCCTTCCTCTTCCCCGCTTTGGTCTTCTCAGAGGGCTTCCCTCTGGGAGACTTGCTCGCGGGAAGTCGGACTCCCCCGGCGGGACCCGGAGCGGGCTCCCGGAGCCGCCCTCGGCTCCTGGCGGGGGGCTCGGGATCCCGGGGGAAGACTGCCGCAGTGGGGCGCACGGGTGAGGACCCATGGGGCACTAGGCGCAGCTCGGCGCCGTGGCCCTTCTTGCCTGCGCACAGGCGAGCCTTGAGCGGAGCCGGGTCCTGGCACGGCCGCCGCTTCTTGCGCAGCCTGCCCAGTATCTGCTTCCAGTAGTGGGAGCCGCGGGCGACGTAGGCGGCACAGCGCTCGGGCTGCCCGCGGTAGGCGCACTGCTGGAGCGCCCCGGCCGGGTCCCGGCAGCGCAGCGCCAGCTGGCTCCCCGCCGCGGGCCCTGGGGATCGCGGCAGGAGCTGCCAGCTGCACGCGTGCCGCTCGGGGCTGACAAAGTGGCCGGATGAGCCGCCCGCGGGACCCGAGGCCGGCTCTGCCGCGCTGCCAGCCGCCCCCTTGGCTCTCCGGGCGGCCACGAGGAGGCAGCCACCCAGTAGCAGCAGCAGCAGCCTCAGAGGACTCATGGTGCGTGGGTCTGCGCTCAGGTCGGGTCTTCTGGGACGCCTGGGCGATTCAGTGGTGGCCGGGCCAGCAGAGCCGCATCCCGGGGACCTGGGGACAGAGGCAGAGACTGCTGCTGCAAATGCATCTATGACTTCCCCTTCCCACACCGTCTACTGTTCCCACACGCTGGTTTCCAGTGGGCAGTAGCAGCCTGAGAAGAGACCCTCTGAGAAAATCGATTACTGTCTAAATAATCGTTTTATATCTTTTTGAAACCCGGTGCAAAGACGAAAACAAAGCGAGGCCTGAAAATTGCCACCTCCACTCCCCTCCCCCTTCTTCACTTACCTTCTTCAACTTACCCAATAAACTGTAAATCATTTCAGATTGTTCTTGGGAAACATGCATTTTTACCGCACTGTGAACTTACCGAGTTCTAGGAGAGGTGGTGGAGTCCTACTAGGGTAGAGGGAATGACTGCATGAGAGATTAGTCGGTTTTCACCGGCTCCCAGTGAATGAACCTGTTATGAATGGGACAGGAGGGGCCTCCCCCACTCTGCCCCTCCCACACTTGTCTCACACTGGGAGATTTCCCATCACCACCACACACGTACACACACGCCCCAGATGTACGAGAGAAGTGACGCTGTGGCATGAAATGTAAATCTTGTAGTTAGCTTCCAGTGTTTAAAAGAATCACGCAAATTTTAACAAGTCATTCTTTTCTTTCCATTTACATATTTATCATCCGAACATGAAGTTGAACAGGAAGATCTAAGTTTTTAAGAGTTAAACAAAAAATTTCATGTTAGAAACAAAACTGTCAATATTCTAAACCAGGCACTACACTCTCTTCTTCATATCATTCTGAGTTCTGTGTTCTCAGCTGGCACTTTGATAGTCTTTCTTATCCTAATAATGTAATCTGAATCCTAATAACTGTTAACTACTAATAAAAATATGCCCTCATTTATTAATATACTATAGTGTCCTTCAGTTCACTCAGGGGTGAGCATTTGGGTTTCGGATTATTTTTAGGTATTATAAATAAATTATAAACTACTTTCAAAAATTAGAAGTTTAAAAAATAATTTATTTGGATTATAGTTACAAGGTAGTATTACCAGTTCAAATGGTGTAATCTTTAAGAGTTACTGTGTTCTTGAACCTTGAGAATTTTATATTTAGACAAAGCTTAAAATATTCTATCATCTTTTTAAAAAATATTCTCAGTAACAAATGTTTTTTTCATTTCAAGAGTTTTTATACTGCTTTACAATTGTTTTATACATGTGAATATCTTCCTAAAATAATTACCCAAGATGTCAAGAAGTCTCACTGTATTTCCTAATGTTTTCTTGCAGACTGTATTTTCTACTACTGAACTCACTTTTGATATTGTATTTGAACAGTTATAATTTGATTACTACTATAAAAACCAAAATATTTCAGAATTAGAAGAATGCATTTAAATATATATTAGTGTATGTGAAATATATAGTAGTATATATTGACCTAAGAAAGGAAATGTTTACTACTCTGGTGAGATTAGAAAGAGTAAATGACTTACCAAGGTCACACATCATTTAGTGATAAAGCCACATGTTGCCTGACTTTCATTGATCAATAATCTTTACATTTCAGGGCTGCCTGGTGGCTCAGTGGGTTAAGTGTCTGCCTTCAGCTCTGGTCATGATCTCAGGGCCTGGGATGGAGCCCCGCATTGGGCTCCCTGCTTGGCAGGGAGTCTGCTTCTCCCTCTCTCCGATCAAGCACTCTCTCTCTCTCTGTCTCTCTCTCTCTTTCTGTCTCTCTCAAATAGATAAACAAAATCTTAAAAAAAAAAAAACAACAACTTTACATTTCAGCTTTGTATTACATTGCTATCTATCACTTTCAAAGTTAGTTATGTTTTTGTTACATCAAACTGATTTATAATGAAAAGCAATTAGTACCTATTAGGTTGACAAATAGCAATGTAAGTTTCATAAACGAGAGTAGCTCACTAATGTACTTCAAAGATGCAAACCTTCTCCTTCCCAGAAAACTGTATTTGTAGGAGTGAAGCACTGGTGAGGAGAGTTAGAGGTTTTTGTCTGCTGCTCTGGCTTTACTCACTGTTACCAGCTACCGAACTGAATTGGAAGAGTTTTCCAGCTAAAGAGTGACATCTTGTGACATTGAGCACTAATTACAATGAAAAAGTTCATTATCTGAAAAGTCATCATCATTAAGAGAGATATTTCAGAGACCAAGCTTTTCTGTCAGAAACATTGTTCCCTGAGGAAAAGGGACACACGAATGTGCTTTGTCACATCGGAAGGAGGTATGTCTTACCACAAGGTACATTTTATTTTAAGATTTTACTTATTTATTTTGAGAGAGAGCTCACGAGCGCGATCCAGGGTGGAGGGCAGGGGCAGAGAGAGAGAGGGAGAGAGAGAATCCCAAGCAGACTCTGCGCTGAGCATAGAGCCCAAGGCGGGCCCCATCTCACCACCCTGAGATCATGCCCTGAGCTGGAATCAAGAGTCTAGCACTCAACCAAGGCGCACCCACCCCCAAGTTACTTTTTGTGAACTCTGGTAAAATATACATATCACAAAATTTGCCATTTTAACCGTTCTTCAGTGCACAGTGGCATAAGTACGTTCACACTGTTGTGCGACCATCACCCCCATCCCGCTCCAGAACAGCTTTTATCTTCCAATGTAGCCGTTAAACAATAACTCCTCATGCCTGCCTTCCTCCACCTCCTAGTAACCATCATCCAACATTCCGTTTCTGTGAATTTGATTGCTCTAGGCACCTCACAGAAGTGGAATCATACAGTTTTTGTCCCTTTATGACCAGCTTTTTTACCTCAGCATAATGTCTCCAAGGTTATTCCATGTGGTAATGTTTGTCAGAATTTTCTTCCTATTTAAGGCCGAGTAGTATCCCACTGTATGTATACACCACGTGTTGTTTATCTATTAATCTATCAATGGGCTCTCGAGTTGCTTCCGCCTTTTGGCTCTTGTGAATAATGCTGCTCTGAATATGGCTGTCCCAAAACCTGTTTGAGTTCCTGCTTTCAATTCTTTTAGGTATTTACGCAGAGTGGAATTAATGGATCATATGATAATTTTCTTTTTAACTTTTTTTAAGTAAGGATTTTATTTATTTATATGAGACAGAGCGCACACAAGAAAGTGAGAGTGAGCGAGTGAGAGAGAGAGAGAACAAGCACAGGGGTGCAGGGGCAGAGGGAGAGAGGGAAGCAGACTCCCCGCTGAACATGGAGCCTAATGCTGTGGGGCTCCATCCCTGGACCCTGAGATCATGACCTGAGTGAAAGGCAGATGCTTAATTGATTGAGCCACCCAGGAACCCCTATATTTAACTTTTTGAGGAACCTCCATACTGTTTCCCATAATGGCTGCACCATTTTACCTTCCTGCCAACAGTGCACAAGTGTCCCAATTTCTCCAAATCCTTGCCAATACTTGTTATTATTTGTTTGTTTGCTTGGTTGCTTGTTTTGTTTTCATAATAGCCATCCTAATGGGTGTGACCTGATATCTCATTGTGGTTTTCATTGGCATTTCTCTAACGATTAGTGATGTTGAGCATGTTTTTCATCTGCTTATTAGCCATTTGTATCCCTTCTTTGTAATATGTCTGTTGAAGTCCTTTGCCCATTTTTCAATCAGGTTGTTTTATTTTTGTTTTTGTTGAGTTATAGGAGTTCTTTATATATTCTAGATATTAACCCCTTTTAAAAAAATTTTTTTAAACACTTTGTTTTTAAGTAATCTCTACAGCCAACATGGGGCTCGAATTCCCAACCCTGAGATCAAGAGTTGCTTGCTCCACCAACTGAGCCAGGCAAGTGTCCCTAAATATTAACCTCTTATGGACATACGATTTGCAATATTTTCTCCTATTCTGTAGGTTGTCTTTCATTCTGTTGACAGTGTCCCTTGATATACAAGAGTTTTAAATTTTGATGTAGTCCAAGGGAAGACATTTTTAAAAATATCATGATGTGAGATGTGTAAGAAAGCATGAAATAAATATTTTAATATTGACTTAAAAATAATCTTGTTTGCATCAGTGATCCAACAGGTCTGTTTGGATTCATACCATACGTTACCTAGTAGTTTAGAATGGGGTGAATTTCTTGATAATTTCAGTGATTAACTTCTTAGTCCTGCCCTGTGAATAATATGAAGGAAATATATTACCATAAGGAACTATGTTGCACCTCCTTCCCTTCTTCTAGAGAAGGTTAGCTGCAGCACCTGACCCACAAACTTCTTTTTTTTTAAGATTTTTTTTATTTTTCAGAGAGAGAGAGCACAAACAGGCAGAGAGGCAGGCAGAGGCAGATGGAGAAGCAGGCTTCCCGCTGAGCAAGGAGCCCGACGCGGGACTTGATCCCAGGACCCTGGGATCATGACCTGAGCCGAAGGCAGCCGCTTAACCGACTGAGCCACCCAGGCGCCCCCTAAACTTCTTTTTTTTAAAAAAAAGATTTTATTTATTTGACAGAGAGAGACACAGAGAGAGAGGGAGAAGCAGGCTTCCCGCCAAGCAGGGAGCCTGACCTGGGGCTCGAACCCAGGACCCTGAGATCGTGACCTGAGCCAAAGGCAGACGCTTAACAACTGAGCCACTCAGGCACCCCATGACGAAATTCTATGGTGAATAGGCTTTCTGCCTCTTGGTCTTTCTTTCTTTCCATTTCTTTCTTCCTTCCTTCCTTCCTTCCTTCCTTTCCTTTCTATCTCTATACCCAGTGTGGAGTTTGAACTCACAACCCTGGGATCAAGAGTTACGTGCTCTACTGACTCAGCCACCCAGGTGCCCCAGGTTTCTTAAGACTACATAATTTTTTCTGCATGTAGAATCAGCTTTGCACAGTTCAATGGTCAAGTTTTCCTTGTTTCATCAGTATTTATCTAATCTTGCAAATTATAATGTAAGCTTTTTAGGCAAGGATAACTTTTTTAGTTCTTTCGTACCTAATACAATGCTCAAGGCAAAAAGCTGAACTCTCACACATTGCTGGTAGGAGCGTAAAGTGATACAATCACTTTAGAAAACTGTTTGACATTTTCTTTCTTTTTTTTTTTTTAAAGATTTTATTTATTTATTTGACAGAAAGAGATCACAAGTAGGCACAGAGGCAGGCAGAGAGAGAGGGGAAGCAGGCTCCCCGCTGAGCAGAGAGCCCGATGCGGGGCTCCATCCCAGACCCTGAGATCATGACCTGAGCCGAAGGCAGAGGCTTAACCCACTGAGCCACCCAGGCGCCCCTGTTTGACATTTTCTTATAGAGTTACATACACTGTGATCCAACCATCCTTCTTCTAGGTATTTATTTCCCCAATGTAAATGAAAAGTTATGACAACAGCCAGATAGATAAAAGAATATTTTCAGCACTTTATTCATTGTAATAGCCCCAAAGTGGAAACAACCTAATTATCCATCAACAAGTGGGTAGATAGATAAATTGTAATAAATATCTGTTTTTTACTTAGCAATAAAAAGGAATGAACTGTTGCAGCATGCAATAGTGTGAATTAATTTCAAAACCATGGTGTTGATCAAATAAAGCCAGGCACAAATGAGCCCATATTGTATGATCTCATACATATCTATATGAAGTTCTATAGAATCTATATGAAGTTCTAGAGCAAATGAAATGAATTGATGGTGGAAAAAAATTAGAATAAAGCTGCCGCTGAGGGATGAGTCCTGCCTTGTGTTACCCAGGAAGGGATATAAAGGAACTTTCTAGGGGTTGTATATTTCTATATATTATATATCTATATTCTATATTCTCTATGTATTTTATTTTGATAAGGTTTAGGTTACACCTAAGATGTATATATTTTGTTGTACATCAGTTTTACCTAAAAAAGGAGCCAAATTTGTAAATAATTATTCAACCTAAGTTAATGATATCAATGTTGAGTGTTAAGACTAAAGTGTATTGATGCTTGCAACTTGTTTTTTTTTTTTTTTTAAGATTTTATTTATTTATTTGTCAGAGAGAGATCACAAGTAGGCAGAGAGGCAGGCAGAGAGAGAGGGGGAAGCAGGCTCCCTGCTGAGCAAGGAGCCTGATGTGGGACTTGATCCCGGGACCCTGGGATCATGACCTGAGCCGAAGGCAGCTGTTTAACCAACTGAGCCACCCAGGCGTACCTTGCAACTTGTTTTTAAATGTATAAAAAATCTGGACAATATGAATAGAGGGAAATAAGTAGTAGTTATGTTATAAAGCTAATATAGTAAAATATTAATTGTAGAATCAAGGTCATAGGTATATGGGTGTTCACTGCATAATTTTTTCAACTCTTTCGTATTTTTGAAATATTTTACAATAAGTGTAAAAAATAGAAAATAACAAAAACAATTTTAAAAATTATATTCCTACAGTTAAGAATTAACATATATTAAAATCTCGTTATATTTATGTTCCACAATTTTTTTAAGGCAAAAATGTTACATAATTCTTCCATTTTCATTACCCCTTTCAAATCCCATTTCCTCCTGCCCCACTCCCAGCCAGGATAACCTGCATTTTATCATAAGTTTGGGGTGTATTCTTTCAATACACTTGCAATAATTTTATATTTGTTTATGCACATATATGTAAAGCTCATGTCAAGCATACTCATTGCAGGGGCACTTGGCTGGGTTCAGTTTATAGAGCATGCAAACTCCTAATCTTGGTGTTGTAAGTTCAAGCCCCACATTGGGTGTGGAGACTGCTTAAAAATAAAATCTTAAAAAAAGTATAGTCATTGAAGCTTCATCTACAATAATGCAAAATTGGAAAAACCAAGTATCAGTCAGTAGAGAAGTGAATAGATTATGGATTTTCATATAATGGACTAGATCTTGGAAACGTAATGTTAATTAATTAACTATGAGGTTATAAATGATACTTTTTGTTCTTTATGGATGCACATACATGCAGCAAAATGATAAAAACATGGACAGGAAGCATATACACAAACTTCGTATGTTATACATAGGGAAGAGAATGGGATTATGGCATTTTGCACCATATACATTAAGGAAAATTTGAAACAAACAAAAAGAACTTAGTCAAACTCCCCTTCCTCCTCCAGCTTTATTGGATAGTTTAAAATTACATTTCTATTTTCTAGGACTTCAGTTGCTTTTTTTCATCTGACTTTTAAAAACTGAAACACAGTTGTCTAAGTGATATAGTATACAAAAATAACAGCTTGATTTCTGTGCAAATGCATTTCTCTGCAATTCCTGAATAACTCCAAATTATGCTAACTCTGAGCATAAATGTTTACTCTGGGCTTTAGATTTAGTGTTTGAAAAAATGTGTTCCAAACCTTTGCCATCACCTTATGTATATCCAGCCTAATACTGTGATAAAGTTGTTCCTGTTTAGGCCTTTATCCTGATTTTTCTCACACAGCCATTGACACGCATTTGTCTTTTTATTTTTTTTACTCCCACTCAACTGTATGTTCTATGTATGGCCTGATGCAGATGTTACTTGATATTATTTAATAGCTACCAACGTCAGGCAATCCAAGGCCATCGTTATGCTAAAGTTAAAGTTATTTATGGAAACTCATAGAAACTTCCAGAATTGGTTTTACTTCCTACATGGGAACATATCCAAGAAACCCAAATCAGGCTTACTGGTCTGACTCTTTAACTCTTCCCATTCATAAATCCCTATTCACCAGCGGGGCGGGAAGGGGTTCTTTTTTTTTTTTTTTTAAATTTTATTTATTTGTCAGAGAGTGAGAGAGAGATCATGAGTAGGCAGAGAGGCAGGCAGAGGCAGAGGGAGAAGCAGGCTCCCTGCTGAGCAAGGAGCCCGATGTGGGACTTGATCCCAGGACCCTGGGATCATAACCTGAGCCGAAGGCAGCCGCTTAACCAACTGAGCCACCCAGGTGTCCCGCGGGAAGGGGTTCTTTAACAAAGCATTATACATAACATCTATAGCAAACTAAACATAAACTTTTTTTTTTTTGGTAGTTAAATGCAGAAAGTCGATTTTTTTCCCGCCCTTTTTCTCCTTTTACATGGCAAGTAAAACTCACTGGCCTGGGAGTAGACTCTGCCAACCTTTGGCCAGTGAAGAGGATTCAGAGAAAATAGTATGACCATCAGTCAGAAAAAGGAGGAGCAACAAAGGAAAATAATTAAGCTGTGACTTCCATCGTGCATTCCTGTGCAAGGTGCCCTCACTCGCCACAGCAGTCACAGCCGACTTCACTTGTTCTCCTGCAATTGTTGGCTATGTGATGGGTTTCATCACACCTATCGCGCTTCACTTTGGAGCAGTCTTTTTGAATGTGTCCAAATTGTCCACAAGAATAGCACTTCTGCTCATCCTCATGGTCACAGTCATGAGCCAGATGGCCTGGTTTGCCACAGTTGTAGCAGCATTGCTCTCTCTCTCTCTCTCTCTCAGGTTCCTGGCAGTCCTTGTTTATGTGGCCACGTCTACTGCTGTTACAGCAGGCATCCTCTTGAAGACCACAATCGTCTGCAAGATAACCAGACTCCCCACAGTGATAACAGGTGTCTGGAAGAGATAAGGAACCAAACTGGAAACCTCTATTTAGGTTTTCACATCTGCCATGGCTTCTCATTCCAAGACCACAGCCTCCACTAGTAGGGCATTCCTGGGCCTCGTAGTCAGATCATCCACACTTGAAACACTCATTGCTGCTCATGGCTGCAGTTAGATCTTCGGTGTCTGAGCAGGCCCGCAGCGGTAGACACTCGACACAGGCCCAGGAAGGCCTGCCATTGATTTTTGAAACCACCTTTCTGGTTGTAAAATATAACAGCTAATATTTATTTAGCCCTTAGTATTTTTTAAGTGTATCATTATTGTTCGTTTAATCCTTACCATCACTTTACAGAGTACAGGTTCATAATCCATTATTTACAATTCTGAAACTGGAAAAGTTCTAAAAACCGTATTTAAAAAAAAATTGATTTGGCAGCAAAACCTGACCTGAACTGGCTTGCAGCTGTTTGCAGTCTTTGATTTATTCCTCTTAGTATGGCTGGCTATTCATCCATTTTGCTGCAGAGCTATAAATGTATTTGATTATAGGGTGCCACCCTAGAAGCTGTTGGGGTGTGACATAATACAAGGTATATGCAATGGATTACTAAATTCAATCAAAACCCAAAATCTAAATCTAAATCTAAAAAGATTCTAAATTCAGAAAACCACCTGGCAGGGATTTCAAATACGCGTTGTGGACCAGCATGATGATCATCACCATTTTACAGAAGAGACATAGAAGTTGAGTCACTCTCTCAAGGTCGCATAGTTAACCAAAAGAAAAATCAATGTAGTTAATAATATTTTTTCATGCTTATTGTGGCAGTCACTTGGTTAAATGCCTCTAATTCATTATCTCATTTAACGCTCACTACCACCATAGGAGGTCCTATTATTATCCCCATTTCACAGATGAAGGAACTGAAGCTTAGAAAGATACGACTCCCCTGGACACACAGCTGTTAAGTGTGGTGAGGAAGGATTTAAAAACAAGAGAGCCTGACATCAATGTATTTGATTATTACACTATCCCTTACAAACCTATGATACTAGCCATTTCCTCTCTTCTAAATGTCATTTCAAACTATATATCTACTTACCTCTGAATATTAAAGAGTAAGATTTTTAATCAGATCATTTTATTCACATGTTAAAACTCTCCTATGACTTCCTATGCATCTAGAGTAAAATCCAAATTCCTTACAATGGCCTCTTTCTATCTCCTAGTTCGTCTCCCCACACAGCAGACTTCCCTTAGGCTTTTACACTTCCTCTACCTGGAAGTCTCCCCAGATCTTCACACAGCTGGCTCCCTTCTGTCATTCAGGCCTCAGGTTAAGTGCCTCCTTGGTTTTTCCCTAATTACCCAGTCTAGAGTCTCTAATCATCCTATTTGTCCCACCATTCTGCTTTACATGGAATATAAACATGACATTTTCTTGTTTATCTGTTTACTTTTTTCCCTTCCATTAGGACTGATTAGTTCAACCAGATGAGCACCATGAAGTTCCAATCTCTAGTAGAGTTCAGCAAGTGGTAGGTATTAATTTTGGCTGAATAAGTGAATGTAGTACACAATCAGTTGAGTAGTACCTGCTTTTTAGTTTCAGTGGTGGGAAATATATTGAGAAGGTGGGTGTGAGAAGACTGTGAGATGTGAAGATACTTGAACATCAGCTTAATTGGATTTTGTCTAACAGTACAAACAGTGCCTAGCGAAGTGTCTGACACAGAGCAGATCCCAAATAAATATTTATTGAATGAATGAACAACAGTAAATACACTAACTTGGATCGTCGGCAAATTAAACTTTCTGAGCTTAGTTTCCTCACCTCTAAATAAAAGATTAATGGAGTGCCTGGCTGGCTCTGTTTGTAGGGCATGCAACTCTTGATCTCAGGGTTGTGAGTTTGAGCCCCATGTTGGGTGTAGAGATTACTTAAAAATAAAATTTCAAAAAAAAAATAAATTTAAGGTTAAAACTTACTTTACAGGGCCGGCTTAAGAATTATAGGAGATAACTCATGCCAAATGCCACATAGCAGGCACTTAAGTTTGTTTCTTTTCCCTTACATTTATATACTACTTTATGGTTTGCAAAGCTCTTGTAAGCTTTCCTAGATACATGACCTCATTTTATTTCCATAACCTTCTATAGTACTTCTCACTAGCTTCATTTTATAGATGAAAAGCAGACTTAGGGGTTGAGACATAGACTCTTCAGGTAATGAGGAATCAGTGGGCAAATTTTATATGCAGAGTGACATAATAAAAGCAGTGGTTTTGTGTATATGTGTGTTTTAAAGATTTTATTTATTTGTCAGACAGAGAGCACAAGCAGGGGGAGCCGCAGACGGAGAGAGAGGGAGAAGCAGGCTCTGAACTGAACAGGGAGCCAGATGTGGGGCTCCATCCCACGACGCTGGGGCCATGACCCCAGCGGAAGGCAGCAGCTTCACCGGGCGCCCCAAAAGTAGTGTTTTTTGATACTGATCTGTTAGTGGCTTCTAAGATGGACTTTACTGAAGAAGCCGGAGGAACAATACCTTAGCTACTATCATAAAAATCAACTTTAAGGTGGTAAGGACTTGCACTGAGTGACAGAAGAATGTTTAAAAGACTAATGAATTAAGCAACTCAATAGCCAGGTAAGCCAAAAAAAAAAAAAAAAAAAAGGTGAGGGGCTGGGAATTTTTACATGGGGTTGAGAAAATCATGGTATCTACAACATAGACAACTTGAGAAACTTCGTTTGGCAAAATGGTTGGCAGAAGACCTTCCCTACGGTAGCTATGCAGAACTTCTGGCGAATATGGCTAACATTGGAGCCGTGTCCTAAGTGCCACTACAGATCTTCCTTGCTTTCACCCCTCCCATTGGCATCGCCCCCTCCAATAGAGCACCTAATTCATCGGGATCGTGTTTTCTCTAGCAGTCTGGTTGGATGAGGATCAGGGCAGTAAGGAATTAGATACCAAGTTTTTTAATTTCCAGAACCTTAGCTAAATCGCCTTTTTTCCTTCTCTAGGAAATAAGGGTACCCTTATTTATCCTTCCTGCCTCGTGAACGACAGAGAGCCACAAACTTTTTCTTTCAGGCGCACGCTGCTGAGCAGTACGCCTTCGTCTCACTCGCGCAGCGGAGGCCGCGGCGGTGAGCTGACGTCACTTCCGGCGCGCTGACGCTCAGTCCAGCGTGCCGACGCCTGCGTCAGCAAAGAGCGGGGCTGGGGGCCCCCGGTTTGAAGTCGTGCGGGTCGGAGGACTGCCGCCTCCGCCGCCGCCTCAGACCCCTGCTCCCCGGCCGCGGCGGGGACGAATTCGGGCAGGCGGCGGGGCAGATGTTCAAGGGCTCGCGGCGGGACGCCCCGCGCCGCACCGGCCGCTCCCCTCTGACCGCGGCCTGGGCCTTCGCCGCTCTGCTCTCTGGAAACTAGCGCCTCAGCGGTGCGGCGCGTAGCTCGCGGGAAACCCGAACCGCCGGCGCCCGGCCATGGCGGTCTCCAGGTGGGTCTCGCTCCTGAAGAGAGGACGGGAAGGTGCCCAGGCGAGGCACAGTCTCCTCTTGGTGCCCTCGCTCCTAGTAAGGAGCGGTTCCATTGTCAATGGGCTTGGGCGCCTTCTTCCACAGACTTTGGAGTTTGCCTCTCGGTCTCTAAGGGTTTGGGCTCGAGTTACTCCTCGTAAATCGGTTCAAAAATGTCTTTTTCTTGTGCCCTGTGCCACGTTAGAACTAGTTTTTCTCTTTCCTGACCATGCTTCTCTGGTTTCTCTTCCCCCTTTCAGTTCTAGAGCCTGTTACCTTTCAATGTTCCTAAGGCTGATCCCTAACCTCCATTTCATGGGAAAACTTGGTAGTAACTGTCAAGGTCTGGGCGATTTGAATTACTATTATCCAAGTGAACTTCTAATTTTGTTAGAAATTATTTATGGCTTTAGGGGTATGTTCTTTCCTGAGGACTTTTTTCTTAGAGTATAATTCTTTTGTTTAGCAGTAAACATTCAGTCGTCAGCATTGTAATCTTTGGCAAGTTATTGTATTAGCATGGTCTTTCTTAACTAAGGTGTGAAAGATACCACAAATTTTAAGTTATTTTAAGATGTTGCCTATCAACAGAAACGTCTAGGAAGACTGTAGAAAAGCCAACGACGTATAACTATGGGAGGAAAGTCCTTTCCTCCAATATGACAAGAATGGTGGGAAAACTTTTTGTTTGGATTGATTTTGTTTGATTTTGGAAATGTCAGTAGGGGATGGTCTTTCTTCTAGCAGTCAGGAATCACCAAGTTCACTAGAGTTGATGAGGTAAGTTTTCATGAGAACTGGGTCTTTCTATCAAATAGACTAAAGGAAGCAATGACAGTTCAGAAAACAAATAGTTTTCAGTCATTTTTCACAATAAATTGAAATTAATTCTTTTGACCCAGTAGGTGCTCAAGCTCTGTTTTGCAATCCAAGAGGACAACCCATCCCTCACAGACTCACTAGCTAACCGATGAAATAGTGTGTGGGAGAAGTCCATGGGAGTTGGTTTAAGGGGGTTGCTAGATACCTGTAGGAGGGAGCATCTAATTTTTATTTCATACGTTAATTGAATCCAGTCAGTGTGAAAAAAGTCTTATTTTGTGATATATAAAATTACCTTGAGAGAATAATTTAACTTTTTGCGAATACTGAAAGGTGTATCTTCTCTGATTTGTTACCTCCTATATAAATATATATGTTATAAATACATTGATACAGCAACTTAATATGAGATTTGTTTATTAGGTGATACAATGTTTAAGAGAATGAGTAGCTCCTGGGGCTCCAGTTGGTGGAGCATGCGGCTCTTGATCTAGGGGTGGTGAGTTCAAGCCCCATGTTGGGTGGAGAGTTTACTTAATACAAAAATTAGCTCCTGGAGCTCCAGTTGGTGGAGACTGTTTTCACAGTATTGGGTATAGTTTTATAGAGATAAAATGAAAGTATTTAAAGAGAAACTTATCTGCTTGGCCTATGCTAATCTATTTACAGAAGTTTAGGGCATGTAAATTTCTGAATGAATGAGTGGGTTTTGAAAGCTACTGCCTTTTGTTCTTGACATTGGATTTCAAAGGTAGTGCTCTTTTTTATGTAGATTCTTACTTTGCCAAAATTCTGTTAAATTCTCAAAAAAAAAAAAAAAAAAACCTATCTTGGTTTTATGTAAAAGCTCCTCCTGTGTATATTTTGGTAATGTCAGGGTCCAAGAAAGACACTTTTGAGACACCTTCTGTGTTTTGGGGATACTGTCAGTTCTTGCCTTTTTTTTTTTTTTAAAGATTTTATTGATTTATTTGACATAGAGAGACGCAGCGAGAGAGGGAACGCAAGCAGGGGGAGTGGGAGAGGGAGAAGCAGGCTTCCCACTGAGCAGGCAGCCCAATGCGGGGCTTGATCTGAGGACCCTGGAATCATGACCTGAGCTGAAGGCAGCCGCTTAACGACTGAGCCACTCAAGCGCCCTAGCCCTAGTTCTTGCTTTTTTTTATTAGAAGATTCACTTTGAATAGAAAACTTTAATTTCAAGCCGCTCTTCTCCATACACTAAGCATGTTTCTTTACTAACTGAATTTCCTTTCTTATTGGTGTATGTTTATAGAATACAGACTCATTTGAATATTTTATGCAGAATAGGTAGAAGATAGCTCAAGAGATAAAAATCATATTTGCTAGAATCAAATCAAAAATATTTTTTTTTGCGGGCGCCTGGGTGGCTCAGTTGTTAAGCATCTGCCTTTGGCTCAGGTCATGATCCCAGTGTCCTGGGATTGAGTCCTGCATCGGGCTCCCTCCTCGGTAGGAAGCCTGCTTCTCCTTCTCCCACTCCCCCTCCTTGTGTTCCCTCTCTCGCTGTGTCTTTCTCTGTCAAATAAATAAATGAAATCTTTAAAAAAAATTTAAAAAATATTTTTTTGCACCGTATTATTTTTAGGACCTTGTAAGTATTTCCAACAGAAGGGAAATGGTTAGTTGGTACCATCATTCCCTCAATTGCCAGGTTCAGAAATCTGGGAATAATAAATGATTTTCCCCTCTCTCCTCTTCCCCCCAATCCAGCCAGTTACCAAATCCAATCCTGTTAGTCTATTTTTCTAATTTTTCTCTGGCCAGTCTTTTTCTTTCCATACCAGTTATCACAGTCTTGCTCCGTACCACCATCATCTCTGATCCAAGACACCTGCAACAGCAGCCACTTGCTCTTTCTGGCTCCCATGGCATCTCTAATTTATTCACTTCAGCCATATTTTGCTAATAGGCAAATTTTAATGTCTTTTTTTTTTTTTTTGCTTAAAACCTTTTAGATGTTTTCTTTTGCCTTAGCATACTGTTCAAATTCCTTAACAGACTTATCTTACTATGTTCTTTGTGATCTGGTTCCTGTTTCACCTTTTTAGCTTCACCTTGTGTCAGGTTCTCTCCATATATCTCTTCCTTTCATTTTGAATCTGTTCTTACCTCCCATTCTTTATGTCTGGAACATTTCTTTCTTGCCCTCCCACTCTCCTCCCCAAGTCTGGCTAACCTTAGTTTTGAAGTATAAGCTTATATGTCACTTTGGGAAGCTTTCTCTGGTTTTACCTCATCTGAGTTACTTGCACCAATATGTACTTCTGTCAATCATTCTATATTTTGTAATTGCTTAATTGTTCTCCCTGCTCGAATTTATGTACACTCTGGAGAGAAGGGAATATGTCTGATCTTTCTCCTCCCAGGAGAGTGCTTGGCTCCTAGTAGGTGCTCTACATACTTTTTTAAACGAACGAGTGATTTTGTGTCTTGTTTTAATATCTGTCATAATTTTACCATAGTTTATGAATGTAGTAGAATATTTCCAGTGTTTTTCAGTGAGTCCTTATAGTTCAGCTATAGTTTTTCCCTAGGAAAACAAGCTTTCACTATACTTTTGAATATTAGCCAGGATTATAATTTTAAAAAACACGGTGTTATCAAAACTATTTTTAAAAAGTCTATAGCATATTGAATTCTGTGATAGTGTGGCCTTTTATAATGCAAATTGGATATAATACAACTTTGTACTCTGATCAACTTTTTTAGACCCTGCTTATAGTATTATAAAGGTCTAGTTTTATCATACTTTGAATTGTAAGAATGTGGCAAAACTATAAAATACATGGTCATCTCTTGATTTCTGGGAGAGTTAAATCTTGCAAACAAATAAACTTTGAAACTCTCTAAAATTGCAAATACAGCATTTGAAGTTCTGTAAAATGCAGTGAAGTATTACTGAAAAATGTATGATTACTTTAGACCCTTAATAAGAGACAAGGAGTAGAGAACAATGTCGCCCTTAAGATGTGAACGCTGGAAGGTCAGCTAAGCTCATTCACTAGCTACTTGCTCCTACAAAACCAGCCTCGGCAAAAAGACAAATTAATATATATTACAGCTTTCAGTGTTGCTTGCAAATAATTGGAATAATAACTGTTAAATCTTTGAATACTGCTGTTTTGCTTTGTGAGCCTTTCTCCAGTTGGGGTTGGGCCATCTACAGTAAAGACAGCCTTAGAGGAATTGTTAAAATATGTTTATTATGGAAAATGGTGAATTTGTGACAGTGTTGAGTACCTTGACTTACTACAGGTTTTTGTGTTGTGTGGTTTTTTTTTTTTTTAAGATTGTTTTTCATACCTTTGCCAGATTATGCCATAACTGGTTGGGGTGATGTTTGTACATTGACTAGCTAATAGGAACATAGCTTTCCCTTGATCATAAAATATAAAAATTCAGTTTAGAGAATTTTTCCTCAAGTGATCTAAGCTATAAAGGTCATGTCTAAAATTCTAGACAGTAATTATGATTTGACTGCAGTATTAGAAACTGTTTCTCAGGTCCGTGACATTTTTGCATTTGAAAATAATGCATTGTTCAGAAAGGTTTCTGGAAAAAAAGGGAACACACCCTCTTATGGAAGAAACAAATTGCTACATTTGATCAGAACTTTGCTCAGTTTTGTTAATTCTCTCTGTATTACTGATACTTTAGAGAAACATTGTTTCAATAATCCTGTTCTAAATACAAGGAAGTTTCTTAAGGGGGAAGTTCCAGTGGATCCTTCCTGCTGACAGGGAAAATGCTAAAATGATCTTGATGATCTCTAGGACAGCTCAGGTTTCTTGTGTTTGTTAGGCCTGTTCCTCCATTACTGCTAATTTCAATCAATTATAGGGTTGACAGAAAGAACTGTTATAAATAATAATATGTCAAATATTTCATCCTTAAAAGCCAGGAAAGGTAGAAGAGGTATATGGAAGCTATTACATTTCAGTTTGTATGGTAAATGCCTCCCTGTTTCTTTGGTTTCCTCAGAGTACTTATATAAAGCGTTTGTTGTTTTGTTTTTAAATTGTGGTAAAATATACATAACATAAATTTCACCATTTTTACCATTTTAAAGTGCCCAGCTTTGTATGAACTTTTAAAATAACATACTTCTTCTGAAGAACCTAGATTTTATCTTTAAGATAAAGTAATGCAAAAGGCTGTAGTTTGATGAGTAGATAAAGAGTAGAGGTTAGAAAAAAATGTCCTTAAGGAAATAACTTGTTTGGTCATA
>CM052894.1:30873465-30949383 GCA_028534135.1 Potos flavus | reverse complement strand
CTTCATGAATTACCATAATGCAAACAGCTGAAGAGAAGAGGGGTTAGATTGCAGCTGCCCGCATAACCTCTGTAAACTTTCATGTTCTCTTTCCTTTTCCTAGTCAGTCTTTAGAGCAATTGCCTGAAGTCACAGTTTGGTAAACAAAACATGAATCATGTCTTGTATAATTCTCTCTGAATTAAAATCCAAATTGAAAATGGGCCAGATTTCTTATCAGTAAATTCATAACCAGTAGATATTGTCAAAATATAATTGCCTTATATTCCATTTAAATTATTCTTCCAGTCTTTAGTACCTTTCATACAGCTTGACATCTATTCCCTCATTCTCCTCCATCTATCTAGCCTTCAAAGAATGAAAAATGGCATTTTTTTCCTACTAGCTGTTCTGCAAGTTTTAGCCAAAAGAAGTACTGTGGTAAGTACTGTGTTTCCTCAATGAGCCCTTCTTTTAACTTCCTTTCTCTTCTGACCACCTAGCTCCTGTCACACTCTCCTTCACCAAGGGCCCTACCTGCCCTCAAACATAATTCTGACCCTGTCTCACGCCCTTGCCCTTCCCCCCACCAGTTAGCTGTACCAGCCTTTTCCATTGCGTCCTGGCCGTGATGCTTACCCTGCTTGCCTCATAGCTGGTTACCGTGGGGTAACAGGTCATATTGCCCTCTTGTCAGATCCTGGTCTGCTCATCCTTTTGTTCTTCCTTTTGTGTGGTGTTTATTCTGCTATTCTGGATAGAGGAAGGGAGAACTCCAAAAAACCAAAGAAGTATTCTTACAT
This sequence comes from Potos flavus, assembly GCA_028534135.1. Taxonomy (NCBI): domain Eukaryota; kingdom Metazoa; phylum Chordata; class Mammalia; order Carnivora; family Procyonidae; genus Potos; species Potos flavus. The sequence continues at coordinate 30,948,601 of CM052894.1, read as the reverse complement.
CCTTATTCCTCTATTCAGGCAGGCAAGTTTGGCTACCACCAAGGTGGAAGATGTGAGGATAAATAGGCCTGGATTAGGTGAGAGTGAACTGATTTGTTACCCCCAGGACAGTTGGCTGCTGGAGGAGCAGAGGTTACATGACACGGCATTGGAATAAAAGGCTTTGCATAAAGGAGAGACAAGAGGAATTGTGTGGCTATGAGACAGGATCAGCATTAGGTTAGAGCAGAGTCAAAGGTCTTTGGCCAGGAGTGTGGTTCTAATGAAGCTGGGTAGCAGGGGACTAAAGGAAAGTTTAGGAAGGGTGGAGATTTTTGAAGGAATACAGTGCCTACTTCATGGTCTCCTTCTCATCTTGCTCTTTGGGACAGGTATAACTGCCTTGATGTGCAGAATGCTGAAATACTGTAAGTGATCTTATCACTTACTGAAACATTACCTTAGCATCAGTTCTGTGTTGTTGTTGTTGTTTTTTTTGAGACTTATTTATTTGAGAGAGGGAGAGACAGAGCTCATTTGAGTGGGGGGAAGGGGCAGAGGGAGAGAGAGAATCACAGGCAGACTCCCTACTGAGTGTGGAGCCCAATGCAGAGCCTGATCTCATGACCCTGAGATCATGGCCTGAGCTGGGCACTTAACTGACTGAGCCACCCAGGTACCCCAGTTCTGTTATTTTTATAATTTGTTTTTACATAATATAGCTATTACAAATTAAGGGTGTTTCTCAAAAGCAAAAAAAAATTCTAATATAGCTCACTTTTTTTTAGCACACTTTCTTTGCTTAAAAATGATGCTTAAACTTGGCCCCAAGAAACTTGCACTTTTCTTTATAATTTTAATTATAGTAAATACCAACTAAAGAATTATTTGAATACTGAGCAAAGACATTGCGGAGACACTATGCAAAGTATTGTGGCAGAGAAAGAGAATGATTGATGGAAGTGAAGCCTCATGAGCATAAGACATCATGTGATGAATTAGTGTAAGAGATGTGACAAAAGAGCATAACAAATACCAAAATGGTTATTCAAGATGAGAATTCATGTAGATTTCAGAAGAGGACTTAATCTCTATGATATGGCAACCTGAGATGGTTTCAAGAGTGTAGAGGACTTTAAAATCTTGATGGATGGGAGCTAGCTGAAGAATTGAGCCAAGAAAAGACATTCCAAGTGGAGAAAATGGTATAGAAGAAATTGTGAAAATCAAAAAGGTCCATGTTGGGGAGGTACTTATTCATTTTTGATTACTATCTGATAGGTAATGGTGAGCCATTGACAGTTTTAGAGTAAGGTAATAATTTGATGAAAAGATGCTTTAGGAAGTAAATCTGGCAATAAGATCATGTTACCTTGGAGTTATGCTCACCAGGCAGTTGAAACTGTGGCTCCCAGATGGACTAGATTTGAGGAGGATTTGTGCTGTGTTATAGTTTAAACATGTAACAATATAGTTTCCTCAGGGAGGAAACTGGTGAGGTGAGGAGCCAAGGATTGACTATGGGAGAATGTACATATTAAGAGTTAGGGATATCAGAGCAAGAATTGAGAATTCAGATAGGAACAGGGAATATAATGTGAAAACTTAGGAAGAAAAGTATCTTAAAAATATGGTACTTGCTGGTATCAGATGTCATAGAAGAGTCAAGAAAATTGGACTTAACCAAAAAAAAAATTGGATTTGGAATTTACAGGTTCATTGGTGACCATCAGGTGTGCCATGCAGTAGAAGAGAAGAATAGAAACTTGACTGATAAGGATTAAATTGTGTATAGTGAGGAAATAAAAGTGATTTTATTTTATTTTATTTATTTTATTTTATTTATTTATTTTATTTTATTTATTTTATTTTTTTATTTTTTTTTTATTTTTTTTATTTTATTTTTTTATTTTATTTTTTTATTTTATTTTTTAATTTTATTTTATTTTATTTTATTTTATCTTATCTTATCTTATCTTATTTTATTTTAAAGATTTTATTTATTTGACAGAGAGAGAGTGCACAAGCAGGGTAGCAGCAGGCAGAGGCAGAGGGAGAAGCAGACTTCCCACTGAGCAGGGAGCCCGACTTGGGTCTTGATCCCAGGACCCTGAGATCATGACCTGAGTTGAAGGCAGATGCTTAACCAGCTGAGCCACCCAGGCACCCAAAAGAAGTGATTTTAAACACTTGTTCATGATGCTTGGCAGTAAAAAAGAAAAAGTATGCTAGAAGATGAAGGTCAAGCCGTTTATTTCCTTTTTAGACACAGACCTCTGCATATTTGAAGGTAGAAGGGAATGGGCTAATAAGGCAGTGATTTAAGGTATTAAAGAAAGGATAATTGAATGAAGATTGAAGGGGATGGTATCAAGGAAACAGTGGGATAATATCTAAGCCTTCAAGAGGGGTGAGGATAGTCTTTCCATTTGAAATAGAGAGGATGAGTGTAAATAGCAATCTTTGGAGGTAGTAAGGAGAGAACTTCAGATAATTTGTGTTCCAAAGGATAGAGATCTACGCAGTGAAGTACGTAGTCCATTCCTTTTTAAGGAATAGGGAATGGTATTTGGGGCTTGAGGAAAGTGGAAATGATTGGGGAGAACTTTGGAAACTGTCCATTTTCTTTTAACTTTTTACACACAGGTTTATAAACAGGTTAGTATTGTCACTTCCTTAGTGTTCATTTTGCAGCCAGGTTTGCTTTTGATCAAAAAAGCAGAATCTGGGATGCCTGGATGGCTCAGTTGGTTAAGCATCTGCCTTCGGCTCAGGTCATGATCCCCATGTCCTGGGATTGAGTCCCATGTTGGGCTCATTGCTTGGTGAGGAGTCTGCTTCTCCCCCGACTTGTGTGCACAAGCTCTCCGTCTCTCACACTCAAATAAACAAATAAAATCTTAAAAAAAAAAAAAAAAAAGCAGAATCTCTGCTATGGAAAAAGAATTATGTAGTAGTTGAAATCTTTCCAAAGGTGTAGTCTAAGGAACTTGACATCAAATAAGTCAAAGATAGACAAATGTTATGTTACATAAGAAAAAAGTGGAAAAAAAAAACTCACAATGACGCAGAACTGTAAAATATGCCTAAATTATCTAGTTTTACCCTCCAAAGTAAGAGGTTAAGTGAAATTAAGTAAACTTTCCTAAGTCCTCCAACATGTGACAGAAGTAAGACCTTTAAAATAACTTTTATTTTATCTTTATTTTATCTCCTAACTTCCAGTCTAGTTTGTTTTCCATTTTGCTCCAGTTTTCTGGAGGAAAGTCCTAAATCTATGCAAACTGTATACATATACGAGAGCCCAATATTGTGAGTTTTTTGTGTTTTTGTTTTATTTATTTATTTTTAATTAATTAATTAATTTACAGAGAGAGACACGGCGAGAGAGGGAACACAAGCATGGGAAGTGAGAGAGGGAGAAGCAGGCTTCCCGCTGAGCGGGGAGCCGGAAGTGGGGCTTGATCCCAGGACTCTGGGATCATGACCCGAACCAAAGGCAGATGCTCAACAACTGAGCCACCCAGGCACCCCTGTTTGTTTTTTTTTAAAGAGTGGGAGAGGGAGAGAGAGAGAGGTCGGGAGTGGTTGAGGGAGAGGGAGAGAGAATTCCAAGCAGGCACCCCACCCACCATGGAGCCAGACACAGGGCTGGATCTCACAACCTGGAGGTCATGACTTAAGCTGAAATCAAGAGTCACCACCCAGGTGCCCCAAGAGCCTGATACTGTTTTTGTTTTCTTTGTTTTTTTTTTTTTTAAGATTTTATTTATTTATTTGACAGAAAGAGATCACAAGTAGACAGAGAGACAGGTAGAGGGAGAAGGGGAAGCAGACTCCCTGCTGAGCAGAGAGCTCGACACGGGGCTTGATCCCAGGACCCTGAGATTATGACCCGAGCCAAAGGCGGAGGCCCAACCCATTCAGCCACCCAGGCACCCCTTGTTTTTGTTTTTAATATTTATTTATTTGACAGAGCACAGGCAGAGGCAGAGGGAGAAGCAGGCTCCCCGCTGAGCAAGGGAGTCTGACTCAGGGCTCGATCCCAGGACCCTGGGACCATGACCTGAGCTGAAGGCTGATGCTTAAGTGACTGAGCCACCCAGGCGCTCTAAGCCTGATACTGTTATAAAGAATACATGCAGCAAGTCCACTTATAGTAGCATAAATTTGGCCTAAGACTAATCTATTCTTTGTAATAAAACTTATTTAATTTTTGGTAATTTTGCCTGCCATATAATATGGAAGATTTTTAAAAAGATTTTATTTATTTATTTTAGAAAGAGCATAAGCAGGGGGGAGGGCAGAGGGAGAGGGAGACGAAGACTCCCTCCTGAGCAGGGAGCCCGACGAAGGGCTTGTTCTCAAGACCCTGAGATCATGACCTGAGCTGCAGGCAGACACTTAACAAACTGAGCCACCACCCAGGCGTCCCAGAAGATCTTTTTTTTAAAGTAGGCTCCATGTCCACTGTGGGGCTTGAACTCATGACCCTGAGATCAAGAGCTGTCTGAACTACCAACTGAGTCAGCCAGACACCCCTAATATAGAATATTTAAAATGAATTTTTGTCTTGGTAATTACAGAAAGTTGTTTGAAATTTCTCTTTTTTAAGCCTTTTAAATTTTTATTTTTTAAAGATTTTATTTATTTATTTGTTAGAGAATAAGCAGGTGGAGTGGCAGGCAGAGGGAGAAGCAGGCTTCCCGCTGAGCAAGGAGCCCAATGCAGGACTCGCTCCCAGGACCCTGGGATCATGACCTGAGCTGAAGGCAGATGCTTAACTGACTGAGCAACCCAGGCATCCCAGATGTTTGAAATTTCTTTTTGCAGATTTCATGGACAAAATCATACGGTCATGGCAATGTACAGATGTTTGTTGTGGAGGTTCAGAGGTGATTCTCATGAATTTTAACATCACAATTTGACTTAAAGATGAAAATAATTCAAGGGACATTCTGAGAGTTATGTATGGGATGGGTAAGGGAAGTCATTTTATGGGGAAGGGACTTAGTCTTAGAACTTTTAAATAACACCAGCTGTCAAAAAAATTTTTTCTCCCTTTCTTCTATCTCTGAGTCACTGTTCACCAAATCCTATAGCAAAACCTGATGAATGAATGGGTAAAGGCAAGTATTTAGATGGCCTTGAATTAATAAGGAGAAATATTGTGTTAGCAGGTGGGATGTGTCTCTGTATAGTGTTTATATAAAGTAAATTATTTTTTGCATGTCTTATAAAAATTAATTTCTTTATAATCACTCTGTGTGCCATTCAGTATATTGGAAGCAGAAACTGTTGTATTACTCTGCTTTATGCCACTGGCTTTTTTTTTTTTTTTTAAAGATTTTATTTATTTATTTGACAGAGAGATCACAAGTAGGCAGAGAGGCAGGCAGAGAGAGAGGAGGAAGCAGGCTCCCTGCTGAGCAGAGAGCACGATGAGGGGCTCAATCCCAGGACCCTGAGATCATGACCTGAGCCGAAGGCAGAGGTTTTAACCCACTGAGCCACCCAGGCACCCTGCCACTGGCTTTTTTATTACCTCACATATTTTTCTTGAAATTTGTCCTTCCTACATACCCTTACCTATAAATTTGAACCTTACCTCTTAGTCTTTTGTTCTGAAGCAATTAAAAACTTTTCATAGTACTCTTAGCATTCTTGAATGAAAAAGATGTATTTTAGTTCTATTTCTTACTACTTAAAATGATTTTGTGCTTATTAGTGACTGGCTAGTTTGATAAATACTACCAGAAAAAAGAAAAGAATCCTGCCCATTTCATCTGCCCCTTAAAGCTTTATCTTTTCTTATAAAAAGGCTTTCAGAGCTTTGTTGTGTAATTTTTTAGCTCTTTGTGATAGAAAAATAATCCCAGAAGTAAAATATGAGGTTCATTGGGACCTTACTTTCTATTCCTTATTAGATAAAATTTGAAAATGTATTCACTAAATCTCCCCTTGTATAGGATTTAACTTTGCCCCTTGTCATCCTCCATCTTTTTAAAAAAATGTTTTTACAAATTTATTTATTTATTTTAGAGAGAGAGTATGCAAGTGCACACATGTGAGTGGCGGGGAGGGGCAGAAGGAGAGAAGAAGCAGACTCCAAACTGAGTCTGGAAACTGACTCAGGCTCCATCTCACCACCCTGAGATTATAACCTGAGCTAAAACCAAGAGTTGGATGCTCAGTCGACTGACCCACCCAGGCACCCCATCCTCCCTCTTTTTAAAAGTACCTATTTATTCCATATATGAAGTATGAAGCTGCCTTCTTTTCATTACCTGTGGCATTCACTTTGCCTCATTGAGCCTGATTAGTAGTGTGATAGGAAAGCTAGACCTATATTATGATATGTGGATAGCTGGTGGTAGTTACTTGTGACTTTGCCTTTCTAAAACCTTAGGATTTTCCTGTATTCCAAAATAACAGTAACACGGTGTTCTACTTCTTATTACCTATTCCAGGTATAAGGCATTGTGATATTATTCCAAGCTTTATTCATTGGATAAATGGCAGAATTGGAATTTGAACTGTGGTATTGTGGCTCTAGAATTGATGCCATTATGCCATATGCCTTTGGAAACATTTTACTCAGAGATCTTATTTATTGCCATATTTGTCGCTTCTATACAAATGACCCCATATACCTATATACCTTTAATCTCAACTCTTCCTGAACTTCAGATCTCTATTCCAGCTATCCTTTTTGGTCTCTCATAGCTATCCTGTCCTGGCCACTAGAAAACTTATCATCTTTTCCCATCATATTTTCTCCACTATTTCTTCCCATTTTATTTTATTTTTTATTTCTTCCCATTTTAAAAATGACATCTTCATTTTCTAAGATTCAGAGTCTGAGAGTCCTTTAATTTTTTTGACATTTCATTATTGCACCATGTGTGTTTATCGTCTGCAGCCTCTCTCCCAATTTCTTCTTTTTTTTAATTAAGAAAAAAAGATTTTATTTATTTATTTGAGAGAGAGAGAAAGCGTGCACATGAGCAGGGGGATGGGCAGAGGGAGAAGCAGACTGCCCCCTCAGCAGGGAGCCTGATGCCAGGCTCTATCCCAGGACCCTGAGATCATGACTGAGCCAAGGCAGCTGCTTAAGTCACAACTTCTTTCTAGGCTTCTCGCTTAGATGGTAGTTTAGGTCTGCACTTTTAACCTAAAACTCTCTAAAAGTTTTCTTTCATTACACTTCATGCTTCACACTGCTGCCAGATTAATCTTCCTAAAATAGAGCTCCAGTTCCATTGCTTTCTTGAACCAAAACCTTCATGATCGACCTATTAAGGTCCATCTCATACACTATTTATTTCATGAAGCCTTTTCAGTATTACACAGTTGGGAATATGTAGTATTTACTCCCTCTGTTTCCACTCTTCAGAGCACGTTGTACTTCTTTTCTGACACCTATGTTATTGTCCCCTGTATTCTAATTATTTGTGTACTTGCCTTCCTACTTACCTTACACCCCAAGGTGCAGGTTCCTTGAGTAGAGATTCTCCTGCAGTCCTAGAATAGGTCTTCGTTCATAAATGCTCAATACATTTATTGACTTAAACTTACACCTATGAGAAAACATGTTTCAGAATAATCATTATCTTTTTGTTATTTTAGGCTTGACCGTCTTTTTATCTTACTGGATACTGGCACTACTCCAGTTACAAGAAAAGCTGCTGCACAGCAACTTGGAGAAGTGGTAAAGCTTCATCCTCACGAACTAAACAATCTTTTATCTAAAGTAAGAATTCTTTTTTTTTTTTTCTTTTAGTATAATGCGATTGTAGAAATTTGTCTATGGATAGGAATATAACAATAGAAATTGTCTTATTTTAGTGGCAATTTGTGGTCTTCAGATTCCATTAACTATCTTACTATTTATTCAGATATTTTTTTAAATTTGGTTTTTCTTTTTTATCACAAGATTTAAAATATTTTGGTTTTTTTTTTTTTTACATCAAATTTAATTGTTTAAGGGATTTGACAATATACCGCCTTTTGCCTGCAGCACAAATTTGAATCTGACCCAATTTGGTAATGAACTAAGTTGTTAATCTAGTTTGTTAGTGGTCTGACTTGTTCCTAACGGCTAGTAATTATATCACAGTTGACAGTCTTCAAATGGATTGAGTACTTATGGGAAATGATTGAAATATATGAGAAGCTAGTTACTACATTATAAGTTACCACCTGTTTGAAAGTGGAGGCTTTCTGCTTTGGTGGATGAGTGTTTTCAAAATACTAGCCCATATTCTTTCCCTAAGCAATGACTGTATTTTTACTGAACTCCGGCCTTGTAGAAGTGTACCTGATGATGGTAAGCAACACTTCCCATGTGTTTAATAATTCTCTGGCATGCAGGGGCGCCTGGGCGGCCCAGTCAGTTGAGCATCCAACTCTTGGTTTCAGCTCAGATCGTGATTTCCTGGGTCGTGGGATCGAGCCGTATGTGGGCTCTGCCCTCAGTGGGGAGTCTGCTTGAAGACTCTCTCCCTCTACCCCTACCCCCAACCCTCCCTCCTCGTGTGCATACACATGTTCTCTCTTTCTCTCTAAAATAAATAAATCTTTAAAAAATTTTTTTTCTGGCATACGAAGTAAAAACTGGAGTGCTTTGTGTGTTGGGGGACTTATATGGGAAGGAGGGTGGGAATAGAGGACAGGGTGGGGAACAGTATGGAAATCCCAAGATCCCTTTCTTCTTGCTGGTCTTACTCCTCTTTTTTCCTTCTTTCCTTCCTTCGCTCCACCTCCCTCCCTCCCTCCTTCCCTCCCTCCCTCCCTCCCTCTCTCTCTCTCTCTCTCTCCCTTCCTTCTTTTCTTAAAGATGTTATTTACTTACTTGAGAGAGAGAGAACATATGAGCAAGGGTAAGAGGAAGAGGGAGAAGCAGACTCCCCGCCGAGCAGGCAGGGAGCCCAATGCGGGGCTTGATGCCACAACCCCAGGATCACAACCAAAGGCAGACGGTTAACTGACTGAGCCACTCTGGTGCCCCTTATCCCCTCCTTTCATTCTCATTTGTCCCTTCTTGATTCATATGAGTAAGAGTTCTAAGACCTTGTGAATATACAAATCTCTATGATATGGTTCCCACCATGAGGGCTGACAGTAACTGTCTTTTCCAGTATATTTACTACCTAGATATTATCAGGACTTTCTAACCAATATGTAGATGAAGAGACAGTGATTTGATATCCACAGGCTCCATGTTCTCAGAGTGGAAAAGGATGCATATTAGACACTATTATACTCATGTAAAAGGTGAGGGTATAGAGAGGCATACCCATTTCTTCTCACCCCAGGGTTTTTCCCTGAATGAGCTAAAACTGGAAACAGCAAAATTAATTTGTGCTGAACTGAGAAAAGGTTTCCAGCCTTCTGAGTTCTGGTCTTCTTAACTTAGATCCTGGCATATTGGCTGTCATCAAATAATTCCAAAAGAGGCAAAGTTTGTCTTTCGTACCTTCTCACCTCTTACCTTCTTTTCTCAGTGTTTTCCTGTTGCCTTTGGTTTTGTTTTTTAAACTGCTTGTTGTATGATTCAGTTGTTTTATTTTACTTTTTTAAAGATTTTTTTTTTCTTAAGATTTTATTTTCTAATAATCTCTACACCCAGTATAGGGCTTGAATTTACACCCCCAAGACCAAGAGTCAAATGCTCCACCCACTGAGCCAGCCAGGTGCCCCTTAGTGATTTTAGATATGTGCAGTCATCACCACAACCTGATTTTAAAACATTTTTATTTCCCCAAAAGGAAACCTCATGCTCATTAGGAATCATTTTCCATCACTCTCCCTCCCATACCTAGTCCTAGGCAACCCCTAATCTACTTTCTGCCTATAGATTTGCCTGTTCTGAAAATTTTATGTAAATGTGACCGGTTTCTTACACTTAATATTTTTAAGGTTCTTTCATATTGAAAACTTCATTCCTTTTTATTGCTAATAATATTCTGTTGTATGGATATGATATGACTATATTATGTGGGTGTACCACATCTTATCTGTTCATCAGTTGATGGACATTTGAGTTGTTTCCACTTTTTGGCCTTTGATGAATAATACTGCTATGAAAATTCACGTGCAAGTTTTTGTGTGGGGTGTATGTTTTCATTTCTCTTGGGTTTGTACCTGTGGATAGAATTGCTGGATCATATAGTAACTATGTTTAACTCTATGAGGAACTGCCAGACTGTTTTTCAAGCTGGCTCCATTGTTTTACATTCCTAACAGTAGTGTATGAGAGAGCTGATTTTTTTTTTTTTACATCCTTGCCAGGGCTTGTTATTAACTGACTTCTATTATTTCCATACTAGTGAGTGTGAAGTGATATGTCGTCGTAGTTTCGACTTGCATTTTCCTGGTAACTAGTGATTTTGAACATCTTTTCATGTGTTAATTGACCCTTGGTGTATCTTTTTTGGAGAACTGTCCCTTCAGACCCTTTGCCCATTCTTCTTTTGTGGGGGAGGGACAAAGGGAAGGGAGGGAGAATCTTAAGCAGACTCCATGCCCAATGTGGAGCCCACTGTGGGGCTTGATCTCACAACCCCTGAGATCATGACCTGAACTGAAATCAAGAGGCAGATGCTTAACCGATGGAGTCACCCAGGCTCCCCTAGATCCTATGCCCATTTTTAAGTGGGATATTTGTTCTTTTAATATTGAATTGTAATACTTCTCTATATATTTTGGATATAAGCTCCTTACGAGGTATTTCATTTGCAAATATGTTCTTCCAGTCTGTGGTTGTCTTTTTCACTTTCCTGATGGTATCCTTTGAAGCATAAAAGTTATCAATTTTGATTTACTCAGATTTATCCTTTTTTCATATCCCTTTTGCTTTTTGGGATCATATCTAAGAAAGGTCACAACGATTTATCCCTGTGTTTTCTTCTAAGAATTATATAGCTTTAGATCTTACTTTTAGACTTATGGCTCATTCTCAGTTAGTGTGTGTGTGTGTGTGTGTGGTTAGGTAGGGGTTCACAATAATTATTTTGTTGCCCTAGTGTGTGTGTGTGTGTATGGTGTTAGGTAGGGGTTCACAATAATTATTTTGTTGCCCTAGCACCATTTGTGGAAAAGCCTATGGCTCATTCTCAGTTTGTGTGTGTGTGTGTGTGTGTGTGTGTGTGTGTGTGTGTGTGGTGTTAGGTAGGGGTTCACAATAATTATTTTGTTGCCCTAGCACCATTTGTGGAAAAGCCTATTCTTTCTCCCAATGAATTTTCCAGGCACTCTTGAAAATCAGTTGACCATAGATAGTTTTATTTCTAGACTCTCAATTCTATTCCATTGATCTATGTATCCGTCCTTTTGCCAGTACCACACTGTCTTGATTACTGTTGCTTTGTAGTAAGTTTTGAAATCAAGAAGTGTGAGTATACCAACTTTATTATTCTTTTTCAAGATTGTTTTGGTGATTCTTGGTCCCTTGCATTTCCATATAAATTTTGAGATCAACTTGCCCATTTCTGCAAAAAAAAAAAAAAAAAGCTGGGATTTTGAGAGGAATTTTGTTGAATCAATAGATCAATTGAGGGAGTATCACTCTCAACAGTATTAAATCTTTAGATCCACAAACATGAGGTGAGGTGTCTTTCTGTTTATTTAGATCTTGTTTCATTTCTTTCAATGGTATTTTGAATTTTTCTGTAGTTTTCAGTATATGAGTCTTGTCTTTGTTAAGTTTACATTTAAGTATTTTATACTTTTTGGTGCTATTATAAATGGGATTTTTAAATTTTTTTTTCAAATTGTTTATTGAAAGTATTTAGCAAAACTTAGTTGATTTTCCAGTCCTGCTGAATTCATTGGCTCTTTCTGCTAGTTTTTACAACTTAACCCTTTGTATTAAGTAATGGGAATTGATGAAAAAATACATTTTATTTTTTACAATATTAAAAGGTAGGTTATTTTTTAAATTTTTTTTTTTTTTAAGATTTTATTTATTTGACAGAGAGAAACACAGTGAGAGAGGGAATACAAGCAGGGGGAGGGGGAGAAGGAGAAGCAGGCTTCCCGTGGAGCAAGGAGTCTGATGCGGGGTTTGATTCCAGGACCCTGGGATCATGACCTGAGCTGAAGGCTGACGCTTAACGACTGAGCCACCCAGGCGCCCCTGTATTAAGTATTTTTTAACTGAATGTTTCCTGTTTCCTTTTTTTTAAGCTGTAATGATATTTCCTGTGAATGATAGAATCTTGTAAATGATATTAATAATTCCAAGATGTTTTATATAAATTTTTATGTAAAGTCCAGCAGCTGCTAAATTATAAATTAATAACAAGTAAATTTGTATTTCTCTGTTCTGGCTACTTTGAATAAACAATATTTTTGGTATAACTATTTTATCTTATAATTTTTTAAGGTGTTGATATATTTAAGGAGTACAAATTGGGATACCCGGATTGCAGCAGGACAAGCTGTTGAAGCTATAGTGAAAAATGTACCTGAATGGAATCCAGTACCAAGAACCAAACAAGGTGCTTTTAAGTGGTTTAAAGTAGTTTGCAGTAAAAATCTACTTATAGGATTAACTATACATTTTATATTTTAATAATTTCAATTTTAATTTAAAGGCTTAATTTTTCAGGTACAGCTTTGTCAGGCAATGACAATGAATGAAGTGATTTTCACCATTTTTTTTTTTTTTTAAAGACTTTGAGACAGAGCACGTGCAAAGTGTGGGGAGGGGCAGTGGGAGAGGGAGAAGCAGACACCCTGCTGAGCATAGAGCCCCATGTGGGACTCAATCCCAGGACCCTGAGATCATGACCTGAGCTGAAGGTAGACAGCCGACTGAGCCACCCAGGCGCCTCTTCCACCATGCTTTTAAAAAATTACTAGATAAACTATGTTTTCATATGTATTTTTAAAATTATTAACTGTACAGTATGCTTGATTTAAAGAGATTATTGCTTCCCTCAGGAATTTATGTCCTAAAAAAGAAACTAAACCAGTGCAGCGTAAATATTTGAAGCAGTGTTTTTTCTTGTTGCTGGGAGAATAGTGTAATTATTTTCTAAATTTAAGCACAATTATGTATGGATATTTGGAGGGGTCTTTAGTTTAGTTTTGTTTTTTTTTAAGATTTTATTTATTTACTTGACAGAGAGAGATAGCGAGAGAGGGAACACAAGCAGGGGAAGTGGGAGAGGGAGAAGCAGGCTCCCTGCTGAGCAGAGAGCCCGATGCGGGGCTCGATCCCAGGACCCTGGGATCATGACCTGAGCCGAAGGCAGATGCTTAATGACTTAGCCACTCAAGTGCCCCGGGTCTTTAGTTTCTAATGTGTCCTTTAGATGTCTTGTAGTGGAAATTATTTTTCTGACTGCCTGCAACAATATTTAAAAATGAATGTATGCTTTTAAAAATTTGTAAAGGTATACATTTTAATTAAATGAAAAAAATTTTTTAAAGATTTCATTTATTTGTCAGAGGGAGAGAGGGAGGGAGGGAGCACAAGTAGGGGGAGTGTCAGGCAGAGGGAGAAACAGGCTCCCCCTTGAGCAGGGAGCCTGATGTGGGACTTAATCCCAAGACCCTGGGATCATGACCTGAACTAAAGGCAGACACTTAACTGACTGCGCTACCCAGGTGTCCCTTAAGTGAAAATTTAATGTGGTGCAACCTGATTTCATTTTCAAATCACTTTGATGACATCACTTTTATTGTACATTTTCGCTTGTCTAAAATTTTTGCTTTAATTATTTGGCACCTATTATGTTGAGAGACTGTATTAATTTGTCCTCTCTCAAATAAAATACATAACCAGAAGAAGTTACAACTTGTTTTAGAAAGGAGCTTTTTCTTTTTTAGCTTATTTTCCTTGCTTATTTTGGTATATAGAGATATTAGACATCAGATTCTTTTTATAAAACATTAAATTAGTTAAACCAGCATTAAAATTTATGGTAAGGTTGCTTGTCATCACTGGAAAACTTAAAATATGATAGTTTATTTTAATAAATGGACTATATGTAAGTACTAACTAAACACACTATTAAGTCAGTGAACAAGTCAATATATTTAAAAATTTATAATGGCATAACCTTTTTTGGGGAGGAATGCAAAACATTTTATGATACTTTTCGGCCTCAGATGAGTATATAATTTAAGCAATTTACCAGGAGATTATAATTTGCTCATATTATGAGGAGTCCTCTTGAATGAATAGTTGCTTTGTCATAGATAATCCTTAGGTATAGGGACGAATGATGCTTATTAGCTTTTATATGAATAAATCTGTTTGTTTTCCAAATTAGCACTCTGATGAACTCAGGCTGTTACCTTGGTAGTATTTTCAAACAGTTAAACAGTAAATGGAGATACATATTTTAAAGATTTTATTTAGTTATTTGTCAGAGAGCGCACGCACACAAGCAGGGAGAGCAGCAGGCAGAGAGAGAAGCAGGCTTCCCACTGAGCAAGGAGCATGATGCGGGACTTGATTCCAGGACCCTGGGATTGTGATCTGAGCCGAAGGCAGATACTTAACTGACTGAGCCACCCAGGTGTCCCAATACAATATGATATTCAACAAACATTTCAATATGGAATGCATTTCTTCATATAATAATGTGCTTTTATAGTGAAAAACAGCTATACGTACACCCAATGATATTCCGATAGTTTGTATAAGGGGAGCCACCAATTAACAAGTTTATTCATAAATAGGGCTGATCATAAATAAATCCGCAATAGCTTTTCTACTTCCTCTGCCTTTTACTTTCCTTAGAATGTTACACAGCCACCCCAAGTAGTGCTATTTTCTTTCATTCTACACTTTGGCTTTATGATTGAATTAAGTATTTTTCAACCTCATTTAGAATCTACTTCAGAAAGTGCTATGGAAGATTCACCTACTACAGATCGATTGAATTTTGACAGATTTGATATATGTAGATTGTTACAGCATGGGGCGTCACTTTTGGGATCTGCTGGTGCAGAATTTGAAGTACAAGATGAAAAATCAGGTATGTAGTAGTCCTGTAGAAGAAAGTCTGAAATGTTTGTGTTCAGGCTAATTTATCACCTTGTATGCTACATATCAGTCATGCAAAATCTTTTTTTTTTTTTTCAAGATTTTTATTTATTTATTTGACACACAGAGATCACAAGTAGACAGAGAGGCAGGCAGAGAGAGAGGGGGAAGCAGGCTCCCTGCTGAGCAGAGAGCCCGATGCGGGGCTCGATCCCAGGACCCTGAGATCATGACCTGAGCCGAAGGCAGAGGCTTTAACCCACTGAGCCACCCAGGTGCCCCAGTCATGCAAAATCTTTTTTTTTTTTTTTCATGCAAAATCTTAATAGATGTTTCAAAATGTAAATTGATAGACATTTGCAGTTGGGTTAAGGGAGGCATTGTGGGTGGAGAAGATAACCAAAAGTATTTGGTCTAAAACTATACCATATGAATATTTTCCTCCTTTTAAGTGAATATGTACCATATCTATAAATTGTTAATAGATACATACTAGTATTTCAGCAGGTATTTTATTATATAATAGAGAAATTATAAAGTGTACCCCAAGAGCCTGGGTTGAATAGATTTTAAAAGCCAGGATTAGTACAGTTTGTGATACTGTTTTCATAATTCTGGACATCTGAGAGGCTTTATGACAGCTTTCTTTTTATCATGTGTTTAAAAAATTTAAATAATTGGATCTCATGCTGGTGACCAAAGCAAACACTAAAAATGAAAAAATAAATCTTGGAAAGGAAAATGTCCCATTGTCTTTAAACTTACAGAATCCATCTGGATATAAAATAAATTTTTTGGCCATTCAGTATTGATGCCTTGAATGGAAAACACCTTGACGTTTTTAATGGATTTCTGTAAGTAAGTTGCTTTTTGACTAAAACCAAAACAGAACAGTTTTTGTTGCTAATAAAATTAATTATTCAAACATATCTATCTAGCTAGGTTAATGAAATAATTGCTTGTTCATCTTTTTTTTTTTTAAGATTTTATTTATTTATTTGACAGAGAGGAGAGAGATCACAAGTAGGCAGAGAGGCAGGCAGAGAGAGAGGGGGAAGCAGGCTCCCCGCTGAGCAGAGAGCCCGATGCGGGGCTCGATCCCAGGATCCTGAGATCATGACCTGAGCCGAAGGCAGAGGCTCTAACCCACTGAGCCACCCAGGCACCTCAATCACTTGTTCATCTTAAAAAAAATGCCAAATAGCCATTTACTCTTGCTTAATATGGTTTCTATCGAAGGATCTCTGGTTAACCTCAGAACAACATAGGTTGTTGAAATGTGCGGGTCCACTTATGTGCAAATTTTTTCCGATAAATACAGTACGGTACTGTTAATGTATTTTCCTTATGATTTTTTTTTATGTTTTCTTTAGCTTAGTTTATTTTAAAAATATAGTAAATAATGTACAAATATGTTTTAATTGATTGTTTATGTTATTGGTAAGGCTTTTGATCAATAGGCTATTAGTAGTTAAGCTTTGGGGAGGTCAAAGTTATACACAGATTTTCAACTGCTTGGGGGGTTGGTGTTCCTAATCTCCATGTTATCCAAGGGTCAATTGTAGTTAACCTATTTTGGGGAAAGAATTAAGAGGAGAATTTGGTTAAGTTCCAGAAGAGCATAGTTTTTCTAATAAGGGAGGTAGAAGTCATTTCAAAAACTTTGATTTGAAAAAAATTCTCTCTAAACAGGAAGTTTACTGATTTTACTATTGTACTCATATCAGAGATCATTGGCTGTTATCCAGGAGTAAAAGTCAGTGTCACCATTGTCACTTAAAATATATGTATTTGGGTCTTATCCTCGAGATTCAGATTTAATAGCTCTGTGGAGAGTTCTAGGACATTGTATTTATTTATTTTTAATTAAAAAATTTTTTATTTGAATTCAATTTAGTTAACATATAGTGTATTATTAGTTTCAGGGGTAGAATTTAGTGATTCATCAGTTGCATACAACACCCAGTGCTCATTATATCAAGTGCCCTCCTTAATGCCCTTCACCCAGTTACCCCACCCCCCCACCCACCTCCCTTCCAGAAACCCTCAGTTTGTTTCTGATGGTTAGGAGTCTCTTATGGTTTGTCACCCTCTCTGTTTTCATTTTATTTTTCCTTCCCTTCTCCTATGTTCATCTGTTTTGTTGCTTAAATTCCACATTGTAAATGAAAACATGGGATTTGTCTTTTCTCTAACTTAATTTGCTTAGCGTAATACCCTCTAGTTACATCCATGTCATTGCAAATGGCAAGATTTCATTCTTTTGAGGGCTGAGTAATATTCCATTGTATACATACCACATCTTCTTTATCCATTCATCCATTGATGGACATCTGGGCTCTAATGTATTCTTTGTTTCAGGGGTACAGGTCTGTGATTCATCAGTCTTACACAATATACAGTGCTCACCACGACACATACCCTCTCCACTGTCCATCACCCAGCCACCCCATTCTCCCACGCCCCTCCCCTCCAGCAACCCTCAGTTTGTTTCCTGAGATTGAGTCTCTTACGGTTTGTCTCCCTCTCTCGTTTTTCTTGTTTCATTTTTTCCTCTCTTCCCCTATTATCCCCTGCCTTGATTCTTAAATTCTACGAAGTAGTGAGATCCTATGATAATTATCTTTCTCTGATTGACTTATTTTGCTTAGCATTATACCCTCTAGTTCCATTCATGTTGTTGCAAAATGGCAAGATTTCATTTTTTTGATGGCTGCATAATATTCCATTGTATATATATATACTACCTCTTCTTTATCCATTCATCTGTTGATGGACATCTGGAATCTTTCCATAGTTTCGCTATCGTGGACATTGCTGCTATAAACATTGGGGTGCAGGTGCCCCTTCGGATCACTGCATTTGTAGCTTTGGGGTAAATACCCAGTATAGTGCAATTGCTGGTTGTAGGGTAGCTCTATTTTCAACTTTTCGAGGAACCTCCATGCTGTTTTCCAGACTGACTGCCCCAGCTTGTATTCCCACCAACAGTGTAAGAGGGTTCCCCTTTCTCTGCATCCTCACCAACATCTGTTGTTTCCTGACTTGTTAATTTTAGCCATTCTGACCAGTGTGAGGTGGTATATCATTGTGGTTTTGATTTGTATTTCCCTGATGCCAAGTGATGTTGAGCAGTTTTTCATGTATCTATTGGCCATTTGGATGTCTTCTTTGCAAAAATGTCTATTTATATTTTCTTAGGCTCTTTCCATATTTTGACTATTGTTGACATTGCTGCTATAAACCTTGGGGTGCACGTGCCCCTTCAAATAATTATGTTTGTGTCCCTTGGATAAATACCTAGTATTACAATTGCTGTAGGGTAATTCTATTTTTAACTTTTTGAGGAATCTCCATACCGTTTTCCAGAGTGGCTGTACCAATTTGCATTCCCACCAAAGGGTACCCCTTTCTCCACATCCTCACTAACATCTCTTGTTTCCTGACTTGTTAATTTTAGCCATTCTGACTGGTGTGAGGTGGTATCTCACTGTGGTTTTGATTTGTATTTCCCTGATGCCAAGTGATGTGGAACATTTTTTCATGTGTCTGTTGGCCATTTGTATGTCTTTGGAGAAAAGTCTGTTCATGTCTTCTGCCCATTTCTTGAGTGGATTTTTTGGGGTTTTTTGGGTGTTGAGTGCAATAAATTCTTTGTAGATCTTGGATACTAGCCCTTTATCTGATATGTCATTTGTGACTGTCTTCTCCCATTCCGTAGATTGCCTTTTAGTTTTGTTGACTGTTTCCTTTGCTGTGCAGAACCTTTTAATCCTGATGAAGTCCCAGTAGTTCATTTTTACTTTTGCCTTTGGAGATGTGTCTAGCAAGAAGTGGCTGCGGCTTAGGTCAAAGAGGTTACTGCCTGTGTTCTCCTCTAGGATTTTGATGGATTCCAGTCTCACATTGAGGTCTTTCATCCATTTTGAGTCCATTTTTGTTTATGGTGTAAGGAAATGGTCCAGTTTCATTCTTCTGTGTGTGGCTGTCCAATTTGCCCAACACTGTTTGTTGAAGAGACTGTCTTTTTTCCATTGGATATTCTATCTTGCTTTGTTGAAGATTAGTTGACCATAGAGTTGAGAGTCCATTTCTGGGTTCTCTATTCTGTTCCATTGATCTCTGTGTCTGTTTTTGTGCCAGTACTGTACTGTCTTGATGATTACAGCTTTGTAATACAGCTTGAAGTCTAGGACATTGTATTTAAAAGAAAAAAACTCTATGGGTGACTGATACATAACAAGGATTGGCAACCTCAGCTTTTGGGCAACTCAGATTTTACTGCTGTTAAGTTGCAGTGTGCTGATTAGTGCTCATTTAAAATTCTCTAATTAGATTTTCTTTACATGTCTGCTTATCTGTGTTTGTTTTCTCATACATGAAAGACACATACATGATTAGTATAGGTGCTAGTCTGATTTTCCTTTGCAGTTGTATAGGTTCTTTTCCCCTTTCCCTGGAATGAGAAGTCTGATTTTGGATTCTGTGTGAGTGTCATGGACTTGTGGTCCAGCAGTCTTCACTTTTGGATGCCTGTGTTTTTCCCTCCGGGTAGAGCAGTCTTAAAAAAATTTTTTTTAAATAGCTTTATTGAGATATAATTCACATACCATACAGTTCACCCATTTTTAAAGTGTACAATTCAGTGGTGTTTAATACATTTACAGATACATGCAATTTTAGAGTATTTTCCTTGTCTCAAGAAAAAACTTTATATCCTTTAGCAGTCAACCTCTAATGCCCTACTTCTTCCCTTCCCTTCCAGGCCTAAAGCATCTTTCTGTCTCTGCCTATTCTGGACAGTTTTTATAAATGGAATTATCTAATATGTGATCTTTTGTGACTGGTGTTTCCAAGGTTTATCCACCCTGTAGTATATATCAGTACTTCTTTCATTTTATTTCCCTAGTTTTTATTACTGGATGTATCAGTTTTTTAATTGTGGTAGAGTATAGATAACATAAAATTTACATCTTAACTGTACAGTTCAGTGATATTAAGTACATTTACATTGTTGTGAACCAGTCTCCAGGACTCTTCATGTTGCAAAATCGAAACTTTATACAGTAGTCCCCCCTTATCCACAAAGGATATATTTCAAGCCTAAAAGTGTAGGTAGTAATACCAAACCATATATGTACTGTTTTTTTCCTATACATACAGAACTATGGTAAAATTTAGTTTGTAAATTACACATAGTAAGAGATTGACAACAATAACTAATAATAAAATAGAACTATTATAATGATATACTTTAATAAAAATTATATAAATTTCTCTAGAAATATCTTACCGTAATGTACTCACCCTTCTTGTAATGATGTAGGATGATAAAATGCCTAGGTGATGAGATGAAGTAAGGTGAATGACATAGGCATCATGATGTAGTGTTAGGCTACTCTTGACCTTCTGACGATATTTCGAAAGCAGGATCATCTGCCTCTGGACTGGTGACTGTGGGTAACTGAAACCATGGATGAGTGAGGATTACTGTACCCATTAAATAATTCCCATTCCTCCCTTCAGTCCATGGCAACCACCATTCTATTTCTATGAATTTGACTACTCTAGGTACTTAATATAAGTAGAGTCATAACAATTTTTGTCCTTTTGTGATTGGCTTGTTTCACTTAACATAGTCTCCTCAAGCATTCATCTATGTCATAGTATGTGTCAGAATTTCCTTCCTTTTTAAGGCTGAGTAATATTCCATGTGTGTTTATACCACATTTTGTATATTCATCCACCAGTAGATACTTGGGTTGCTTCTGGTTTTTGGTTATTGTAAATAATGCTGCTGTCTGTGAA
The DNA here is from genome assembly GCA_028534135.1 of Potos flavus. Taxonomy (NCBI): domain Eukaryota; kingdom Metazoa; phylum Chordata; class Mammalia; order Carnivora; family Procyonidae; genus Potos; species Potos flavus. Next base: position 30,927,810 of record CM052894.1, on the reverse strand, counting down.
CATGGGTGTACAAATTGTTTGAATCCCTGCCTTTATTTCTTTTGTTATATATCCAGAAGAGGAAATATTGGATCACATTGTATTTCTATTTTTAGTTTTTTTAGGAACTGGCATACTGTTTTCCATAGTGGGTATACCATTTTACATTCACACCAGGAGTGCACAAGATTTTCGGTTTCTCCGTATCCTCACTGTGTTGGGGGCCCATAGGTGGTGTATTAAATTAAGAACATGCAGATTATGACCTGCTGAATGAGAATGCAAAAACGACCCCCATGGAATTGGCACTGAGTTCCCATTTTGGGGAAGTAAAAACCCCAGGTTGTTTTGATTGAAGACATGATTTCAGTTCATTCACACAAAGGAAACAAAGTCACATTGGGCATGGAGCCTACTTAAAGAAACTAAATAAAATTGGTTTATTTCCCCAGGAATGGATCTCATTTTATATATATTTGATAATTAACAGTAGGGCAATGGGGGAATCTCAATGAAAAGTCCTGGAGTGTTTTGTTAGGTAGAACACTATTTCTTAATCGTAGTTAGGACTCAGAGAAATTGTGAGTATGGTTTGTTTTGTTGTAATTTTAATAAATTTTTTAATCAAGTTTGATCTTCATTTATTAGAAAACTTCTTACCTGATTTGGAGGAAACGTATTTCTTTTCTGTTTAAAGGTGAAGTGGATCCTAAAGAGAGGATAGCACGCCAACGGAAACTATTACAGAAGAAACTCGGTCTTAATATGGGAGAAGCCATTGGAATGAGTACTGAAGAACTCTTCAATGATGAAGATTTGGATTATACCCCGACTTCAGCAGCCCTTGTAAACAAACAACCTGTAGGTAAAATCTTTGGTTGTTTGATTGCAAGTAATAATACAAAGGTTTTGCCTCATTTTGCCATGTAATTGCAATGAAAAAAGTGCTCTTCTTACTTCTGCTCATTGGTGCTTGTGCCACCATAATTTAGTGTCTTCTTAAATGGATTTCTAACACCAGATTCTTAAGGGACAGAGGTTCAACCTACCTTGTAGAGTCTGAATTGACTGTTAGATAAAAGCTGTGGGGGATCTTTTAGGAGCCACTGCTGTTAAGAGATCCTAGTTGCTTTTTCCTTAGTTCTTTAGTGAAAAAAAAAAAAAAGTAAATGGTTGAGAGAGTGCAAGAAAGTAAGGGCTAGTATGATGATACTAAAAATCTTTAGAGCTATGGCTTATTCTTTTATTTGAGAAAGTAACAGACATGATAACAAGAACACTTTCAAACAGTGCAGAAAGGTATACGATATGAAGTAAAAGAAGTTTTCAGTAATTGATGGACACCTACGTCCCCGTGCCCCACAGGCAACCCTTTATAAATTACTTGTACGTATATACACGAGTATGTATCCTTTTAAGCCATATTTACCTTTTCCCATTTCATATAGCTGAATATATCAATATATACAGATTGATTATATATATTTTTTGATAGCTTCATGCTCTTTTGTTATATTGGCTGTACCATAATTTTGCTGTGTATTCCACTCTTTTCTTATTCCTCCAATTCCCACTGGATGCATACATGCTGCTTCTGCCATTTTTTTTTTTTTTAATGTCCCAAACTATTTAAGGTCCAGTAAAAGCTGTGGCTCTCTCCTCAGAAGAATTCACATGTAAGTGAAATATTACCATTCAAGGGGTTTGGTATTCTTTCCTCTTACCCCTGCAGTATCTTTTAGGGTTTTCTGGTCCTTGTTAAGAATTCCCGCTTTGTAGTCATGAAACACTTAGTTTTTCTTTTGACTTCTGCCTTTGCCTTTATACTAGTTATTCTCTAAACTATCAGAATTTGCTGGCTTTTTTAGGGTTAAGGGAGTATGTGTTGAATAACTTTTGCAGACAAGAAAATAATTGGAACATTCTAGAGGAAAAAAGTATAAAGAGGCAGAAGATATAATGACATCAGGAAGGAACAGAGAGAAATGGGGTACAAAGGGAAGCATAAAGTGTAAATAAATAAAGAAGAAAATAGAATAAAGGAGGATAGAAATGTAGTAACGTGATCACAGTGTGATCATTGTGTATGATACAAGAAAAAAGGTGGGCCAGGTATATTAGAGAAAATAGGCTATAGATAGAGTAGTTGTATGTGGGATGGACAACAGCCAGTTTGAGGTTTGCAGGATCCAAGTTGGGTTGGCCTTATATGTCATGGACCTATGGTAGAAGTTGTTTAATATTGCTTGTTGCCTTAGGTTCATCACTGCTTATATTTATGCCAGTGGTCCCTAGACCAAGACTATAGCAGGGCATCCATATGAGTGACTCTGATTGGTTGTCAAAGTGTGGCTTTCAGTTGACTCTTAATCAGTCGAGAGCAGAGAGGATTTTTAGGCCTGAGTTCAAAGCATTTCTACCTCATAGCCTTTATAATGTCATGAATGGAAAAGACAGCAAAAACAGTAGACAGGGGCCCCTGGGTGATGCAGTCAGTTGAGTGTCCGAATCTTGGTTTCTGCTCAGGTCATGATCTCAGGATTGTGAGATCTCGAGCCTGGTGTCAGGCTCTGAGCTCAGCAAGGAGTCTGCATAGTTTTTCCCTCTCCTCCTTCTCCTCCGTGTGTGCATGTGTGCTCTCTCTCTCTTAAGTGAATATATAAATCTTAAAAACCCCAAAAAATATAAAAGCAAAAAACAGTAGACAGTGACTGCTTAAGAAGGAAGGAGCAATATGGGCTAAGTTGACTATAGGATGCTGGATCACATTATGACTGTAATTTTTAGTTTTTTCAACAGATGTTTATTAGTTTCTTTATTCATGTTCTTTATTTTAACTTTTGGGTGGTATTATGGTTATTTATTATTATTTTGTTTTGTTTTTATTTTAAATCCAGTGTAGTTTAACATACAGTGTTATATTAGTTTTGGGTGTACAATATATTGATTCAGCAATTCTATACGTTTACTCAGAACTCATCAAGATAAGTGTACTCTTAATCTCCTTCACCTATTTCACCCATACTTCCATCCATCTCCCCTCTGGTAACCATCAGTTTGTTCTCTATAATTAAGAGTCTGTGTTTTGGTTTATTTCTCTCTTTTTTTTTCTTTGTCCGTTTTGTTTTTTAAGTTCTACATATGAGTGAAATCATATCATATTTGTCTTTCTCTGACTTATTTTGCTTAGCATTATCCTCTCTAGATCCATCCATGTTACTGCAAATGGCAAATTTCATTTTTTATGGCCTAATAATATTCCATTGTATCTGTATACTGCATCTTCTTTATTACTGTGGTTATTTTGAAGTATCACCTTTTCAAAACCCTCTCTGTGGGTTATGATCATACATTTGTGCCACATCTGTGACAATAAAAGTTAAGAACACAAGCATCTTTCGGGAATTGGAAGAATAGGGAAAAAGGAGGAATAGAGTGAAATTATGGTAGAGCCATACAGTAGAAATAGCATGATGCTGTTAAAATGTGGTCAATTTGGATATAGTGAAATTTGTAGTCATAGTCCTCTTCTGAGGCTAAGACTGTGGGTATTTATTGTAACTTCAAAAGTTAAAACAGCATTCTTTTGTTCTTTTAGACTCTCCAGGCAGCTGAATTGATTGACTCAGAATTTCGAGCAGGAATGAGCAATAGACAAAAGAACAAAGCTAAAAGAATGGCCAAGTTATTTGCAAAACAGAGATCCAGGGATGCAGTGGAAACTAATGAGAAGAGGTAGTAATCTCTTTTTGCTTATTCATTTAAAATACTGATGCCTTGTAGCTTAAATCTGTGTCTGCTTGATTTTTAAACGCATTTGCTGACATCGTCTTTGGCGTGGAATACCATTTGGATTGTCTTACTCAATTTTCAGAGATTATTTACTATTACTAGGGACGAGGACAGCGTCCCCAGAATAATTTACATATGCAGACTTTTTTTCTTACTAATTATGACCTTTGGATGGAGGCTGAAGATCTTCCAAGGGAAGTGCATTCCAGGTAGAGAGAAAAAGTGTAAATGCCTTAATCATAGACTATTCAAGAAACAGAAAGGCAGTATGTCTAGGATGAATAGACAAAGTGAGGGTAGTACAGTGAAGTCAGGATGATCTAAGGGCCACAAGTTAAAAAAACTGCATGAGTATAGAACTGTCCCAGCATTACATCATCTGTCTTCCAGCCTGGGGGCTAAGCTAAATAGCAGGTAATAATTCAGGTTTTTTACCTAATCTTGTTGTAGGAAAAACTCTGGACAAAATCACTGTCCTCATTTTTCTAATGAAATAATAAAAATGGTATCTGTGTATGGTTTGGAACAGCATTTCTAAGAGTAGTTCAAAACAACCTTCTTCCAAAGCACTTTGAGGGATGTATTAAAATACAGATTTTCATGCTCCACTTAACTGTGTTGAATCAGGATGTTTAGTGGTGGTCTAGAAGTATTTGAGTAAAGGTTAAATTAAACGCATGAGAACTTTAAAAGTTCTTTTGCAGGTGACAGAACCTTTTGTTTTTTTCCATTCATATAAAGCTAAAAAGCAAGTATCCATGGCATTTATTTAAAGATTAGGCACAAAGGGGGAATAAATAATAAACATCTACTTGGTATAAATTTTTACTTGGGGTTAAATTTTTTGTTTGGGGTTTTTTTCTAGTATGAAAATTTTATGAAGCTTTATTAAACTACAAAGTTTTTAAAGTGAACAACTTACTAGGATTGTATAGAGTAATCTGATAAGTTTCTATTGGCTTTGTTCATATAAGCACATTTACAAATATTTGAATATTGAAATAGTCGACCTTATTTTTCAGAGTTTATGATTCATTCATTCCACAAATATTTACTGACTGCCTTCTAAGTGCTAGATACTGTTTTAGGCCCTTAGGATGCATTGGTGAATAAAACAGATAAGAATTCTGCCTTCGTGGAGCCTGTATTCTAGAAGGAAAGATAAATGAGGAAGAAGAGGGGCACCTGGCTGGGTCAGTCAGTACAGCATGCAACTCTCCATTTCTGGGTTGTAAGTTCAAGCCCCACATTAGGTGTAGAGATTAGTTAAAAATAAAATCTTTTTTTTTAATGATTTTATTTATTTGAGAAAGAGCATAAGCGGGGCTTGGGGAAGAGGCAGAGGGAGAGGGAGAAGCAGGCTCCCCACTGAGCAGGGAGCCCAATGTGGGGCTCAATCCCAGGACTCTGGGATCATGACGTGAGCTGAAGGCAGACACTTAACCAACTGAGCCACCCAGCGCCCCCAAAATAAAATCTTAAAAAAAAAAAAAGATAAGTAAATATACTGTATATATATGCATATATCATGTTAATGATAAGGGTTAAGAAAGACAAAGGAGATAAAACAAGGAAGGGACATGTGAAATGTTTTGTGGGGAGTTTGAAAGTTTAGGTAGGATGATCAGGGAGGGATTCACAGAGGTGGCTTTTCATTAAAGATCAGAAAGGTGAGGATGCTAGTCCCATGACTATTTGGAAAAGACATTCTAAGTAGAGGGAACTGCAAGGGCAAATGCCTGGAAGGAGGAACATGCCTAACCATTTCAAGGACAGTACAGTGACCAACCAGTGTGGCTACATTGGAGAGAACTAGGGGAAGAATAATAGGGAGTGAATTAGAGGAATAATAATTAGGAATGATATTAAGGAAGGTCAGATTTCTTTCATCACCTTTAGAAAAAAATGGCCAAATAAATCATATTATAAAGATGGAGAGGATATTTATAGAGAATAATGCTGTGTATACCTTAACTGTGCTAATTGTCCTTTCTGTTAATACGGAATAAAATAGTTTTATTTGCCTTCTCTTTTGTAATGCTTTACTATTAGGCTAGCCTCAGTATTTTTGTTCTAGTCATAAAATAACATTTCCTCCAATTTTCTGGACACATTTTTCATCAGTCAGTTATCTCTATTTTTTTGAGAGCTAGTAGGATTATAGTATGTTACTCAGTATATTAGTTTCCTCCAGGGTACAAAAGCCCAGTAAAGTTATGCTGGGCCAGATTTAGGTTGTTAGACCAAGACAGTTTAAAAAGGAGAAGAGCTGGTTGTTGAGAAGAAGTAAAAAAGACTTGTTAGATTTGAGATTCAGTTTGAAAGCAAGAATTCATGGACCTATTTTACATTCAATGAGGATAGGAGAATATATTTTACTCAAAACTTTTTATGTGGTTAATCTTATTTGATACATGAAATTTTAAGCAAACAGTATAAGTAGAATATGGCAAAACATTTGTTCAAATGATGAATTCTCTTATGTTCTTTGTGGTTCACATTATTCCTTATTCACTTTTTTAAATGGTGCCTTTTATTTTTTAGCAATGATAGCACTGATGGGGAACCAGAAGAAAAGAGACGAAAAATAGCAAATGTTGTTATTAATCAGTCTGCAAATGATTCCAAAGTCTTGATTGATAATATTCCAGACAGTTCTTCTCTAATCGAAGAGGTACTATTGAAATGTCCTAATAAGGTGTCTTTTGAAATTGTTTATAATTTTTCATACCAATGTCAGTAGATAGTATTTAATAATCTATTCATTGAGAGAAATTTTATTATTAGTATCTTTACTTCATTAGTAAAAAACTTATTTAAAATTTTAAAGCCTATTATTACTGGATCTACAAATAAATACACTTTATTAAGTTACTTAAATTGTTAGCATAAAACAAACCTTTTGGATTAGTAGTAATTCTGTTTTTCTTATTCAGACAAATGAATGGCCTTTAGAAAGCTTTTGCGAAGAACTTTGCAATGACCTTTTTAATCCCTCCTGGGAGGTAAGATTTCTTCATTCCAGCTTCTCTCAGCTCTACCTTTTTTTTTTTGCTAATGAAAGGAGTCATGTCAAGCACATTCTGTTTTTTAGGGTCCCTATTCTTCCTTGTGTACCTCTCAGAACCACTGACCCGGGCACTTCATATCAATCACCTTTTAAGAAAACTTGAGACAGATTTTCACCTTTCATACACATTTTGGTCATATTTCTTAGTGAACTGTTCATTTCTTTTCATTTTTTTAGCTATATATAAGGACTTGCATATCTCTCCCAAATAGTAAAAACTTTTTTTAAGTGGACAATTTTGTTTAAGAGCAGTAGTTTCCAAACCAGCTTTTTAGTCTCAGAAATAAATCTTGATTAGATCCCAGTATGTAAAAGAGATGAAAGTAAAGTTCCTCTGATTGAAGTTGAGGGTTGGTGGTCTCAGAGCATTCTGTCCTACATTGGTTGGCTTCTGGGTAATTTAAAAAGCACTGCTTTAGAATACCTTTTAGCATTTCTGCTCCTTGATGTACTTCTGTTTAAAGTTATTCAAGTCTTAAATTGGGTCTTGAATAAGTGGGTGCAGCATCAGTGGCCCGTTTCCTCCTTTCGATGACACTTCAGAAGGCCACAGGGTGACAGTGAAGCATTAGTCATGAGACAGTTGAATTATTTTCTTCTCACATTTACCTTGGTAGGTTTGGAACTTAGTTTTAATATATTTCTAAAATATTGATGTTGGACTTAGAGGATAATGCTGAATGCAGATAAAGGGTAGGGAAGTGACAGCCAAATAGATTAATATCCCAGAAGGATTTTAGAGTAATTATTTTCTTAGTTTGATTTTAGGAAAATTCGACATAACCAAATTGTGAAATTAATATATGTAATTTTCCTTGGAGAGCAGAAGAAAAACATACTCTTTTTTTTTTTTTTTAAAGATTTTATTTATTTATTTGACAGAGAGAGAGATCACAAGTAGGCAGAGAGGCAGGCAGAGAGAGAGGGGGAAGCAGACTCCCCGCTGAGCAGAGAGCCCAATGCGGGGCTTGATCCCAGGACCCTGAGATCATGACCCGAGCCGAAGGCAGAGGCTTTAACCCACTGAGCCACCCAGGCGCCCCCAAAACATACTCTTTTGAAGTGTCACTTAAGCTTATTCTGATTTCTTAAAAATTTAATATCCCTTTTTCATATGGAAGAAAAGTTAAACTCAGTTTTTTAAGCATTTAGTCTCTGACATTTGCTTCTTGTTTGTTTTTAGGTTCGGCATGGTGCTGGCACTGGACTTAGGGAAATCCTTAAAGCTCATGGAAAAAGTGGTGGTAAAATGGGAGATAGCACTTTAGAAGAGGTAAGTGTAGTAAAGGACCAGTTATTACCAAGTTTCAGTAGTTGGCTTCTTTTCCCAAGACAGGGAAGTTACAGAGTTTGGGCCATGACATAGAAATGATAAATAGATAAATAATAAGAAATATGGAAAGGGGAATATGAGGAAAAAAATAAAAAGGTTAGGAAGAAGTCTGTATATTAACAGAAAGAATGAGTTCATGGGAAAGATATGTTCAGAAACATTGAGTGGAAAAATATGTAGAAGCAGGAGTATTTGAGCAGGATATAATGGATTGGAAAGTAAAGTAAGAGGAATAAGAGGATAGTTTGGCGGTCATTAAGCAATATGACTGGTATACCATGAGACACTGGTAATAGGATAGATAATAGATACATGACAGATAAGATTGAAATCAGAGCAACTTTGAGTAGTTTCTTAATTTCTTTTGGAGTGCAAGTAACATAATAGAATTCATGAATTTTAAAGATTTTGGTATGGTATCTTTGAACCTAATTAACAAACATGATGTGGTTAATATTAAAGGTAGTAATTGGGACTATGCTATGTTTTGGTTATTGTCAGACTAAAATAGTCTGTCCCAATATTTTAGTTTTGATTTTGGATCTAATGTTTCCTCAATCCCCAATACGAAGTATGATCTTGATCTGTTAATTAAAAAAATGATTGTTTTAACAGATGATTCAGCAGCATCAAGAGTGGTTGGAAGACTTAGTTATTAGACTCCTTTGTGTTTTTGCATTAGACAGATTTGGAGACTTTGTTTCTGATGAAGTAAGTATCACCAAAAGGAGGCTTTGCCCAATCAAATTTCAAATTCAACAGAAAAAGTTTTTTGTAAATAAGAGTTTTCTTCCTTTCTCATTTATAGGTTGTGGCACCAGTTCGTGAAACTTGTGCTCAGACATTAGGTGTGGTGTTAAAACACATGAATGAAACAGGAGTTCATAAGACTGTGGATGTGCTGCTTAAGTTACTTACACAAGAACAATGGGAAGTTAGGCATGGTGGTCTGCTGGGAATAAAGTATGCTTTGGCAGTTCGTCAGGTAAATACTTCAGTTTTTGAAGCATGTATGGGAGAATTATTTTCCCCTCTTAGTTTATTTTCATTAATTATATGAAATGGCCCTAGATTCTTCGTGTTACAGATAAGCCAGTATTTCAAGATTTGCCTTCTTGAGGTAGTGTCATAGAGCTAGGTGGAGCTAATAAGAATTAAAGTACAAATCGAAAGATGGTTTGTTAGGTTTGAAAACTTGTTCCTGTTTCATAGCAAGACCAGTTCTCCGGGAGATTCCTAGTGTATGATCATAGAAGTTGCCTGGGTGGGCTAGCTCTTTTGGGGAAATTGAAAAAATAGATTGGAGTTCGGAGAACCAGGAAGGGATGGCCTTCCTGCCTTCTTCTCTCACACCCCTTTTGGTTATCTTGGTGTTGAATAAGAAATAGAAGTTGAGGTTCCAGCACCTCAACATAGTCTTACCTTGAACACATGTTCTGATGTTTTAAGCCACATTGAATAATAAAGTACTTGATACTGTTGTAGTTTTTTTCAAATGGGATTAGTTACACATAGGCTTCTATTAATGTTATTTTTCTTTCTTTGTTTATATGATTCCTTTTTTTTTTTTTTTTTAAGATTTTATTTGTTAGAGAGAGTGAGTGAGCACAAATGGTGGGGGGAGATAGAGGGAGAAGCAGACTCCCTACTGAGCAGGGAGCCTGTTGCAGGGCTCAATCCCAGGACCCTGAGACCATGACCTGAGCCAAAGGCAGATGCTTTACTGATTCAGCCACGCAGGTACCCCTGTGTGATTCCTTTTTAATAAAGATTGGGATTCATGAGGCGCCTGACTGGCTCAGTCAGAAGAGTGTGTGACTTGTGATCTCGGGATTGCGAGTTCGAGCCCCACGTTGTGTGTAGAGATTACTTAAATAACTTAAAAAAAGATTAGGATTTATGCTTTCATATGGTAAATTTAATAAAAAATGTTAAAGCACAATAATTTAATTACAGAAAATTAATTTATTTTGATGTACTGTTTTACAGGATGTAATTAATACTTTATTGCCTAAAGTTTTAACTAGAATAATTGAAGGACTTCAGGACCTTGATGATGATGTCAGAGCTGTTGCTGCAGCATCATTAGTACCTGTGGTAGAAAGCCTTGTGTTTCTTCAGACACAGAAGGTAAATTAAATATTTTTGCATTTTCTTCTATAGAGCTTGTTTATCTTTGGGGTGTAGAGTATTAGGAAAAACATTGAGTACTTTTTACTCTTTCATCCTCTTTTTTTTTTTTTAAGATTTTATTTTTAAGTAATTTCTACACACAACATGGGGCTCAGACTTAAAACCCTGAGTTTGATAGTGGCATGCTCTACCATCTGAGTCAGCCAGACATTCCATCCTCTATTTTTCTTATAATAAATTGTGCTCTGATGTGTGCAATTTCAATTATATATTATCCTTGAAGGAGTGAATTTTGTCTACTAATCTACTTCCCCTTCATGTACAGAATATACATAGGGAACTTCTTGGAGAAGACAGCAACCATTTCTTTATTTCACTCCTGGTTTTCAGACATACAGGATTTTTTTTGGTTTTGATTTTGATTTTGGCTTTAGATTTTTTTAATCTGGTCTCATTTTTCGAAATGGCCTCTTTTAAGATCTGACTTTCTTTTGTATTATCAAAACCAAAACATGTATATTTGGAAGTGCATCGAGTAGTATTTACTTAGAAGCTCAAAAACTAAATTTATCTTTTCCTAATGATTAGTATTTTTTTAATTTTTATTTTTTAAGATTTATTTATTATTCATTTGACAGAGATTACAAGTAGGCAGAGAGGCAGGCAGAGAGAGAGGGGGAAGCAGGCTTCCTGCTGAGCAGAGAGCCCCATGTGGGGCTCGATTCCAAGACCCTGAGATCATGATCTGAGCTGAAGGCAGAGGCTTTAACCCACTGAGCCACCCAGGTGCCCCGATTAGTATTGTTTTAAATATATTAAAGTTACTTTACACAGAGGGTCATGTCTTGTGTGTGTACACTGTATTGTTTTCAGAGTTTGTTTTTTTACATAAAATAGAGTATTGGCATATAATGGAATATTGGCTATCTTAATTCCTGAATTCCCCTTCCATTATGAGCCTGGTTAGAAAGGGAAGTGCCAAAGTAGAGTTGAGTGGCATTTAAAGAGGAGTAGAGAATTACTAAAGGCAAATAATGTCTCCTTAATTTTGCTCAAAACTGGTACTGTCCAAGGGCATGGGGATTGTAGATGTTTTTGAATCAGTAGTGGCTACAATCTGGCATGGCTTGTGCATATTTTGTGTAAAATAAATAAATGTTTTCTTAATAACTGATCTTATAGGTACCCTTCATTATAAATACATTATGGGATGCTCTTCTGGAACTAGATGATCTTACAGCTTCAACAAATAGTATTATGACTCTTCTTTCATCCTTATTAACTTATCCTCAGGTCCAACAATGCAGGTAATTATTTGTAGTTAGTGGGAGTAAAGTAAAAAGTGTTTACATACATTTCCAGATAATGAAACCTAAAAATAAAATAGTCTAGCATCGTAAGTTGGGGATATCAAAGACTACTATTTTCAAGCAGCCTTTTCTTCTTTACTCTCTAACCACCAGCACATTTGGGGCGGGAAGTTAAAAAGGTCATATTCTTTACCCTTGGGCTATTTTGGTTATATAATTCTTCATCTTGTTCATCTTATGATAGTTAATTTCAGAAATAGAATCATTGCATATTATCTTCATCTCTGGCCCCAGAATTTAGAATTTCAACTTTATTTAGAGACATTTAGCTAATAAAATTATCATTGAATATCAGCATGACATTTTCCAAAATTTGCTCCTCTGTGAACTTTTTCTTGTAATGTTCCTTCCAGCTCTTGCTCTTCACTTCAATAATTACTCATCAGGAAGGGAATACATAATAATGTAATATAATGTCCAAAGGTAGAGATTGAATGAAGCCAAACATAAAACAAAAATCTTAAGTGTCACTTGTTTTTCTCTCTTGATAATTGAAATAAAGTTCAGCTAATTAACATATTCCCTACCTTTTAGACTGCCACTGAATTATACTGTTTCTATTAATAGTATCTTTGGAGAAAAAAAATAAAAATACACACACACACAAATATTATCTTTGGAGATACTGAAGAAAAATTCATATGCAACTTTAAAAACCACAGATGAGAAAATTAAGTACTGTTCGTTCTTAGCCTAATGAGGATGTTTAGTGAATATTCATATGATTATGATTATAAATGATTTCTGGCTTTTTGAGATGTATTAAAAATATGTACAGAATATTTCAAATAATAGTGACCCTGCTGGGAGTACTTCAGTGTTAAATTTAGGCCAGTGGGACAGCCTACAAGTTGGGTTAGCAAAGTAAGTGCCCATAAAAGCAAATGAAGAGAAAAAGTGGTAGTGCATATATGGGATTTTCTAATTTTCAGGTACTTTCAATTAGTAGTGAAAGCTATAGGGATTAAATGAGTTCATCTATGTGAAAGCCCTTTTCAAGCTGCAAAATGCAAGAGTTTTTAATTACCCTACATCAGAGGTTGGCAAACTTTTACTATGAAAGCCCAGATGGCGGTAGTTTTGGTTTTGTGGGCCATATCATCATTGTCAGAACTACTCAGCTATGTCATTGTAGTGCAAAAGCAGCCATAGATAGTGCATAAAGGAATGAACATGGCTGTGTTCCAGTAAAACTTTATTTAAAAAAAACCGGGTGGAGTGGATTTGGACCATGAGCCTTTGTTAACAGCAGCCCTAAATAAAGGACTTAGGACTTAAAAAAAAAAATCATTGAATAGATAGTGTCAGGAAAGCTAGGTAATATAAGAAACTGAAAATTCCGTTAATTCAATGTGAAATAATACAGTTTTTAATTTTTTTCAAAGTTGAGTTATTAGAAAATTTGCTTCATATGTTATATTTGGCAGCTTTCCAGTTTATGTAAGAAATGCAGCATGTCATTGGGAGTATGAACAGTTACACTATTACACTATTAAGTGTAGTGTTACACAGTTACACTATTAAGACCTTGTTATAATGCTTTTACATGGATCAAGTCTGTTTTAGCATCTCTGTGTGCACGTGTTTAAGTTAGAATTTTATAAGTGAATTTACTAAGTGTGTAAGTAAATGTAAGAAGTGATATTCATACAAACCTGCAAATAATGAAAATAGTGTTAAAAGATAGGCCTCTGCAGGGGAACCACAAAAGAATATATAGTTACACTTGCCATATTCTTTTTTATTCATGACTTTTTCTACAGAGTTACATATTTCAAATGCTATTTATAGATCGTTTCCTAATCCATAGTAATTTTTATAAATGCTCATGGTTGTGACAGGAATTCTGTGGTCCAGGTTGTTAGCATAGATGTGGCTTTGCATGTTTTTCCGCTTAAATTCTAATCTGTGAAGGAAGATATGTGAGTTTTCTTAACAAATTTCAAAACTACTACTATACCACCTCTTTGCTCATTTGATATGTGGCAGAGGGAATGTAAGTTATGTGCATCTAATGATTACCCCAAAAGGGAATGTAAGTTATGTGCATCTAATGATTACCCATTGGGGTTAGCCCTAGGAAAAAAGAAACAGTATACAATCTTGATTTTGTGTAGCCTGATTGCCAGTTAAGATACATGTCCCATTTTCCTGAGTAAGGAGAGATTGAAAATAAGGGCAGTTATATTAGAAAGTTCTTATATAAAAAAGGTAATTCATGGCATTAGTGCCATAGAACTTAACATTAATTTTTTTTATGACTACGTTTGCTCTGGCTACTCTGGTGCTATAATAACAGTTCTGAATGAGGATGTTAAGTGAATGTTATATGAAAATTGTATTATGTTTTTAGAATTTATTCATCAAGAAAGATACTAGGTTCACAAGGGCATGTTTAGATAATGTACCAACAGAGTTTCAAACTGAGAATGAGTAAGATTAATTTGTGTTTTCTTTATTAGTATTCAGCAGTCACTCACAGTTTTAGTTCCACGTGTCTGGCCTTTTTTGCATCACACTATATCATCAGTTCGAAGAGCAGCATTGGAAACTCTATTTACGTTATTATCAACACAGGACCAGGTAAGAACAAATAACTATGTATAGTGATCGTGAACTTATATAAAATAAGGCTGTATTTGGAGCTCTACAGTATGACCCCTAAAGACTGATGATGAAATTTCTAGGCACTTGCCTCCTCTTAAGAACTACTTAATCCTGGGCGCCTGGATGGCTCAGTTGGTCAAGTGTCTGCTTTTGGCTCAGGTCATGATCCCAGGGTCCTGGGATCAAGTCCCGTATTGGGCAGGAGTCTGCTTCTCCCTCTGCTCCTCCTCCCACTGGTTCTCTCATTCACTCTCACTGTCAAATAAATAAAATCTTCAAAAAAAAAAAAAAAAGATGCTTATTTATTTATTTCTATTTGAGAGAAAGAGTGTGTGCACACACAAGCAGGGTGTAGGATCAGAGGGAGAGGGAGGAACAGACTCCCTGCTTTGCAGGGAGCCTGATGTGGGACTCAATCCCAGAACCCTGGGATCATGACCTGGGCCAAAGGCAAATGCTTAACCACTGAGCCATCCAGGCACCCAAGCATTACTTAATCTTAAGAGCATGGTATTTCCAAGGATAGTATACTTCAGGAGTCATACATGGAAGTACCTAGAAAGTTCATTCAGGTAATATCACTGGAAATGGAGTCTCTGCTGACTTGAGGAGTCTTTGCCCTGCCTATAAAAGGCTTCAGATTTCTATTTTAAAAATAACAGTAGGGGCGCCTGGGTGGCTCAGTGGGTTAAAGCCTCTGCCTTCGGCTCAGGACATAATCTCAGGGTCCTGGGATCGAGGCCCACATTGGGCTCTCTGCTCAGCGGGGAGCCTGCTTCCCCCCCCCCCCCCCCGCCTGCCTCTCTGCCTACTTGTGATTCTCTCTCTCTCTGTCAAATAAATAAAATCTTAAAAAAAAAAAAGAATCTTAAAAAAAATAAATAACAGTAGGTCAAACAAAATACTAGAATTTGGGGAAATACCATAAGGAATCCATTCTGACATGCTGTTATTTGTGGGTACTACAGTTTGACCCAGTCATCTTTAAAAAGCAGTGGTTGATTTTTTATTTTATTTATTTATTTTTAGACAATAGATTATAGTATGGGTATATGTCTCTCTTGTGTTCACTAATCATGTATTTCTCTGTGAATTAGGAATATTAAAAAAGGTGGGGAGATATTCCATGTAGGCTTGCTTTAATCTGCAGCATGATATTGTGTTGCACTTCTGTGACTTAGTATGTGTAAATTTTGTTTTGACTTATTTTTTTTTATTTTATCTAATCAGAATCTTCTGAGGAAAAACTGTCAGGTTTGTTTTATAATCCCCGGTTGATCAGGCATGACAAAACTGGCATGGGTTGTTCTAAATTTTCACTTCATTTCTGTTGTGTGGTTTTTGTCTGAATGTTTTGATGGAAGTATTCTTAAATTTATTTTGGCTATTACCCCTCTTAAAGTTACCAGATTTCTTCACTTCATGTTGTTCTTTATTATTTTTCTAATAGACTTTATTTTTAAGAGCAGTTAAGTTTACTGAAAAATTGAGCGAAAAGTAGTTTTTTTTAATGTACATAGTTCTTATATGCCACTAGATGCCCCTACACACACACACACACACACACAGTTTTCCCCATAGTTAACATCTTGCATTAGTGTAGTACATTTGTTATATTTGATGAACCAGTATTGATCCATTTGTAAAAATTTTTTTAGCAGGGGATTGCAGAGAGAGAATCTTAAGCAGGCCCCATGCCCAGCTGGAGCCTAATGGGGGGATTGATCTCACAACCCTGAGATCATGACCTGAGCTGAAATCAAGAGTCAGATACTTAACCAGCTGAGCCACCTAGGCGCCCCAGTATTGATCCATTATCACTAACTAAAGTCCATAGTTTACATTAGGGTTCACTCTTTGCATTGTAGATTCTATGGGTTTTGACAAATGCTGAGTGATATGTATCCACCATTACAGTATCATACAAAATAGTTTCATTGCCCTAAAAAAATTCCTTTGCTCCATCTATGGATCCCTCTTCTCTTCCTTCCAAATTCTTTTTTTTTTTTCTTATAGATTTTATTTATTTATTTGACAGAGAGAGAGAGATCACAAGTAGGCAGAGAGGCAGAGAGAAAGGGGGAAGCAGGCTCCCCCGCTGAGAGAGCCCGATGTGGGGCTCAATCCCAGGACCCTGGGATCATGTCCTGAGCCGAAGGCAGAGGCTTTAACCCACTGAGCCACCCAGGCGCCCATCTTCCTTCCAAATTCTTAACAATCACTTATCTTTTTTTGGTCTCCAGAGTTTAGCCTTTTCCAGAATGTCAAATAGTTGGAATCATGTAATATGTAGTGTTTTGAGATTGGCTTGTTTCATTTAGCCATGTGAAATTAAGGTTTTTCCATGTCTTTTTGTGGTCTGATAACTCATTTCTTTTTATCATCCAATAATATTTCATTGTATGGATGTACCACAGTTCATTTACTCACCTATTGAAGGATATCTTCGTTACTTCCTGTTTTGGGCAATTATGAATAAAGTTTTTTTTTAAGATTTTATTTATATGAGAGAGAGTGCACGTGTGCATGAGCAAAAGAAGGGACAGAGGGAGAGGGTGAGAAGCAGACTCCCCTCTGAGTGGGGAGCCTGATGCGGGGCTCGATTCCAGGACCCTGAGATGATGACCTGAGCTGAAGTCACACACTTAATCGACTAAGCCAACCAGGCACCCATGAATAAAGTTTTAAACATTCATGTGCAGGTTTTTGTATGGGCACAAGTTTTCAGTGCACTTAGGTAAACACCAAAGAGCACAAGGAGTATGTTTAATTTTATAAGAAAGTGTCTTCCAGAATTGCTGTACCATTTTACATTACCCTCAGCAGTGAACGAGAGTTCTTGTTGCTTCACATCCTCACCAGCACTGGATGTTGTCAGTGTTGTAGATTTTAGCCTTTCTAATAAGTGTGTAGTGGTATCTTACTGTTTAAATTTGCAATTCCCCAATGATACATGATGTCGAGCATCTTTTCATATGCTTATTTGCCATCTATAGCTCTTCTTCAGTGAAGTGTTTTTTCCCTTTTTTGAAATTGAGTTGTTTTCTTACTCTTGAATTTTAAGATTTCTTTGTGTATTTTGTTTTTAAGTTTTATTTATTTAAGTAATCTTTGTACCCGATATGGGGTTTGAGCTCATGACCACAAGATCAAGAGTTGCACGCTCTTCTGACTGAACCAGCCAGGTGCCCCCTTTGTGTGTTTCGGATAGGAGTCCCACATTGTTCTTTTAAGCCTTTCTGACTTTTATAGGGTAATTAAACCACTTGCAGGCTCCTTTTAACTTATTTTGGTTGTTTTAATTATTTATTTAGTAGTTTATTTACTAAAGTTATTTATTTTAGTAGTTTATAGTATTAGGGGAAAATATTATATGTAAATGACTTTTTAAAAATAAACATACTTTTTAACCCAAAAGAGCTAACATTAAAATGATTGGCACACCTGATAATGATCTTAAACTATATTAAACATAAGGTAATATTTTTCGATGAATCAGCCCACCAATATTATTTGTTGGTTATCAGTTTTTATGTGGTGTTATTTACGGTATAGTGTGGGAATGTTGTGATACACAAGAGCCACTGCTGTTTGTGATTAAACTGTTCTTTTTCAGTTGCTCTTTCCTACTTTTTTCTCTCATCTGTCAATTGTGACTTCTCATTCTTGTTAGAGTTACAGTGTGGTGTTTTGTCTTATATTTAAAAATTTTTCACAGTTTAGATAAGATCTCACGATTGTTCCAGATCCTCTTTCATATTTTTTAGCCCTGAAATAAGTGTTGATGCTGGCTATTAAAACTACATGGGCGTGAAAACATCTTTGTGTTCTGTGGTATTGCTTTTCTTATCCAGGACTTACTATTTTTGTCTTTTGAATTTGCCTTTACTAGCTTGTAAATGAAAACTTTATCCTAGATATATAAAGAATTGATGATGATGACTCTTGGTCATATACCAAAACTCTTACTGTCTTTGTGATTTGTAGTATGTCAGCCACCACTTATGCATAGGTCTCCAAAATTTGTTAAATAAATTTGTATAAAATTATGCAGGGTGTTCTGAGAAATTTTTTAAAAATCCAAGGGGTGCCTGGGTGGCTCAGTGGGTCAAGCCTCTGCCTTCGGCTCAAGTCAAGGTCTCGGGGTCCTGGGATCGAGCCCTGCATTGGGCTCTCTGCTCAGCTGGGAGCCTGCTTCCTCCTCTGTCTTTGCCTGCCTCTCTGCCTACTTGTGATCTCTCTCTGTCAAATAAATAAATAAAATCTTTAAAAAAAAAAAAGGAAACTTCCTAAAAAAAAAAAAAATCCAACATTGTTCTTATTCTTAACCTCGTAAAAGTGTACAGTGTAATCGTGACAAGACTCTTCCATGATGAGTTTAATAACCCCTGCGAAGAGTTAAATAATGGGAGAGCAGAATATGAGAGGTGTCAGAAAGCAGCACTGAGGGCTAGACTGAGTCCTGAAAGAACAGGCGGATTTTAGGTGATAAGGTTAAAAAACTAATCTTCCCCTCTCCCTCTTTAGTATCTTCAGTATGCACTTTTTTACAAACATACCATTTTTCTAAGTAATATGTCAGTTTCAAATTAGGCAAGTATACAGAATGTGTTTTGGAACAAAGAGCTTTTCCAGTCTACTCCCTTTAGACATTTAAATATGTCCTGCTTTTGTATTTTTCTTCGTTATTCTGGTATATGCATGATCCTTTATTTTTTGAGTTTTAATGTTTGTTGTGTTTCCAATATCCTTTTGTGTTATCTATGCCTCTAACTTCTTTTTCTCTCCTTGAAAAAATTTTAATGATATCACTAATGAAATTTCCCATTTCTTTTTTTTTTTAAGATTTTATTTATTTATTTGACAGAGAGAGAGAGATAAGTAAGCAGAGAGGCAGGCAGAGAGAGAGGGGGAAGCAGGCTCCCTGCTGAGCAGAGAGCCCGATCTTGGGCTCGATCCCAGACCCTGAGATGACCTGAGCAGAAGGCAGAGGCTTAACCCACTGAGCCATCCAGGCACCCTGAAATTTCCCACTTCTGTCTAGCTTCTATCTTCAGATTGTCTCTTTACTGAAAGTCATGCTGGTAGCAAAACTTAATGTTGATGTGTATAGAATATTTAGTGCTTTGTCACTGCCCTGAGCCTTGCTCTCCATATTCTCACTGTCGAAGACTTAGAGTTATGGAATTTATTACCCATTCTCAGTGCATCCCAGTTTTGGCCCCCACATATATCCTTTACTATATTTATTTGGTTTTTCTGTTTTTTTCAAATAATAGTATAAAGCCAAACCCTTTTAGAAAACTTTTCTCAGGGTGTCTGGGTGTCTCAGTTGGTCAACCATCTGCCTTCAGCTCAGGTCATGATCTCAGGGTCCTGGAATCAAGCCCTGCCTGCATTGGGCTCTCTGCTCAGTGGGGAGCCTGCTTCTCCCTCTTGCTCTGCCTCTCCCCTCCAGATGTTCTCTCTCTCAAATAAATAAATAAAATCCTTAAAAAAACCAAACTTTTTCAAGACTACCACATATTCCCATTTTTAATTTTGGGAAGTTTTTAAAATAGAACAGCAGGGAATTATAAAATAAGATTTATATATCCACCATCCAGTTATAATTCTGTTTTTTTGCTTCAAGATTTTGTAAACAAAATATTAAGAATAAGTTGTAATCCCCTTAGAACCTCACCTGTTTTCTAGTTTACCCACATTCTCCCTTCTCTATATTTATAAAAAATAGTATTCTACTTTCCTTAGTAGTTTGCTCCTTATGGCTTGGAATCAGGTTTTGTAGCTTTAATTTTTACACAGTAATAATATTTGTAAAAGGGGAGAGTTAGTTAAGGATACTTTAGGGGACTGTAGTCTCAGTTACTTGCAAATTGGTTAGTAATTTGTTATTGCCTAGTACATTAGAATTAAATTCCTGTCTCTCGGTCTTCTGTTATTTGGCTCTTGTCAAAGAGCCTGCTATCCTCTGCTATTTCCTAATATATAACCTGGAGTCAAGAAAAATTTTCAAGTCCACCCCTGTATCCCAACTGTAACCATGTTATATTTATTTAATGAGATTTTTTTTTACTATAACAATGTTATATTTATTTGATGAGTTTCTTTAAAAATTCAGTATAGTTAACATACAGCATTATTGCATGTTCAAGTATACAATACAGTGACTCACCAATTCTGTACATTACTCAGTGTTCATCAAGATTAAGTGTACTCTTCATCCCCTTCATCTGTTTTACCCATCTCCCCTGTGGTAACCATCAGTTTGTTCTCTATGGTTGAGTCTGGTTTTTGGTTTATCTGTCGTTTTTGTTGTTCATTTGTTTTCTTAAATTCCACATATGAGTGAAATCATATAGTATTTGTCTTTCTTTCACTTATTTCACTTAGCATTATATCTGTAGATCCATCTGTGTTGCTGCAAATGGCAAGATTTCATTCCTTTTTATGGCTGAGTAATAGTGTGTGTGTATGTGTGTACACGTTCGTACACATACCCACCCTACATTTCCTTTCTCCATTTATCTATTTATGGACACTGGGCTGCTTCCATATTTTGACTATGGTAAATATTGCTGCAGTAAATTTAGAGGTGCATGTATCTTTTTGAATTAATGCTTTCATATTGTTTGGGTAAATACCCAGTAGAGCAATTACTGGCTCATGTGGTAGTTCTATTTTTAGTTTTTTGAGAAACCTCCTTACTGTTTTCCACAGTGGCTGCACCAGTTTGCATTCCCACCAGCAGTGCACAAGGATTCCTTTTTCTCCACATCCTTGCCAGCACCTGTTGTTTCTTGTGTTGTTGATTTTAGCCATTCTGACAGGTGTGAGGTGATACTTCATTGTAGTTTTGATTTGCATTTCGCTGATGATGAGTGATGTTGAGCATCTTTTCATGTGTGTGTTGGCCATCTGTATGTCTTCTTTGGAAAATGTCTCTTCATGTCTTCTGCCCATTTTTTAGTTGAATTATTTGGGGGGTTTTGGCAGTGAGTTTTCTAAGTTTTTTAGGTATTTTGGATACTAACCCTTTATTGGATATGTCATTGGGAAATATCTTCTCCCATCCAGTAGGTTGCTTTTAGTTTTGTTGATTGTTTCCTTTGCTGTGCAGAAGCTCTTTATTTTGGTGTAGTCCCAATAGTTTATTTTTGCTTTTGTTTCCCTTGCCTGAGGAGACATATCTTAAAAAATGTTGCTACAGCTGGTGTCAGAGAAATTACTACCTCTGCTCTCTTCTAGGATTTTTATGGTTTCAGGTTCAAATTTAGGTCCTTAATCCATTTCGAATTTTATTTTTGTGTATGGTGTAAGAAGAAGGTGGTCCAGTTTCATTCTTTTGCATGTAGCTGTCTAGTTTTCCCAACATTATTTGTTGAAGAGACTATCTTTTTCCCAGTGCATATTGTTGCCTCCTTTATGAAAGCTATTGACTGTATAATCATGGTTTTATTTCTGGCTCTCTTTTGTTTCATTGATATATGTATTTGTGTGCCACCACCATACTGTTTTGATTACAGCTTTGTAGTATAACTTGAAATCTAGGAATGTGATATTTCCAGTTTTGTTCTTTTTCAAGATAACTTGGGCTATTCAGGGTCTTTTGTAGTTCCATACAAATTTTAGGAATGTTTGTAATAGTTCTGTGAAAAATGCTTTGGTTTTTTTTAATAGGGATTGCATTAAATCTGTAGACTGCTTTGGGTGATATGGACATTTTAACAGTATTTGTTCTTCTAATCCATGAGCATAGAATGTCTTTCCATTTTTGTCATCTTCAATTTCTTTCATCAGTGTTTTATTTTGCATTTCCAAGGAATTTCCAAGGAATTTTCATTTCCAAGGAATTTTCATTTCCAAGAAATTTCCATTTCCTTGGTTAATTGTATTCCTAAGTGTTTTATTATTTTTGGTGCAATTGTAAGTGGGATTGTTTTCTTAATTTCTCTTTCTGTTGCTTCATTATTGCTGTGTAGAAATGCAGCAGATTTCTGTATATTGATTTCGTATCCTGTAACCTTACTGAATTCATTTGTCAGTTGTAGTAAGTTTTTGGTGGAGTCCTCAGAGTTTTCTCCATATGGTATTATGTTATCTGCAAATAGTGAAAGTTTTGCTTCTTCTTTACCTATTTGGATGCCTTTTGATTCCTTTGATGAGAGTATTTGGCACATGGCTCATCACTCGCCCCCTACAATTCCTTCTCCTACACATAATCACTGTCCTTCCAAAATATCATCTCCTTTTCTTCCTCTGTCTTTTCTTTACTTCAGGAAACAGGTGCCGCAAAACAATTCCAACTTCTGCAGCTCACTGTGATTTTTTTCTTGATCTAAAGTCATTAATAAGTAAACACTTAATGGCTGTTGTTACTCCTATGATCTTAGCAACATTATTTGCTTTCTGAGAAAATAGCAGAGTAAACCATATCTGATGGGTGTAGCCGTTACTGTATTCTTTGCTACAGCATTTCCTGATGGTTGCTCATGTTTTTAAATTTTTAAAAAAAGATTTTTATATATCTCTTTGAGAGAGAGAGTGTGTGCGCTTGAGTGGGGGTAGAGGCAGAGTGAGAAGCAGACTCCCCCCTGAGCAGGGAGCCTGACGTGGGGCTCAGTTGTAGGACCTTGAGATCATGACCTGAGCTGAAGGCAGGTCAACCAACTGAGCCACCCAGGCACCCCTCCTGATGGTTACTATTGATTGCTTCATAGCTACCTGCAAACTGTCTTGTAATACAAATTCACAGTCTCTTATTTGCAGTTTTGAAATCTAAAGATTTTTTGTAAGGTGAATCAACTTACAAAACTACTCATTTGGTGGAAAAACGTGCTCATTCTGAAGAGAGACTGTTCATAAGTCTTTATCCTACTAAATATGCCCATTCACAAATTTTGCTTCAGAAATATTAACATACTTTATTTGGGTGCTACCTCAGACCTCGTTGAGGATATTACATAGCATGCAGCACATACAACTTCATTATTCTAAAATTAGAAAAACTCTGAATTTCAAAACATACTTGGCCCCAGAGAATTTGGATGAGAGATGATAGACCTGTGGTGATAAAAATCTGTTCTTACTTTAACTTGCCTTACTTATTCTGAGCTGCTTTCTATCACTATTGTTTCTTTAGTGGTGTAATGAAAAGATCGCTTAACTAAGTAAAGAATCTGGGTTCTTTAATATTATTATTATTTTTTTAAATTTTATTTATTTATTTGACAGAGAGAGAGCACAAGCAGGCAGAGTAGCAGGCAGAGGGAGAAGCAGGCTCCCTGCTGAGTAAGGAGCCTGACATGGGGCTTGATCTCAGGACCCTGGGATCATGACCTGAGCCTAAGGCAGTTGCTTAACCAACTGAGCCACCCAGGCGCCCCAAGAATCTGGGTTCTAACCACAGCTCTACTATTGTTAAATTTAT
Source organism: Potos flavus (assembly GCA_028534135.1). NCBI lineage: Eukaryota > Metazoa > Chordata > Mammalia > Carnivora > Procyonidae > Potos > Potos flavus. The sequence continues at coordinate 30,904,096 of CM052894.1, read as the reverse complement.
GACCTTGGTCAAGTTTATTTAACCCTTCTGGTGATAATCTCCATCCAGTCTTTCTCAGAGTTATATGGGCTAAGTAAAAGAATATACATGAGGGGCACCTGGGTGACTTGGTGGGTTAAAGCCTCTGCCTTCGGCTCAGGTCATGATCTCAGGGTCCTGGGATCGAGCCCCGCATCGGGCTCTCTGCTCAGCGGGGAGCCTGCTTCCTCCTCTCTCTCTGCTTGCCTCTCTGCCTACTTGTGATCTCTCTCTGTCAAATAAATACATAAAATCTTTAAAAAAAAAAAATACATGAAAGTGCTTTAAAATGTTAATGCTATAAAAATATAAATAATAGTACATAGTAAGAACAATAATTAATTAACACTTCCAGTTCTGGGAATTCTTTCCTAACAGTTTGGAACTCTTATTTATATACAAGGTATAAGAATGATATTTAATTATAGTAATAATCCAAGTTACTATTGAGGGCTTACTTTATGCTGTGAACCCTGGTAAGCATGTAACATGGGTGGCTACTGCTATTCCTGTGTTGCAGATGAGGGTACTGATGACCAAAAATTAAACTTCCACAAGTTCGTGTACCTACACAACTCACAGTAAGTGATTTGGCTCAGATTCAGGTCCAATTCTGGCTGACTTTCAGTTTTAAATTTTACGTGGAGACAAAATGGATTAAGTGTCTCTTGAATTGCTTTCTCACTTTTGTATATGAAGTCATCTTAAGTACAAAGTGAAAAAATGAACCCATCTTTAAATTACTGGTAGTTCTATTCTCGTTTCATTTTCTAACTTCTCAACCCCTTCCTCTCAATAACTGCAATGTTGAGGCTAAACCTGGCTGTAGCTCAGCGCAACAATACCCCTTAAAGACTGATGCCTTTATTTCCTTGAAAGTATTCTGATTATCTTCAGTAATTTTTTTGTGTTGTTTTGCTTTATAAAACCAGAAGATTTTATAACAAAAATGTCCTTAATTTTAGAATTTATCCCATCATGAGTATGTATGCAGGCATGTACATCTCTAAACTATCCTTAAATAAAATGACAGTTAATACCATTGCATCTGTGATGTTAACATGTGAAAGTATTGGCAAGCCTGGCTTCTTAGGGAACATGAAATAACAACTTTTAAGCAAACCAAACTAGTTAGGGCATAAAATCAAGGTGTAACTTTTTTTTGTTAAACTGGCAGTTTGGCAATCAAAGTGAAGGACTTTACCACTTGATTTTTCCTTTCTGTATTGTCTCTTTAGCCTATGACTATGTTTATAGAGTGTATGAGTCTGTATGTCTATCAGTGAACTACTTTACTGGAATATCTAGGGTAACTAGCATTGTTACCAGTAAATGTTGTAGCTAGAACTTGACCCCTCAATCTAGAAAAATATGTTGGACATCAGTCTTTTGTTCTGCTGACTGGGACAATTTTTCCATTCTCCTTGCATCACAGCCACTTTATGAGTCATTCCAAAATTTCGGTTACATACAACATTGACTTGTTTGAAAGGCAAGCTTTAGCATCAAAATTTAGCATGAAGATATATATATATGAGATTGAGTTGGAATCTGAGGATCTAGGATGTAAGAAATTTCTCATATGCATATGTAGAGAGGAAAAGAAAGACCAAAAGAATACATTTAACTAAGATTGGCGTTAGAGAACATTACCATAATTAGGTATTGGCCAGATTTTGCAAAGGTATTAAAAGGCAAGAACAAAGGTTAAATATTTAGCTGGCTTTCAGTAAATATTGATTGGATAAATGAATAGAACAGGGCATTATAAATTATGTAAATATAGAATTTGGTTCATTTTTGTGTGTGTGGTGTTTTTTTTTTTTTTTCTTTTGGCAATGGGCCAAAATGGGCTTTCAGACCAAATTAATGAAAGAACTCAGTGTAGATTCATCACTTTATTGTATCTTCTTTCCAAATATCCTCCCCTGCAACCCCAAATCATTTGATAAGGAGATAAGAAATGATGATAAATTTGCCTATAGGCAGGAATCAGGTGTTCATGGGAGTGATGATCAGACAGCTGCTTTTTCCCACATCTAACCATTTTGTGGGAAGGTAAAAGAAGGGGTATAGCAAAAGGGTACTGGTAAGAGCTTACCCTGTCAATTTTGCAAATTAGGGATTTATTACCAACTACAGTTGTGAGAGATTTCACATATTACTAACTACTCTCTGACATGGGACCATTTCCTATAAGAAATTATGGATTTATTCAACAAATATTTTAGTGCCTACTATGTGCTTACAATTCTTTGGATACTGATCAGTAAAAAACAAGGTCTCTGCCCTCTGTAGAGCTTAAAACAGGAAACTAAACAAAACAGGAGAAAGACAACTAGACAAGCTCTAATAACATAAAAAATTTTTTTTCAAAAGCCTTGTAAAGCTTAAACTCACTTATGACTTGAGTAATAGTGTTCCTGATTATAGTTAAACTTGGTGAAGTAAACACACTGTGGTAGGGATTTTTCTGTATTTTAGTTTACACTGTGCTAGACTAATGCTAAATGGTCATCAGCACGTGGTAGATATTCCTTAAGATTAGTGGGGATATTTTGGTAAGTAGAGTCCTAGTTAGTAGCATACTAAAAGTCTGTTAACTACTTTAAGAAAAGTTCCAGAGAGAGGAATTTGAAGGAGGTTAATCTCTAAAGGACTGAAAAATAATAATACGCTCTTCACTGTACCCTGTTCCTTCCCCCACCAATCTAATTAAATAAACCTATAAATACAAAGCAACAGCATTAGATTTCCTGCCTCAATCATTGCCTCCTGGAAGACAAGTTCAAAACTAGTGAAAATAAGTGGATTTGCAGGAGATTTGCAGGAGAGATTTGCAGGAGACAGATTGGCCCTGGATGGGCCAGATTATACCTTGCAATTTTTTAAGATAATGCTAATAGTGAGCTAAAGCCATATTACTTTTTGCAACGATACTGAAAAGGAGATGCTTGCACAGTTGTTCAGGTGAAGTGAATTTGGCCTTCAGATGTTTTCCCAGCCTTGTCTTGTATTTTCTACTAAGTGGACTTTATGGTATGCTACTAGAGAATCTGCATTTTAAAAATACTAGTTCTTGTGATACTTAATTTCTCCAAACCATTGGAATAACGAATATGATACGGTTGCTCCAAAATCTTGTAAAAATTTATCACCCTGTCGAACCCTTTTGATAAAGCCAGACTGTCTTTTCATGGTAACACTTGTAGTATTTGACTCGTAGCTCTTCAAATAAGCTAACACCTAAGAATTCTATACTATGGATTTGATGCTGTTTTTGTTTTCAGAACTCTTCATCTTGGCTTATACCCATCCTGCCTGATATGCTGCGACACATTTTTCAGTTTTGTGTTTTAGAAAGCAGCCAGGAAATTCTGGACCTCATTCACAAGGTACACAGTGAATATATCTGTATTCTTTTCCCCAGTAACTTAGTAGATTTTTAAAATTTTTCATAATTGCTGTACTGTTGTTGGTCAGAGATTTTAAAAAATTGGAAATCAACACATTTGAAAAGTGTGAGATCTATGAAACAAGGAAATAGGCTTCTTATGGAGTATAATAGTTAAGTCTAGAGGCAAGTGTTTTAAGCACTTTGTTCTGATAGCCTCAATACAGAAAATAAAATGAAGAAAAGACATTTTCTGTATCACTTATTTTGCTGTTCATCTGTATGGTTATTGATTCTGCAGATATCTTTTGGGATTCATTGGTGATGTATAGAATCCGATTGTCGTGGTTTAGATTTATTTTTTTTCCCCCTTAGCAAGATTGGTTGTATGTGTTAGAATCTTTAAAGAAGAGCCATTTGATATATTTAATAATGTTTATGGAGGGAAATAGTACTGTCGTAATTCAGTCTTGAACTATTGCCACTGAGGCATCTCATTGTTAATAGCCTTGGATTAACAGTGGTGTTATTTCTATTTGTTTTTAGTTACATTTATGTTTGGCATCAAGAAAGGTACCTTATTAAGATCATGAATCAAGACTTTAAATCGTTCTTTATTTATTTATACTAGGATCTTACTACCTCTAACTTTAGCAGAGGTTATTTATTAGGAGCTGTTATATCTTGAAGTGTATGTGCATGTGCTGGTTTTTTTTTAATATTTTATTTATTTGAGAGAGAGAGAGAGAGAGAGCATGAGTAGGGGGAGGGGCGGAGGGAGAGGGAGAAGCAGACTCCCCGCTGAGCAGGGAGCCCAAGATCATGACCTGAGCCAAAAGCAGACACTTAACCGATAGAGCCACCCAGGTGTTCCCTGAAGCGTGTGTGTTGAATATAGGGCTGCATTAGTATCTAGCTTTATGATTTATGCAAAGGATTTTAATGACTGGAATTTTGACAACTTTTATTGTTATAGGTATCTTATATTTTAAATGATTTTCACAAAATATTGAAGGAAATTCTTTCTGTTCCTCTCTCTAAAACTTTCTTTTGTGTTTTTTGTATATAAGTCTATCAAGCGATATTTTAAAATGAGCCTTTATGTTGACTTTTAAAATTCATCTCTGTACTATTTCCTACTTTTTTTTCCAATTCAGTATCCCTAAAAATAAGTATTAGGTTTTATTAACCCTCACTAGGAAAATTTCGCTTTTCATGTTTCTCTTTCACTCTGTAGGTTTGGATGGAACTGTTAAGCAAAGCTTCAGTTCAGTATGTGGTAGCAGCTGCCTGTCCATGGATGGGAGCTTGGCTTTGCTTAATGATGCAGCCTTCTCATTTACCTATTGATTTAAATATGTTGCTAGAAGTAAAAGCTAGAGCCAAGGTAAGTGTAGAGGGACATAATGTATTTGTATGTTCAGCTCTAATTATTAATATGGTAACCATGTAAGAAATTTATATTGCTTTATTTTATTTTAATTATGTGTGATTTAATTAACGTAGAGAGAAATTATTTTATGAGGACCTTTACAAATGCATAATAATTTTTATCCATTAAAATTTTGTGAAAAGAACTGTATTTTATTGGGAAAACAAATGAGAGTATTTTTGTGTACAGAGGAGAATTGCCTATTAAATTTGATTATTAATTTTTACTTATTTTTCCTCCTCTTTCCCTCTAGGAAAAAACAGGTAGTAAGGTACGCCAAGGCCAAAGCCAAACAAAAGAAGTCCTTCAGGAATACATTGCAGGTGCAGACACCATCATGGAAGACCCCTCCACTAGGGATTTTGTGGTTATGCGGGCCAGAATGATGGCAGCCAAGTGAGTATACAAAAATTCAGAAGCCTTTTAACCAAAATATTCTTCTAATGTGTTTATCAGTACTTCCTCCAGCACACTGGTTACAGAGTAAGAAAGAGTGTAAGAAAACATTTTTCATTTTCTTAAAGTTTTAAATAAGATTTATATCTTTTTATGAAGATAAAATAGGAGTTATGGTCTTTGTTGGGAAAAGTTATAGCTTCAGTAAGGGAAACTTTTAAGTAATTTCTGTAGTAACTTCTTTTTTCTCCGTCATAGATTGTTAGGAGCACTTTGTTGCTGTATTTGTGATCCAGGTGTAAATGTGGTAACCCAAGATATTAAACCAGCTGAATCCCTTGGCCAGTTACTACTCTTCCATTTGAACTCCAAATCTGCCTTACAGAGAATTAGCGTTGCTTTGGTAATCTGTGAATGGGCTGCTTTACAAAAGGTAAGATTTTGCCCAAAAATAATGGAGATAAATTAAGTAAACCAGTTTCCTTTAGCTGTTAGGATTATTTTCATTGTATTTCACAAACAAAAAAATTTTCTCTGTATAAAAACCCAACAGTGATAGAAAAGTATTTTAAATTATAATGTGAAACATAGTTTCTCTTCCACTTGCTTTTAACCTTAGACTTTTTTCTTACGGCCCCTAGTCTGGTACCTGAGACTACTAACTATGACCATACATAATGAATGTTTGCTCTTGATACTACAGTCTGTTAAGAAATGTCCCTCCTAAAAACACATGTGTATGTGTGGAAGCAGTCCAGAAACTGTTGGTCATTCATTCCTTTATATCTCAGATGTTCCTCAAAACTATAAAAGATAAGAGGCTTTGAATAATAGAGATCCATTTGTATGAGTAGTAGCAAGGGCAGAATTTTGGGTCACAGGAAGAAAAAAACTCCACATTTAAATGAAAATCTTCATGTTTTCAAATAAGCCATTTCCTGCAGCCCTTTTAACCTTTAACTTCTAATAAGATGTGTGATTTTGTGTAAGATTGTCTTCTGTAAATCGAAGAAACTTCCTGCTGGCTTTGTTTATTCCATTAACTGGAATTCTGGAAATTTAACTGTCTGCACTTGCTGTGAGAGTTTCTTGTTACTGCCTCTTAGCAGTTTGTCAAAGCTATAAGCTATGTCTAAAAGTAATTGAGCCATGCTCTGTTGCAACTGAGACCCCAGCTTTGCCTCTGGAAAGAAGCAAGGCTCATCTGTTTTTAGGCAGGACTCGGTGTGCTGGAGAGGCAGTGATGCTGTGTTTTTGTGCCTCTCAGACTCAGCAGCAAGTGTTGACAGTTCGGTTTCTGGACCCTCACAGAGCTTCTCTGGACTTACTCTGTGAAGCCCAGGCTGATCACCCAGATCCCACAGAACCCCTCTTGGCTCACCACTGAGGCCATTCCCCCTCTGGTTGGGGCAGGCAACAACCAGAGAGAGTGGGAAGGGTTAGTTAAATTTGGGGGCAGGTAAGTAGCTTTTAAATTATATATCCATTTCTACAGTATGGCATGTGAAACTATGGGTTCAACTGTTAAGAAATCTAATAATGAGTTTTCAAATAACATTTTTAGTGCATGCTAAGTGTTCTTTTCTGACTGATTTCTTTTTACAGTTATATATTTTTAAATCTATGCTGTATGTATGTAAACTTCATATAAATTCAGAGTAAACTAAGAGTAATTAGGTGCAAAATTTAATGGAATTGTAATAGTTCCATGTGCATGTTCTGAAGTCATTCATATTAAAATTTTAGAGTAGTTTGGGTGTGATACCTTTTCTCTGTGCAACTAACGATGTTGTTCTGGGAGGTAACAACATAGATTCAAAATGAATAGGAATTTAGAACTTTGTAGTTTGCAAGTGAAGATGTATATATCTCTAGAATTATGTTTATATATTTGCCCTGAATGTTTTTTGTCTGTTATATTTTAGGAGTGTAAAGCTGTTACCCTAGCTGTGCAGCCACGTTTACTTGATATCCTTTCAGAACATTTGTATTATGATGAAATTGCCGTTCCATTCACGCGAATGCAGAATGAGTGTAAACAGCTTATTTCATCACTAGCTGATGCACATATTGAAGTTGGTAATAGAGTAAACAACAATGTTTTTACAATAGATCAAGCTAATGACCTGGTGAGTAAAGAAGTGACTTTTTAAATTTTAGATTGAGCATGAAATAAAGATTAGAAATTTGTCATGTGATGTTTACCACAGAAACACTAATTTGTTGAATCTGTCCGTGGCCTGATAGCCTGCCCCCAATATCCTGTAGAAAAGTTATTTCATTGTATTGACTTTTTTTGAACTTAGGGGATGGGGATGGAATTTTCTTTAAATCTCAGATTCTGACAAACCAGTGTACCTCTATCAGAGAAAGCTGTTCCATTTTTTGGTCATTTCTCAGTTTTGCTTAAAACCAGCGGAGTAGAGGGGTGCCTAAGTGGCTCAGTCGGTTAAGGGTCTGACTCTTGGTTTTGGCTCAGGTCATGATCTCAAGGTCCTGAGGTCAGCCCTGCATTACACTCTACACTCAGCATGTAGTCTGCTTGAGATTATTTCCCTCTCCTCCTCCTCTGTCCACCCTTGCTTGTGCATGGGCTCTTTCTCTCTCAAATAAATAAAAACCTTAAAAAACAAAACTAAAACTGTCAGAGTATAGACAAGACTGCTTCTATATAAGTTCCTGAGTGTTTCTCCTCACCTCTCAACAACTTAACTCAAACATAAAGAAAAGATAAGAAGAGAATTACACAGTGAACATTCATATACTCACCAACTAAATTGCATAATTAACATTTTACTGAATTTGCTTTATCACATATATATGCAGCTATCTACTTATCCAACCATCAGTCCACCTTATTTTTTTGATGCATTTCTAAGTAAGTTGCAGATATCAGTACACTTCAGCATGTACATATATCAACTAAAATTCAGTATTTATTTTTTGCTCTATTGTGAGGTAAAATTTATTTACTATGAAATACACAAATCTTAAACTATGTGATGAATTTTAACAGATGGGTATACCTATGAAACCCAAACCCCTATCAAGTTACAGATATACTGTCACCACTTTACAGTCAATTCCGCCTATCCCTGCTCTCAAGTAACCATTGTTCTGATTTTTTCTCCAACATAGATTACTTTTGCTGATTGTAGAATTTCATATAATTGGAATCATATGCTCTGTGCTGTTTGGTATAAGATTTGTTTTCAGTATGATGTTTTTAATATTCATCCATGTTGTTATGTGTATCGGTGATTCATTGTTTTTTATTGCCTTTTTTAATCTCCAAGTTGTGAAGGTATTTACCTTCATTTTTCTTCTGAAGCTTTGCAGTATTAGCTTTTATATTGAGATTTGTCATCCATATTGAATTAACGTTTATAGTGTGAAATACACATTGAATTTTTAATTTATTTTTTAAAGATTTTATTTATTTATTAGAGAGCGAGGGAGAGAGAGAAAGGAGCAGGGGGAGGGGCAGAGGGAGAGGGAGAAACAGACTGCTCAGTGAGCATGGAGCCCAACATGAGGCTCAATCCCAGGACTCCTCGATCATGACTCGCGAAAGGCTGACGATTAACTAACCCTGGCGTGCCTCCCCACCCCTTGCCCTTTTTAAAAGATTTTATTTATTTATTTGAGACAGAAAGAGAGCAAGCGAGCATGAGTGGGGGTGGGCAGAGGGAGAAGCAGACTCCCTGCTGAGGCTGCGGGGGTGGAAGGGTGGGGAGTCTATCCCGGGACCCTAGATCACGATCTGAGCCAAAGGCAGACATTTAACTGACTTAACCACCCAGCGCCCCTACTTTTTAGTTTTGATTATAGTCCCACTTGGTTTTTGGTGGTTTTTTTGTGTGATTTTTGTTTGTTTGTTTGCTTGCTTTTGTATGGAAATGTTTTCTTTTTAAAGCTATCGGGGCACCTGGGTGTCTCAGTCAATTAAGTGTCCAGCTCTTGATTGCAGTTAAGGTCGTGATCTCGGGGTCATGGCATCCAGCCCCACTTTGGTCTCTGCTCAGCACGGAGTCTGCTTCTCCCTCTCCTCCTGCCCCTCCCCCCACTTGAGCACCGGCTCTCTCTCTCTCTCTCTCTTTAAAATAAAAAATAAAATATTTCAACAAATATTTAATAAAAGTAAATATCAAATGACTCTCAAGTTTTCCTTATTCAAAACTCTTACTCTTCAGTGAAACTATTATTCTGTTTCATTGACTTACTTATTCCAGTGGTTTTGACCTGGCACATTAGAATCTCAGAAAGAAAGTTTTGAGGGAAGGGCTATTTATTTTACTTTAAAGTTTTTATTTTATGCCTGTGTACAAGAGTACATGCTATAACGAGCGCCCAGGTGGCTCAGTGGGTTAAGCCTCTGCATTCCGCTCAGGTCATCATCTCAGAGTCCTGGGATCGAGCCCCGCATCAGGCTCTTTGCTCAGCAGGGAGCCTGCTTCCTCCTCTCTCTCTGCCTGACTCTGCCTACTTGTGGTCTCTCTGTCAAATAAACAAATTAAAAAAAAAAAAGTACATGCTATAAGATTCCATTCATATGATGTTCTACAAAGGCAAAATTAACCTATAGAGATAGAAATTGGAAAACTGGTTCTTAAGCAGGTGGGGGGGAGGGGGGGAGGGGGGAGGGGGTTGACTAAAAACGGGCAGGACTTTCTGAGGAATTAAAATGTTCTGTATTTTGATGGGAGTGGTAGTTACATGGGTGTATTAACAAACTTTACACTTTTGTTTTCTGTAAATTAAGTGCAAATCATTCTATGTAAATTATATGCATCCTAAAAGTACTGGTAAATAAAAATACTAGTCTTAAAAAAAAAAAGTTAAAAAAAAAGTTAAAAAAAAGTTTTTTAAGCTCACTTAAAAAAAAAAGTTTTTATTTTAATTCCAGTTAACATACAGTGTTATATCAGTTTCGTGTTTACAATATAGTGATTCAGCAATTCTTTTTTTTTTTTTTTTTTTTTGGTAAAGATTTTATTTATTTATTTGACAGAGAGAGACACAGCGAGAGACACAAGCAGGGGGAGTAGGAGAGGGAGTAGTTCCTTGGCAGGAAGCCTGATGCAGGGCTTGATCCCAGGACCCTGGGATCTTGACCTGAGCCAAAGGCAGATGCTTAACAACCAAGCCATCCAGGTGCCCTGTGATTCAGCAAATCTATACATCACCCGGTGTTCCTCACGACAAGTCCTTAATCCCCATCACCTATTTCACCCACCTCACCACCCAAGATGGGAAATTTTATATTATTTTATTTATTTTTTCCAGGAAGGGCAATTTTAAAATGTTAGTCTTTAGTCTTGGCTTAGAGCCACCACTTCATTAATCTTTCCATTGACTCCCTATTTTTCTCTTACCTGCCAAATATATGCATTTCCCTCAGATGTTTCTTTGTCACCATTCTCACAATTTAGTTCTTATCCTTGTGCTATGCTATCTTTTCTTGATCTCTTGAAGTTCTTCTATTAGGCATTTTTAGTTGGATAGCTCACTGTCACTTCAGCTTAACATAACCAAAACTGGAATTTTTTTTTAACAGTAAAATGCCTTTTCCAGTTTGCCTTTTCCAGTTGCAAATCTTGCTACCATTTCCTTTCAGAAAGCCTCATATGTTTATCTTTTCTCTGATTTCATTGCCACAACCTGGTCAAGGGCCTTAGTACTTTATGACTAGGTCCTGAGTCATCTCTAAAGCTCCCGGCAGTCTCTGGTCCATTTCATCTCGCCTCTTGTGCCAGACTTGTAAAGTCCTTTAGTTCCACTCTGAAGGCGTCCCTCCCTGCTTTTTAAAAATATTATTTTTGTTTTCCTTGATTTTAGGTTTTTTCTTTCTTACTTTTCACACATTCTCTAAATTCCTCATCTCTTTTCATTATTTCTCAAACTTCCTCCCCTTCAGCCTACTTAACTTTCTTCTTGCAGAAGTGTACCATGCTCACTCACCTCCTGTGCCTCACTCATCCTCACTTTTGAGTCTGAGCTCCCGTTTCTTTTGTCAGGAATTCCCTCCCCTCCACCCTCTGTGTTTATCCCAGGTTCATCTCTTTAACTTCCTCCGTCTGCACCCTATACTCAGGCCATGATTATCTGTTCTCGGTTCCCTGGACAATGCCTCACTTTCCACTCACCACCTCACTCTATTTGCCAAGATGTCCTTACAACTCCAGACTTAACCCATCCTTTAAGAACCATATCACAAGAGGCGCCTGAGTGGCTCACTTGGTTGAGCATCCAACTCTTGGTTTCTGCTCAAGTGTCAGCTCGAGCTACTTTCCCTCTTCCTCTGCCCCCTCCCCCTGCTCACACATGCACACTCTCTCCCTCTCAAATAAATAAAATCTTCAAGAAAAATAAAAATCACAAGTGCTAACTTCGTCTTGCAAGTCTCCACTAGTCTTATCGTCTGAGAAAAGTTAAGCAACCCACGTGTCCCACAGTAACTTGCACTTACCTCGGTTATATGTTGCATTGTCTTGTTTACTTATACATCTTTCTCCCTTATTAGTCTCTACATTTTTTGAGTGTATGAAGACATTGGGTCTTACTCATCTTTTAGTATTTTTCAGTAGATACTTATTGAATGAGTGAATGAATTAATGAATTTGGGGTTATTGGAAAGCTTTTCCTTAGCTTAGAATCATTGAAAATTGACAGAAGCATAGTATATTTAGGACAGTGTTTTCAAACTTTAAGCACTGAAATCCTATTTCCGATAAATCTTATGCAGAACTCAAATAAATAAAATGAAGTAGAAAGTATAAGCTGGTATGTGATTGTGTTTCTTTGTAGTGAGCAAATGGACAAGGTCAAGCAGATATAGCTCAGAGAATTCTGTATTTTGTAATCGTAGAAGGAGATCTTAATTGTGTGCCTGTTTTTCATAATAAGAGGACAGTATTATCAGTCTTGTCCATAATAGAATTATTTGTAAGTCTGAAAAATTAGGTTCCCCATTTAAAAAAAAAAAAAGGTTCTTCAATGTTACAGCCTTCTCTAATATTCATCAGACTGGATCTATTTACAGAACCTCTGTATGATTACAGTTACCTGTCAAACAAGAAGACTATTTTTATTATGTAAGCCATCACAGTCTTTAGATGTTAATTTAAAAAACATGCTCACACAAAAACTTGTACATGAATCTTCATGAAATCATTTTTCAATATAGTAGCTAAAGGATGGAAATGTTCTTCAACTGATGAATGGATAAATACAATGTAGTGTGGGATATTATTTGGCAAGCAAAGGGAAAGAAGTACCACATTCGGGATGCCTGGGTGGCTTAGTTGGTTAGGCGTCTGCCTTTGCCTCAGGTCACGATCCCAGGAGTCCTCTATCTGGCTCCTTGCTCAGCAGGGAGCCTGCTTCCTCTGCCTGACGCTCCCCCTGCTTGTGCGCCCGCTCTCTCTCATTCTGACAAATAAATAAAATCTTAAAAAAAAACTAAAAAAGGAAATATCACATTCATCACTACAACACTGATGAACCTTGAAAGCATACTAAATGAAAGAAACCAGTCACAAGAGATTACACACTGTATTAGTCCATTCATATGAAATGTCCAGAATAGGCAAATCTATAAAGATAGAAAATATATAGGGGCGCCTGGGTGGCTCAGTGGGTTAAAGCCTCTGCCTTCGGCACAGGTCATGATCTCAGGGTCCTGGGATTGAGCCCCACAGGGGGCTCTCTGCTCGGCGGGGAGCCTGCTTCCCCCTCTCTCTCTGCCTGCCTCTCTGCCTACTTGTGATCTCTGTCAAATAAATAAAATCTTAGGAAAAAAAAAAAAATATATATATATAAGTGGTTGCATAGGGCTGGAAAGAAATGAGGAATGATTGCTAATAGGTATGAATTTTATATTGGGGATGATGAAAATGTTCTAAAATTGTGATGGTTGTACAACTCTGAGTAGGATAAAAATCACTGAATTGTACATGGTAAGTGGGTGTATTATATATAAATTATATCTCAAAATTGTTAAAGATGTATTGAGCAGTCATTTAATGTGGCTTGTAAAGTAGTCTGATATCACAGGGTTATAGCTTTAGGCAGCTCTTGGTGAGTAAAATATTCGTGACTATTGCACCAGTTTCTTTCCCTTTTTTATGTTTCCCCCCAAACCCCGGGCATTTTCACAAGAAGGGAGGTCAAGAAAGAATGAAAATAATTCAGTTAGCAACACTTAGCAACTTAGCAATAGCTGCCCCAAAAGTTTTTTAATTGAGAAGACTGTTTTTCTCTGAAAGGAAGTTTGTGAGATTTGGTATTTCTTAATTTAGTTTATATTTGTTGATAGATTTCTCATTTCATCAAACTACTGTGATAGCATTCTGTGTAATTTTCTATTAAACTTATTAGATATATTTAAAGGATAGGTAATTTTGTTCATCTCAGTAGACTGTGTGTGTATGTGTGTGTGTGTGTGTGTGTGTAGTTGACACACAAGTGTTACATTAGTTTCAGGTTTGTGACGTGACATGGGATAGGCAACATAGTCAATGGTATTGTGGTGGTGTTGCATGAATACTGTCTTAAAGAATACAGTGCTAATGTTAAGTCAGATTAAAGTTTAAAGTTGAGAGATTTTAGACATTTATTTACTTTACTGAATACTAAAATAATACTCGATACTGTGAAACTTTAAATCGAAACAAAGCTTGCTGTTGCCCTTTAGTTTACAGACTATTTGGGATTGATGTCATTAATGATTTTTAATTTCTCTTTTTTTTAATAGGTCACTGGTGTTTTTAATGAAGTCACATCATCTTTCAATTTAAATCCTCAAGTGTTACAGCAGTTAGATAGTAAACGACAGCAGGTCCACATGACAGTTACAGAGACCAACCAGGAGTGGCAAGTGCTGCAGCTGAGAGTGCATACTTTTGCTGCATGTGCAGTTGTGAGTTTGCAGCAGCTTCCAGAGAAATTAAATCCTATCATAAAGCCATTAATGGAGACAATTAAAAAAGAAGAGAATACACTAGTACAAAACTATGCAGCTCAGTGCATAGCAAAACTACTTCAGCAGTGTACAACAAGGACACCCTGCCCCAATTCAAAAATTATCAAAAACCTCTGTAGCTCACTTTGTGTGGACCCATATCTAACTCCTTGTGTCACATGTCCAGTACCAACACAAAGTGGCCAGGACAATTCTAAAGGTATATATCTAAACCTACATTTGGGGTAGAGAATTAACCATTTAAATTTGTTTTCATTTACTGTAGGTATTATTTAAGCACAAATCCGGTTTACGTTAGAGCTTTTTCCCATTTTGCATATATTGATAATCAAATAACAACCCCCTAAACTCAAACTACTCATAAAAGACCTGATATTTCATATGACTGAAATCTGTGAGACAGGTGTTAACCCTACCCTCTCTTTCCAGACCATCATAAGGTTTTACTGTTTATGGGGCTAGAAAACTTAATTGTATCAAATGTTGAATAAAAATTTCTTCCTATAAAACTCTGGTTTCTCTAATTTAGTGCATGTCTTATAAGTGAACTCTGTTACCTTTAGCAAATAATGTGTAGCTATTCTGAAAAAAAAAGTGTAGCCATTCTGATTTCATCTGGAAAACAAGAATTGCTCTCTGCAGGCTAGCATCAAGGACCAATGTTTCTTTACATGCCTTAGTCCTATATGATTTATTTTTTGTTTGTTTATAAGATTTTGGAAAAGCAAATTATTCAAAATGTAATAGATTTACAACTTTGGCACAGTATAGGTCATAACAAAATGTGAACAAACTGGAAGAGAAGGTGGCATTTTGAATATCCTCATCTTAAAACTATAATAGGGTAACATTCTCCCTTCCCTCCCCCCACCAACGTCTAGTGTTATTTGAGCGGGTAATATTTTGCACAGTGGTTGATGTTTTTGAATTTATGATGACTGTGGACATTTCTTTTAGAACTTGCTTGCAATGTTTTTCATTGTTTCTTTTTATGCCTAGAAGCAGTCATTTATTTTTTAAAATTCATATACTTTAACTTAAGACTCAAAATCTTTCTTGCATGTTGTATTTCTTGTTAGCATGATTCTATAATTTTATATTAAGTACGGTCCTATGCAAATATCAAAACATTTAACTTAATGTTGTAAATTATTGACTGTTTTGTTACTATTTCATTGGCTAAAGAAAATGTCATCGCCTTATAAAAATTGAGGCTTAAAGACATAATTTTAAAAATATGTTTTATCTCTTTTGGAGCAGGAACCATTTGGTCACCTATATTATGCTTAAAAAGTTATGTAACTTTTTTCCTTTTAGGATCCAACTCTGAAAAAGATGGGATGCACCATACAGTCACCAAACACAGAGGTATAATTACACTCTACAGGCATCAGAAAGCTGCTTTTGCTATCACAAGTAGGCGAGGTCCTACCCCCAAAGCAGTAAAAGCTCAAATAGCAGATCTTCCTGCAGGAAGTAGTGGAAATATCTTTGTTGAACTTGATGAGGTAAATAGTTGTTTTGGGTTTTTCTGACTACTCTGATTTTTAAACAGATATCTTACAGATTGAGAGCTAAATTGTCATGAGCCTCCATTATTATATTTTTAAGTGATAGAACTGGAATTAACCTTTTGTAGTACCCCCACAACATGATCCAGAAAGACTGCAAACTTCTAGTGTCAAATAATTATCATCTGCTTGACTTTTAGTAAGCCTGGAATTTATTAAATGTGTGATATGCAGTAGGGATCTAAATTTATTTTTCCATATGAACAGCCAGTTATCCTGTTGAATCCTTTCCTCCATGGTTTATAATGGCACCTCTGTTATATATCATGCTTTATATATGTATATTTTGGGCTTTCTTTTTTGTTTCATTGGTGTACTTGTCTACAGTACAGTCTTTAAGAACAATTAAAAAGTGTTTTTTGAAATGTTTATAGTCACAGTATTAACAGTAGAATGATGCTCTAGGTAGCTCATTTGGTTGGCATGACCTAGAAACTTAGTTCAGCAATAAACTATCAATGCTGAAAGACATGTGTCTAATATATTTCTGTAAAATATACGTATATTTTAAGTTTCTTTTTTAAATACAAATCTTACCGTCTTACCTGTATTTCTTTTAAAATGTCCTGTAAATGTTTTTTTCACTGATTCTATTGTTCCCATAATAATTTTAATTAAAAAATTTACTGTGATTTTGGTATTTATATCTCTATGGTTTACATAGTTCTTCCCTAAAAAATAATTGTAAAAATATATGCATCTTTATGGAGGAGACAGTTTTGTATTAGAATGAAAGTATTGCCAACTAAGAGCTTATTGATCTTATGATTAAACAGATGCTTTTATTGTATCCTTTAAGAGAATATAAATATAAGTACAAATCATTTTATTTCCTTATCTTCTCCCTGTCTGGTAAGTTTCTTTGGGGGCAGGGAGCAGGGAAAAACACCATCACTTAGGACCATCTCTAGAAACTGCATATTCTTCTTTTCCTTATTTTTCAGCTCCAAAGAAGTATTTTACTTTGGATGGAAAAATCTAGTTTGGGGTTTTATGCCCATGTAAATTTAATTATTAAAAGACATTTATAGTGACAAATATGTTTATAGTTGCTTAATTGGTTAATGGTAACACCATGAGTTCTTCGATGGTGACTTTTCAATTCTCTTAATAAAATTTCAAACCCATTATACTTTTTTTAAAACTCTCTTATCAACTAACATTTCATTTTAGGCCCAGAAGCCTTACCTGGTACAGCGAAGAGGAGCTGAATTTGCCTTGACAACCATAGTGAAGCATTTTGGTGGTGAAATGGCAGTGAAGTTGCCACACCTCTGGGATGCTATGGTTGGTCCATTGAGGAATACAATCGACATAAGTAATTTTGGTGTGTGCATATTTTTCTGAGTTGGACTTTGAAAAATTATTTGCAAGGTGATACACACTTAAATCAATATATTTTAATAGATGGAAAGTCCCTCTTGGAAAAGGGAGATGGTCCTGCCCAAGAATTGGTGAATTCTCTGCAAGTTTTTGAAACAGCAGCAGCTTCAATGGATTCTGAGCTTCATCCCTTGGTAACTAACTAATGCAAGTGTAATTTTCTTCTAATACAAGTGGTTTTATTAAAAAGTCTTAAGGCTTAAAATGTGTAACTGATGTCATCCCTAACAATTGCACTTTCTTTTATGTGGTATAACTAGATTCCTTCTATATTGACAGCACATTTGTGGGCTTTGAGGCAGAGTTTGGTGCGTGAATGTTAGAAAACTCACTTTGGGAGCTTAGAATATGGAGCAGTGGGGACAGGGCTCTGATGACACAGAAGCCTGGTATAAACAGAAAGAAAATTACAACCCTATTTACGCCTATTTAGTAATACAGCTCCAAGAAAGGAAGAACACAGGTAATAAAACTTCTTCCTAAGATAAGTGTAAAGGTAGAGGAAGTTACCTGCCTGAGATGAAGCTAGTCAGCAAAGAAAGAACACTGGTTTGTGTTTTTTGACTATTAAAATAAATATTTCTTTAAAAAAAAATTGCGATAGAGGAGAAAAACAGACTAGAGAATTAAATATCTGGTTTTTCCATAGAAGGAAGCAGTATTCTTTCCATGTAACTGTAGTAGGAACTCTGCAATTTACAGCACTGTTAGGTGTGCTAGCTCCAATTGCCTATTCATATCTAAGAGAAAGGGGGTGAATCTAGGAGAAAGAAGAACAAACGTTTTCTGTTTATATAGAGTAATGAAGTTATGTCTTTTCACTTGTTAAATTTCGCCGATTTATCATTAGTAGAGAAGGGCAGAATCCATCTGTATGCTCTTACCCTTCTATGATCAGCTTGACATTCATCTGAGCTGTAAGGCTAGTCTATTCACCATGTACCTGACTCTCATTAAGATTAATCCTGGTATTCCATGCAGCAGGCATTTATTAATGAGATATATCATGCTCTTGTGATCATAATGCCTATGGTAAGCCAGGAAGTTAAAGTTGGAAATGCCTACCAAAGGATGGTGCCTAGAACAAGATCAGGATGACTTAACCCAGTGAATAAAAAGTATGTATCTAGGGGTGCCAGATTGGCTCAGTAGGGTATGTGACTCTTGATCTTGGGGTCATGAGTTCAAGCCCCACATCGGGCATAGAACTTAGTTGAAAAAAAAAACAACATATGTACCTAAACCTAAGCCAGAGCTACCAAATTGGGAGGGGACTGGTGATGTGTGATGTCATTTCTCCAACCTGAGGAGAATCTTACAGGTACCTTTTAATGTGCACCCTGATGCCTTAAGGCAAAAGAAACAGAGGAGAAGTTATGCACCTTTTATTTTAAAAAGAGTTTCAGTACCTTAGTTTGGATTTAGATTAATTTTTTATTGAGGATGTTTTGACAATAATGTTTGAGGTAATTGGAGTTATTCTTGGATTTAGAGTCATTTAGAATATCAAGAACCTCTGAATATGGGCTGTAATAGTTATATTTTAAACAGTAGATCCCCTAATGAATATTCTGATTGTCTTAAACTTTTTGTTTTTAGTTGGTACAGCATTTGCCTCATCTTTATACGTGCCTACAGTATCCCAGCACTGCAGTGAGGCACATGGCTGCTCGTTGTGTAGGCGTCATGAGCAAAATAGCTACCATGGAAACAATGAATATTTTTTTGGAGAAGGTTCTTCCATGGCTGGGAGCAATTGATGACAATATCAAACAAGAGGGTGCAATTGAAGCACTTGCATGTATCCTTTTTTATTTTTAAAAACTTTAGAAATTGTATTCATTTTTTTAAGGTTGACTACAATAAAATTCATTAATTCATTTAAGTGTTCATAAATAACCTGTCTTGTTCCAAAAAGAAAACTACTCTGTTATATATTATTTTGAAGCATCTTTATATTACATTATAAATACATTACAAATATATTTACATTTTATTTTGAAAATTTTCACATAGAGTTTGAAGAATTACTATTAATTTTAAGAGATCTTTTTTAATAGGCAAAAATAATTTTAGGTACTTTATAAAATATATTTCTAGTAACTGATCTATTGGTTTATAATCTATGTTGTATTAGTACTAATCAGACACTGCATGTAGTCTGTATTTTATAAACATACTATGTTTTTTCAAAGTTCATTATGTGGGTGGAAAATGACTAACTGTACTAAATAACTAGAAATATACAGGCAAGCTTTTTGCTATGGGTGCAGCATCCATTGACATTCTTTAACTTGAAGTATTGAAAGATATTTTTAAGAGCAAGACATGTGGATGGAGATCAAATCAGTAGAAACTCTGGTTTAGAAATGCTGAAGATTGCAGGAGCACTGAACTTATTAGGCCCTGCTATGTCCAGTTTATGATTGTCAAGATCCTGGTTGGAAATTTGGAATTAATCGTTGAGTGACATCGTGCTCCCTTGCTTGCAGTGTAACTCGTTTTATTTTGGTATCGGAATTCTAGCAACTTACAAGAATTTCTCTATGAGAAAAACCTAATTAAAACTTCCTCCAGCCTCTTTCAGGTGAAAAACCTAACTTTATAGTCTTAATCAAGAAAAAGTTACATAATACTTACAAAAGAGAACAGTGTACAAATGCTGTTATAATTGAATCATAGATCTCGACGGACAGTCTATTCCCTCATGATGTAGATGAGAAAATGGAGAACCATTTTAGAAGTCAAAATCTTGATATATCTGTTTGTGAAAACATTAACCTCAGAACAGTTTGGAAATTTCCTTAATAACTTACTCAGGTGTAATGGAACAACTGGATGTTGGTATTGTTCCATATATTGTCCTTTTAGTTGTGCCTGTGTTGGGAAGAATGAGTGATCAGACAGACAGTGTAAGATTCATGGCTACACAGTGCTTTGCAACACTAATTAGACTCATGCCACTTGAGGTAAGTTGAAATACTTGGTTTATAGACTTAATGTTTTCTATAATTTCATCTGTAATAATTGTAATTCTTTTAAAAACAAGGTCAGGTTAAAACCATTGTGAAAATTTACAAGCATTAGGAATTTTATACTTTAATGGAGCTATATATATCTATATTTTTATATAAACGTAAAAATATATATATAGGGTTTTAAGTAAAACTATGGTTCCTCAAAGAATGATCATTTATTGATGCTATTCTAGAAACAGAATTGTTCCTAAGTGTCCTGGTAACATCAAGGTAAAGATTCTGTTCCACCGTTTTCATGAAAGGTAAATTTGAGAGATGATAAGGTGTAAAAAGCAAATGAAGTGTCTGTGGGAGTGTGGAGAAAGCAGACTAGAAGGTTGGTTGGAGAATTCTGGAATATATTCATGGGCTAGAAATAAAATATGTGGACAGTACAGGAACTAGAAGTGGCTTGAAGCAAAGGAAGGACCAGGACCTTGCCACCAACTGCTTAAGATATTTGAATGGGATTTTTTTTTTTAATTCATTTAAGAGAGATACAGAGAGCACAGCAGGGGGAGAGGGAGAGAGAGAAGCAGACTCTCTGCTAAACTGGGAGGCTGACATGGGGTTTGATCCCAGGACCTGATTATGGATCAGGAGATCATGACCTGAGCCAAAGGCAGACGCTTAACCATCTGAGCCACCCAGGCACCCCATGGGATTTTTACAATTCAGGAAATCAGTAGATAATACAATTCATCCATGTTGTAGTATGTATCAATACTTCCCCTTTTTGGCCAAATAGTATTCCATTGTATGGATGTACCACATTTTGTTCATCTACTCACCAGTTGGACTTTTGGATTTTTATCACCTTTTGACTATTACAAGTAATGCTACTATGAACATGCACTTATAAGTCTTTGTGTGGATATATGCTTTTATTTTATTTATTTATTTATTTTTGCTTTTATTTCTTTTGAGCACATGTCTAGAAATGGAATAACTGGGTCATATGATGTTGAATTTTTTGAGAAATTGCCAAACTGTTTTCCAAAGTAACTGTACCATTTTAGATTGCTACTGCAAAGTATGAGCATAAGTTGGATAGCCTCTGTAAAAAAACGTTTGGCTATGCCTGCTGAATTTGAAGGTTCCCATCCCAATAACCCAGCAAATTCATCCTAGATACATAGCCTAGAGAAATTCATACACATGTACCAGGACATATCTTCAAGAATATTTATCATAGCATTATTTATAGTGTTCTAAAACCACTCAAATGTTCATCCTCGGTGGAGCAGGTATGTTTAACTGGATGATAATGGTGATGATACTACAAAAGAATGAACAAAATAGAAACAACAATATTAATCTTTAACATAAGATTCTGTTTTTATGAAGTTCAAAAATAGGTAAAGGTACATGGAATACATACTTAGGTGATAAAGGCATAAAGAAAAGTAAGAAAGAGATAGCAATGAAAGTCAATAAAGTGATTACCTCTTGGGGAAAGGAGAGTGGGTTGTCACTGAGAAGGAGCATATGGGAGCTTTTAGGATTATGTCAGGGCTATTTTTATTGATCTGGTAATGGTTATAAAGTTGTTTATTTTATAAAACTGTACATTTATTTATATATTTCTCTACATGGTTTATTCCACAATAAAAAGTATTAAAGTAACTACTAGGACAAAAAGAAATACTAGACTATGGGCGCCTGGGGTGGCTCAGTAGGTTAAGTGTCTGCCTTTGGCTCAGGTCATGATCCCAGAGTTCCAGGATCGAGCCCCGCATCAGGCTTCCTGCTCAGCAGGGAGTCTGGGTTCTCCCTCTGGCTTCATCCTGCTTATCCTCTCTCTTTCTCTCGCTCTTTCTTAAATAAATGAAAGAAAAGAAAAGGAAAGGGAAAGGGAGAAAAGAAGAAAGGAAGGAAAGAAAGAAAAGAAAGAAAGAAAGTCTTAAAAAAAATTAGTAGACTACTGTACTGAAAGACAACAAGTCATTTCCAGAATAGTTTCTATCTTCTGCTTCTGAGGTGTTACTTGTATTTTTTAATTCTTGGTCCTTGCATCCTCTTCTTTGTAAACTAAATTGTTAGTTCCCTTGGCCCTTTCCACTTTGGAATCAATGAGTGATAGGAGGAAACTCCATGTGTTCTTTGAGCAAAAGAGTAGATGCTGAAAATGGTGTTTTAGGAAAATTAATCTAACAGCTGAAAGCAGTTTAATAGTTATTAGGAAAATCAGTTTAATAGCTGTTTATGGATTAGAATGGAAATACCCCCAAACAGAGCCCAATCCACTGTGAGGTGCTAAAGTCTTCTTTAGATTTTATTTTTAAGTAATCTCCACACCCAACATGGGGCTCGAACTTATAACACTGAGATCAAGAGTCACACATTCCTCCAACTGAGCCAGTTTGGCGTAGGAGTCTTTTTTTTTTTTTAATGGGGAGACTAACAATATTTGGTAAGCAGATTGGCAAAATAAAGAGACTTTGACTTTTAGAGATTGAGAAAAGATTAGTAAAATTCTCTTTGATGTCAAAATTACAAGAATGTGATCTATGTTTTACTTTTGGCCATGATAGAAACACAGGGACCAGGGCACCTGATGGGCTCAGTTGGTAGAACATGCAACTGTTGATCTCAGGGTTGTAAGTTCAAGTCCCATGTTGGGTGTACAGCTTACTTAAAGATAAGATCTTCAAAAGAAAAAAGAACAATCAGATTTATCTTCCTATCTTAACTAGAAGACTAAACAAAATGAATCAAACAGTAGTTTTCAGATATTAAACAATAGGCAACACAGGATAGTGATTTGTGAGAGAAGAGAAACAAATGAAGTGTCCTAGCTTGCTGCCTGGAGTGAGTTTCCAGACCATAGGATAGGGAAGTGAAACCTAAACAGAGCCTCAAAAGTCTCACCAAGTTGAATGGTCAAGAGTTCAGAGTGTAGGTAGGACAAGATGGTTAGAATTTGAAAGGCAGAGTACCCAAGAAGTGGTAGCTGCATGGAGAAGAAGCTCCAGAAGTCCACACCAGGGCTGAGTATTCATCTGGGCATATTTATGTTTGAGACTAGAAGAAAAGGATGATTAAAAGGCAGAGGTGGAACAATTCCCAGAGCTCACAAAGGGCCAGGAATAGTTTGTGTTTCCACCAAGCTGAATCAGAAGACCTTCCACCATTTAGAGCATTAACTACAGTTCTTAGAAGTATATTGCCTGTGTAGTGGGATCAAATGAGCCCTTGGCAAAATGCTTATTTAGACCTACCTTAACAAAGCTTTAAGCCTTAAAAGGGGGGTTAAAATGGTTTCAAGTAACTTGAACTGTATCCTAGAATATAACTCTAAAATATTAAAACCAAAAACTCCAGCACCCAACAACGTAAATGATGTTTGGTACCCACCAAAAAATGACCAGGTATGAAAATATATCCAATAACCATCAGAAAAGTCAGTCAATAGAAACAGACCCTGAAATGACCCAGATAATAGAAATAGTAGACAAGGACATTAAAATATACCCCACGTGTTCAAAAAAGTAGAGGAAAGCATGAATGTAGTGAAGAAAGTGGAAGATAAAAGGACAAACGAAATTGAATTTCTTGATGAAAAAATACAATTATAAATAAAAACACTGGATGGGATTAATAGCAGATTAGGTACTACAAAAGAAAAGATTACTGAGTTTGAAGATGTAGCAGTAGAAACAATATCATGCAAGTATATTCCTGTTCCACTCTATCTTGATTTTCTCTGTTAACATCTTCATAGGAAGAATGCGTACTTTTCTGAAATACACACTGAGGAGGATTCAGGGAATATTAACCAGTGATTTTGACAAAAGCTTTAATTCCCTGCAGTATTAATAACTGTTGCTGATTTTATAGGAATTGGAATGAGGATGATACTCACAAGAAGGGTCCCTGGCACTGAGTAACATTTATGACTCTTGGGCTTAGGGTTTCATTGGTAGGAAATGGACCTCGTTATATGGCCGTATAGCTGGTTGTCACCTATTAAAAATTCCATAAAGACAGATGTTTGAAAATTTTGTTATTTCTTTGTAAAGCACTGTGCAGGAAGGGCTCCTTTTTATGATTATCATTATGCTATTAGATGTGCAAAAGTGTTAGTTTCTATCTCACCACATAGAGTTGTTAATTCCAAAACCTTTTGAAAATATAACAAGCTGTTTTTAGGACTCAGTGTACATACCTTATTTCTCTGATACTATTTCTAATGTTATATGGAATATATATTTTAATTGACTTTAATTGAAATTCTCTTTCCAGAGTTTTACATTTCTTCCCCCCCCCCCCCCCCCCCAGAATTTTGCATTTCTTAACTTTAGATACACCACAGGGCAGTAGTTCTCAAACTTTTTGGTCTGAGGATCTCATTACATTCTTAAAATTGAAGACCCCAAAGAGCTTTTGTTACATTTTCTATAATAGAAATTAAGACTGAGAAATGTAAAAAAGATTTATTAATTCATTTAATAAACCCATTAGATGTTACCATCAGTAGCATTTTTAAATGAAAAATAACTTTTTTTCTAAAATGAAAATAAATTAGAAGAGTGAAATTATTTGACATGTTTGCCCTAATAGTAGATAGCTTGATTCTCGTATTTGCTTGGGCATTCACTCTGTTGCAAAATGTTTCTTGGGTTGAGGGTATATGAAGAAAGTCAAGCGTCAGAGATAGGTAGTTGGAAAAATGAGCAGTATTTTGACAGCCTTTTCAAATAATTGTGGATATTCTTTTATCTGATAGCATACCAAAACTCAAAAGGAGAAAGCTTATTAAATTTATGTGCAGTGTGGAATCTAAAATCCTATCAGTGACTGTAAAAATCTCTCTATGTTAAAATTTACTGGTTTATCTTACACTTTTCAGTAGATCTTTTACCCATACATGATTTTTTTTAACATAAGCTTTGGTCATTTGAAAAATAGTGGTTCACCGAGTTATGTAAATCTTTTAAAGTTGGTATATTTCGTCATAAAATAGCAAAAAATATGATTCATAATATCTCCAACAGAAATTCTTTGTAAGTATTGGGAAGCTTATACTTAAGTTCAAGCTCACAATGCTGTTTCTTTTGGAAGATTGAATTTTATGACTGACAACAAGTTATGTCAGTTGTTTTCCTTAAAGTGACACATTTATTTTTGAGAAAATGTTGGCCAAGTAGCCAAGTCAGAATAACTATAGTTTGGCAGTCCATTCAAGTAAAATTTTGTTCAATGAAAAATGGCTCAGATCACAACTTAAACAGTCTCACAAATGTTTTTTCTCAGCATAATGTATTTTGATAAGCAGCAAAAGTGCTTTATATGAACTTCACCTTTTGTTGCAAAGAATGTTAAAAAGATGTGCATTCAAGGGTTGAGGTCTAATAAAATTACTTTTACTGCTCTAAGGACATTCTTAAGTGAAATTGGCTTTAAAAAAATTGCTGGTGCATGGCTGTAACACAGTGCCTTGATTCTTTCTGAGACATAAGCAGTTTTGCCCACCATTACTTTTGCAGTATCAGTGTAAATGTCAACACAGTGAAAAAAGCAAACTTCTTTCTTTTATTTCTTTTATTATGAAATAGTTTGACCTCAGTCATCCTTTGAAAAAGTCTTGGGGATCCTGAGGGGTCTGCAGAATACATTTTGAGAACCGATACCCTGGGGCATCATAACACTAAAATTGAGAAGCTCTAGTAACAGCATTGTATTTAAAATAAGTTACACGATTCTATCTGCCTCTTTATCAAGTAATGCCGTGTGGGAAAAAAGTTGTAACTGTGTTCTTTAAAAATACCTCAGAAATTTTTATTTAGTAGTCCCATAGCACTTTTAATACCCGTCAAATTTAAACTCTATTTAATTTTCCAGTCTTTAATATTATTATTTATTATTGGGGCATACTTCCTCTACCCTTGCCCCCCCATGTGTGCTCACGCATTCTTTCTCTCAAATAAAATCTTTTAAAAATATTTTACTTATTGCTATTTTTGAGTTATTTTTTCTCTGTATATTTCAATAAGATTTAAATTATCATAATCTTGAGTATGAAAAAATTAACTGTGGTAAATAGTTTTAATACTCTTTTAAAAAATCACTTCAGGCAGGCATTCCAGACCCTCCAAATATGTCCGAAGAACTAATCCAATTGAAAGCCAAGGAGCGACACTTTTTGGAGCAATTATTAGATGGGAAAAAATTAGAAAATTATAAAATACCAGTACCAATCAATGCTGAACTCAGAAAATATCAGCAGGTAAAGTTTTATTCTTATCTTATAGTGATTATTCCTTTCAATGTACTTTGAAGAGTTTTTAAAATTGACTTAGTAAAAGCTTGTGTTTAGTGTCTTACACCCATTTATTTCTCTTTTGCCTATAAAAATAAAGATTTTTGGTCTGTGCATACATGTTTTATAAGAAAAAAATTTTTATGATCTGTTCATATTTCTAATTTTCCTTTCTCCCAACCTTTCAGGATGGTGTGAACTGGTTAGCATTTCTTAATAAGTATAAACTTCATGGAATTCTGTGTGATGACATGGGTTTAGGAAAAACTTTACAGTCCATCTGCATTCTAGCAGGAGATCATTGTCATAGGTAATTTAAAATATTATTTTTTAAAAAGAGCTTTCAGGGGCGCCTGGGTGGCTCATGGGTTAAAGCCTCTGCCTTCGGCTCAGGTCATGATCTCAGGGTCCTGGGATCCAGCCCTGCATCGGGCTCTCTGCTCAGCAGGGAGTCTGCTTCCTCTTCTCTCTCTGCCTGCCTCTCTGCCTACTTGTGATCTCTCTGTGTCAAATAAATAAATAAAATCTTTAAAAAAAAAAAAAAAAAAAAGCTTCCAGATGCTAAAAAATGTAAACAAGCCAGTTAATTCTTTGTGTTTTATTGTTGTAAAGGGCCCAAGAATATGCAAGATCAAAATTGGCAGAATGTATGCCACTTCCTTCCTTGGTGGTTTGTCCGCCAACATTAACAGGTCACTGGGTGGATGAAGTAGGTAAATTTTGCTCCAAAGAATATCTCAATCCATTACACTATACTGGACCTCCTACTGAAAGAATAAGGTAAGAACTAGACAACAAAAAATGTTTAATCTTTTCCTTTAAGAACTTTAGGATAAAATTTATTAAAAATGAATTCCAGTTTTTTTGGTTGTCAGAAACTGTCTTAATTTATTTAAGAAAGATGAATATACATTATAAAGATAAAATCAGTGAGACTCATCCAAGTTTAAGGACTTCAGTCATTGTTAACAGTCGGGTTTTCTAAGTATTTGACCTAGGAACCAAAGCCATTCTCTGCTCTTCTTGGGAACTTTGTGATCATAGCATATCTTTCTCTAAGAGCTCCCTAATCCCCAAAATGCTTTTGCTTCATAGTGACTGCTCTGGCTGCCCTGATAGCATAGCATTGCTAGAGTTCTATTAGCTTTACCCTTTCTCTCCTAAACTAGTACATTCTTTATGTTCCTAAATACAAATTTTAAAGAGCAGAATTTCATTGATTTCAGTTCATCTTTTAAAGCATAGAGTCCTAGGTTCCTGATTAGTCCATAGATTTGCTGCCTCTCTGTATCTGTAATAGCTAACATATGTTGAGCATTTATTAGCCAGGCATTATTCTTAGTAGTTTCACATTTATGTAAAATTGTGTATTATGTATTTTGCACAATCACTATATGAGGTATGGTTATTATTTTTGTTCCCAGTTTGCAAATAAAAAGTCTAAGACATAGGGCCTTGGTCCAAGGTCTTACAGCTAATTAAATGGGCAGAGTGAGGATTTGAACACAGGCAAGTCAACAGCTTACACCTTTAAAAGAATTTACTGTAGTGTCTGTCAGTTAGAATTTATTAATTTAAAAGTATAGAAACTCAAACTAGCTTAAGCAAACAAGAAATTCATTAATTCACTAAATTGAGAATTTCAGGGGTGAATTCTTGCTTCAGGCACATCTAGATTGCTCTCATTTGCGCTTCCTCCCCATTCACAGCTTGTTTTATTGGTCTCTGCAGTTGGTGGATAAGATGACCATAGATAGGGGCACCTGGGTGGCTCAGTAGGTTGAGCGTCTGACTCTTGATTTCAGCTCAGGTCTTGATCTTCAGGTCGTGAGATCAAGCCCTGTGTTGGGCCTACTTTAAAAAAAAAAAAAAAAAAGATCACCATAGACAATCTTAGACCCACATTCTCCTAGCTTGGCAGCTGTAGTAAACAGAGATCTTCTCCCTCCCATCATGATTATATCAGTACTGGAAATGACTGACTGGCCTTGTTTGGGTCACGCTCCCAAACCAGTCTTTGTGGTCAGGGGATAAAATATTGTGAATGGCTCAACCTGATTCAGTGCTTCATCTCTTTGGTGATTATGGGCACATGTGGCTCTCCCTCATTCCCCAGCACATGAAGTTTGGAAGGAATAGTGCCTTTAAGGAATAGGTGTTAGCAAATAAAGTGTCCACCACAGTTTGAATCAGGTACCCGTCTCTTTTCTAGTCAGACTGAGTTAGGCTAACAAGGCCAAGTCAAAAGAAGAATGGTCTTCAAGTGGCAGGGTCATGGACGTAGAGTAAGCAGAAAGGAATGTTGGGCTTAGTAGCACATTGAAAACACCTTGTAAGATGGTAGCAGTAGCATCCCCTTTGAAATTATATTACGGACTTTGCAGGTTCCTTGATTCCTAATCTTATTTCTTTTTAAATACAGGTTACAGCATCAAGTAAAAAGGCACAATCTGATAGTGGCTTCATATGATGTTGTGAGGAATGATATAGATTTCTTTAGGTAAGAATTAAAATTTTTTTTCTTTAGAAAAACAGTATCAAATTTGAAGAGAGTTAATATTTTCCTGCCTGAAAGGCTCTTCATATAGTTCTTGCCATATACTAAAAGATGCTAAATTTTTTCGCTTATTCTCCCTTAGAAATATTAAATTTAACTACTGTATTCTTGATGAAGGCCATGTCATCAAAAATGGAAAAACAAAATTGTCAAAAGCAGTAAAACAACTGACTGCTAATTATAGGATTATTCTTTCCGGAACACCAATCCAGGTAGTTATTTATTGTTTTATCTCTGTATATATTTGCCATGTGTGAGGAAGGCTTGATTTGACATTTGGCACTGAATTAAAGAAGTATTTTTCTTCTCTTTTCTTTCTTTTTTTTTAAAAGTTCATAGGAATGAAAAATTCCAGTAATTGTATTTTATAATCGTTCATTTGGTTTGTAACAGTATCTGAGCAAACCGGGTTTTAAAAGCAATATGAAGGGACACCTGGGTGGTGCAGTTGGTTAAGTATCTGACTCCTGGTATCAGCTCAGGTCATGATCTCAGGGTCATGATGCTTGTGCTCGCTCTCTATTTCTCAAATCTTTTAAAGATTTTATTTATTTGAGGGGCGCCTGGGTGGCTTAGTCCTTAAGTTGCCTGCCTTCAGTTCAGGTCATGATCCCAGGATCCTGGGATCGAGCCCTGCATTGGGCTTCTGCTCCTGCTTGGCGGGAAGCCTGCTTCTCCCTCTCCCACTCCCCCTGCTTGTGTCCCCCCGCCCCACTCTCTCTCTCTTAAATAAATAAATAAAATCTTAAAGGAAAGATTTTATTATTAGAGCACAAGCAGGGGGAGGGGCAGAAGGAGAGGGAGAAGCAGACACCCCACTGAACAGGGAGCCCCACGTGGGGCTTGATCCCAGGACCCCAAGATCATGGCCTGAGCCAAAGGCAGACGCTTAACCAACTGAGCTACCCAGGTCCCCCGAAACCTTCTGATACTTTTGAAAGAGTCTATTATCTTTTGGAGGAACTGGTTGCAAATGTTCACATCTAGCTTGGACAGCCAACTCTAATGGGAAGATACCCCTCATCATTCTCCAAAGAGTGGAAGGGTGAACACCAAGTGACCTCTAAGATTCCTTCTGATTCTAAAAAAAGTTGACGGTTCTTTATTGACATCTTTGTTACTTTTCTTTTACATTTATTTTTGATGATGGACTGATTATTGTGTTAGAGTTTTGTTCATTTAGTGAATGCTTTTAGTTCACAGTATTACTTTCACAAAAAGCTTGGTTTTTTGTTTGCTTACAGGCCCTCTTTCTTTCTCCCTTCCCCACCTGAACATTGTAGCTCTGAAGCTGTAAGGGTTTCTGCACTGAAGACCCATGGTAGCTCAGACTTAGGAGGCAAAGCCTAAGTGGGATTAGAAGGGTGTCCATATGGGAGAGCAGCCCACCATGGGGAACCAGAGCCTCAGCAGGATGAAGAGAGCTTCAGAAGGGAATAAGGGGGTAGGATGGTATCTTAGGATCCACACATACTGGGAATGCATCTAAAATGAAAAATTGCTGATTTTTTTTTCTTTCTTCCTTTTAAAATGAAACTTCAGCAGAATTGGAAAGAACCTATGCCTGTTTGTCATAGCCCTTGAAGAGTGGATAGACTTGACCTATAACAAAACTCTT